>JAKELP010000038.1:11228281-11314033 GCA_029929735.1 Mimosa pudica
GGATTATCGCCAAAGGGTAGTTTTGGTATTGGTAAAGGTTATGAATGTGGACTAATCTCATCTCCATGCAATTCCAAAGGGTCCTCCTTTTTCTCCAAGTGATTGTGCTTCCCTTTTTGCCCTTAATGAGGTCTCCAGACTTGAATTTGGCCTTGGCGCCAATTTTGCCTCATTTAGAAAGCTGCAGGGCTGACTTTGCCTTAAATTAACTCTGCACCAAATACTTCTGAAAGTAGTTGACATTTTCTGATCATTGTGCAGTTTGGCTCATGTACTCGCTGGCTGATGGACTTCAGCTTCCGGATGTGAAACTTCATGTTGCAAGCGCAAGCACATTTACTCCGATGAGAATCCACTGGATGAGAATCCACTTCCGGATGTAGCTCTTTGTCCCCAGCGCCAGCACGTTTACTTCCGGATGTAGCTCTCTGTCCGCCAGCGCCAGCACGTTTACTTCCGGATGTAAATCCACTTCCGGATGGAAGTCCGCTTCTTCAAGTAGCTCAGCTTCCGGATGTGACTTTGAGTACTCTCCATCTAGCCTTCCTTCTTGCCAAATTATCTCCATTGAAACTCCACCAAGGGTGTGTGGTCCACTTGGGACCCCCCTACATGAAAACACATCTCATAGTCAAAAATGACCAAAAACCCTTAGTTCCATAAAATGCAAATAATAAGGCTATTATTCTTCAAATATTTATACATAATGTGCATGAAATGTATCAATAATGATCAAATATAACAAATAAACCATACTAATTAAGCTCAATGCACATGCTTAAAGGTATGAAATTGTTCTAATCACCAACTTTGCGCTTTCCCTCTGCAATCTCCTTCCTCTTCTCCTCTTGTGAGGTCTCAGCTTCCTCACTCTTCTTAGTCAGACTCTCATGCCTCATCGAGTGGTTTATCAAGAGGAGGACTCAGTACAGCCTCTTCATGCATCTGATCACCAACAAAATCATTCTGGAGGCTAGAGTGACCTCCCTCATTCAACTGACTCTGCTCAGCCTCAAAAGGTAGTTGTGTTTGCTCCTCTTCCTCCTCATATTCATATGCATTCACCATATTTCCGTCCACTTCTTAGGTGCAAGAATGAATGTTTTGAGGATTAATCACCACATTAGACGCAATCCACCTTTCTTTGCTTCCTGCTCAGCTTTTTCATTAAACATTTGAGAAACTAAGGTAGTTACATCTTTCTTTAGACCTTCTCCCAATTTTTCCATTAAACTTGACATCATCTGGTACATAGTATCTTGTTGAGATGTCGAAGAACTAGATGGAGGAGCATGAGCTTGATCATTATTCTTCATAAATGGAGGAGGAACATTAGCTTGTTGATTCGCCTGTACCTTTGATCATTAGAGTTAGGCCTCCCTTGATATGAACCATAGACTTGTTGTGAGGGATAGACATTGCAGCTTGGGTAGTTACCTCCCCCCCATTAAGCTGTTGCTGTGGCTGGAAAGAGCTGAAATTTGTGGCTTGGTTTGAACTCTCCCCCCCACTTAAAGTTCGGGTGTCCCTCCATCCCGGATTGTACGTGGAAGAGTAAGGATCTAATTTGGCTGGAGGCCTAGCATTGTTATACATGGCCGCCACTTCCGCTGGGATGGACAGTCTGAGTGTAGGTGCATGGACGAGCCACAGTGATCACAGGATGAGGCCACCAAGGCCATAGAATCATCAACACAAGGAGTAGGCTGAACAAAGCGTCCATCCTCTCGACTGAGGCTCTCAGTCAGCCTCTCAATATAGTTGTACAGCTGTGTCATCACTACTCACAGAGGCAACTTTGGCGCAGCACCATACAAAGCATCACGTCCATAAAAATTCTGGTGATTAGAGGCCATGGTTGAAAATAAGTTCCATCCTTCATTAGCTGATAATTTGAAAAGTGAGCCATTAGAAGCAGCATCCACACTCATCTTGAGCTGTGGCCCAGGCCATCATAAAAGTATTGCACCAGATTGCAGCTTTGGAGAGTTGTGATTGGGGCACGAGTTCACCAAGGTGTTGAACCGCTCCAATATTCATAGAATGTCTCCTGAGAAAATTGCTGGACACCTGTGATGTCTTTCCGCAACTTTGATATCTTGGAGAGTGGAAAATGCGGTCTAAGAACACCTTCTTAATTGCTCCCCAAAAGAGTGGCATAATGAGTAGGCAGGTTCAAGAGCCACTCCTTGGCTTTTCCTTCCAAGGAAAACTGGAACACTCGCACGAACGTCATCCAGTCTGCATTAGGTGGCTTCATGGAGGAACAAGTATGATAGAGGCCAAGGGGTGTGTGTGAGCATCCTCATGCGGAAAACCTGTAAACTTGGCAGATGATGCAAGAAGAGATCCTTTGATCTCAAAGTTAGCGGGGTTAGCATAAAAACCTTGTGGTGCAAATGATGCATATGACTGTGTGAATTCACGCATAGGTCCTATCATCATCATGTAATTGCCTACCCCCCTCAAATGATGTTCATCCTCTTGCTCTCTCCTTTCACGTCGCTCACGCACGCTCATGTTCATGTTCTCTTGCCTCTCTCTGATGTTCTCTATTGGTCCTCTCTCCTTTCTGCCATAATAAAATGCTGGTCTAGGATTGTGGTATTAGAAGCGACAGATGAATTGTGTGGCTTTGATGTGGATCCTACAGATTGCTTACTAGCTTGCTTCTCGTGCTTTTTCTTTTTCTTAAGGTCTCTAAGAGTCTTATTAATCTCTCTATCCAATGGCACTAGTGATGTGGTAGGGTTCATGCAATTCACTAAGTGCAACTATATGCAGTGGAAACTAACACAGCCAAGCAATTAGTCTCTGCAAAACAAATCAGCAAGACAAACACCAATACCAGCAGAATATGCAGCAAAATCCAGAAATCCAGAAAAATGACAGACAAAAACACCAGTAAAAATCACAGCAAAGTCCTACAACTAAAATCACCTACAACAAAACTAAGAAAATGTAACTAAAAACCTAAGACAAGAAAGAATTCAACCAAACCGGCACGGCGCCAATTTGGTTTAACTCTTTTTCGTCGTCTAAAAAGAGCTAAAGCAAATAAAACTAGAAATTAAACTACAATAGTTAGCAGCAAGTCCTAGGTCAATTCACAGTTCGGTTTTATCTCTTGCTAGGTCAATTAATACAAGTTAAGCAAATTATCAAACAGTTGTGTGCAGGTTTTGTATAAGACTAATTAAAACTAATCTAAACTACAACTAACAGAATCAAAAGTGAATGAGTGAAAGTATGGATGAGATGTACCTCCTTCTCCAAGTACTCCGTGCTTATGTTTAATTCGGACTTCATATACTTGTTCTTCTTAATATAAACTAGTTTAAATTCTCAGATCTCTTTTAATCAAAGAAGTCTACAAGATTTAACTAATTTAATTAAGGCTTAAGCTCTTTCAAGCCAAGAACATACCTAAGCAACCATTAAGTACCAAATCTATAGCACTTAAGAAACAATTCATTCCACAAATGTAGAGGAGCTAATCGCACACACATACATATATGAAACTACAAGATTAAGCCTCGGTTTTCATGTCCTTAACAATCAAGAGGGTTTTCAAGCTAACATAAAGTAGAACACCTAAAACTAGATTTCTAACCTATACACGCCTAATCAAGGTCATACATAGGCAAAAATTTACATCTAGCTTGAAACCTAAAAGAGAAAATTACAAGCATATGAAGCCATAGGTTAAGTCTACAAGCACATTTCCTTGGAGAAGAAGATAGGCGATCTAGCCTGACATGGAGATGAAGGCGGATGAAGGTAGTTTTAGATTCTGGGCATGGCGGAGGTTGCGAGGTGAAAGAGATGAAGAAGATGAAGATGGAGTTGAGAGAGTTTGTTAGAGGGAGAGAGAGAAAGTGAAAGTGAAGTCATGAAGTTCAGGTGTGTGTAAGGTTAGTTACGTTTTGGGTTTTTATAGTGGTGAGTAGCTTTGGGATTATCGCCCAAAGGGTATTTTTGGTATTTGGTAAAAGTTAAGGATGAATGTGGACTAGATCTCATCTCCATGCATTTTCAAAGGTTCCTCCTTTTTCCTCAAGTGATTGTGCTTCCCTTTTTTTTTTTTGCCCTTATGAGCCCTCCAGACTTGAATTTGACCTTGCGCCATTTTTGCCTCATTTGGAAAGATGCTCCCCAAGTAACTTCAAGCTGCAGGTTGACTTTGCCTTAATTAACTCTGCACCAAAGACTTCTGAAAAAGTAGTTGACATTTCTGATCATTGTGCAGTCTGACTCTTGCACTCGCTGACTGATGGACTTTGGCTTCCGGATGCAGGACTTCATACTACAAGCGCGAGCACATTCACTTCTTTTCTATCACCTTGACCGATGTTTGAATGAGTGGACTATAGCATATGCTTGCATTTATATTAGCTTTGTATTGTTGTATCTGGTGTAAAGCATGCTACATTGTGAGAAATAAAAGAGGCCGAGAGCCCTTGAGTGAAAAGAAGAAAAGAGAGGTGGCCAAAGGCCAAGAAAAAGCAAAAGAAAAGGAAAAAAAAATATATAAGGCCGAAGGCCTAAGTAAAAAAAAAAAAGAGAAAGAAAAGCACAAAGTGCTTATGTATGCCAAAGGCATTTGAGTTAAAAGAAAAATTGAGAGAAGCACAAAGTGCTTGAAAAAGCGATGTAGCATGCTTAGTGGAATTGTATTCATTGTATTGCATGCATATGTGTGGTAACTTGTTTATATCATTGGTCATTGACTATTTTCCATCATTCACCTTGGCCGAGCATAGCTCCCAACGCTTAGTGAATTGCATGAACCCTACCACATCACTAGTGCCATTGGATAGAGAGATTAATAAGACTCTTAGAGACCTTAAGAAAAGAAAAAGCACGAGAAGCAAGCTAGTAAGCAATCTGTAGGATCCACATCAAAGCCACACAATTCATCTGTCGCTTCTAATACCACAATCCTAGACCAGCATTTATTATGGCAGAAAGGAGAGAGGACCATAAGAACATCAGAGAGAGGCAAGAGAACATGAACATGAGCGTGAGCGACGTGAAAGGAGAAGCAAGATGGATGAACATTCATTTTGAGGGGGTAGGCAATTACATGATGATGATAGACCTATGCGTGAATTCACACAGTCATATGCATCATTTGGCACCACAAGGTTTTTTATGCTAACCCCGATAACTTTTGAGATCAAAGGATCTCTTCTTGCTCATCTGCCTAAGTTTACAGGTTTTCCGCATGAGGATGCTCACACACACCTCCTTGGCCTCTATCATACTTGTTCCTCCATGAAGCCACCTAATGCAGACCTGGATGACGTTCTGTTGCGAGTGTTCCAGTTTTTCCTTGGAAGGAAAAGCCAAGGAGTGGCTCTTGAACTGCCTACTCATTATGCCACTCTTTCTTGGGAGCAACTTAAGAAGGTTGTTCTTAGACCGCTATTTTCCACTCTCCAGATATCAAAGTTGCGGAAAGACATCACAGGTGTTCAGCAATTTTCTCAGGAGACATTCTATGAATATTGGAGCCGGTTCAACACCTTGGTGAACTCGTGCCCCAATCACAACATCTCCAAGGCAATCTGGTGCAATACTTTTATGATGGCCTGGTGCCACAGCTCAAGATGAGTGTGGATGCTGCTTCTAATGGCTCACTTTTCAACTTATCAGCTAATGAAGGATGGAACTTATTTTCAACCATGGCCTCTAATCACCAGAATTTTTATGGACGTGATGCTTTGTATGGTGCTGCGCCAAAGGTTGCCTCTGTGAGTAGTGATGACAAGCTGTACAACTCTATTGAGAGGCTGACTGAGAGCCTCAGTCGGATGGATGGACGCTTTGTTCAGCCTACTCCTTGTGTTGATGATTCTATGGCCTTGGTGGCCTCATCCTGTGATCACTGTGGCTCGTCCATGCACCTACCCTCAGGCTGTCCATCCCAAGCGGAAGTGGCGGCCATGTATAACAATGCTAGGCCTCCAGCCAAATATGATCCTTACTCTTCCACGTACAATCCGGATGGAGGGACCACCCGAACTTTAAGTGGGGGGGAGGTTCAACCAAGCCACAAATTTCAGCTCTTTCCAGCCACAGCAACAGCTTAAGTGGGGGGGAGTAACTACCAAGCTGCTAATGCCTATCCCTCACAACAAGCTATGGTTCATATCAAGGGAGGCCTAACTCTAATGATCAAAGGTACAGGCCGAATCAACAAGCTAATGTTCCTCCTCCATTTATGAAGAATAATGATCCAGCTCATGCTCCTCCATCTAGTTCTTCGACATCTCAACAAGATACTATGTACCAGATGATGTCAAGTTTAATGGAAAAATTTGGAGAAGGTCTAAAGAAAGATGTAACTACCTTAGTTTCTCAAATGTTTAATGAAAAAGCTGAGCAGGAAGCAAAGAAAGGTGGATTGCCGTCTAATGTGGTGATTAATCCCTCAAAACATTCATTCTATGCACCTAAGAAGTGGACGGAAATATGGTGATGCATATGAATATGAGGAGGAAGAGGAGCAAACACAACTACCTTTTGAGGCTGAGCAGAGTCAGTTGAATGAGGGAGGTCACTCTAGCCTCCAGAATGATTTTGTTGGTGATCAGATGCATGAAGAGGCTGTACTGAGTCCTCCTCTTGATAAACCACTCGATGAGGCTGAGAGTCTGACTAAGAAGAGTGAGGAAGCTGAGACCTCACAAGAGGAGAAGAGGAAGGAGATTGCAGAGGGAAAGCGCAAAGTTGGAGAATCTTCTTCGCAAGAACAACCTACTCAGCAAGGAGATGAGTCTCTAAAGTAAGTCTGTTGACCCTAAATATTTACCTTTTCCTAACTCGTATGCTTTAGTTAAGAAACAACATGATGATGAGTTAGAAAAGAAATGCTCAATTTATTCTCTAAGCTTGAAGTGAATGTACCTATACTTGTACTGTTGAAACAAATGCCTAAATGTGCAAAGTTTTTAAAGGATCTGTGTACTAACAAGAGAGTTGGTATGTAAGTAACAAGGTCCAATTAAGGACTAATGTTTCGTCTCTCTTAAAAGGGCACCTGCCCTCAAAGTGCAAAGATCCTGGATCTTTCACTATCCCTTGTCAGATAGGGAAACTTAGTTTGGGAAAGCACTTCTTGATTTAGGGGCAGCCATTAACGTCATGCCTAAGGCCACCTACTTTGCACTAGGATTGAAGAACCTGAGTGAAACCAGTGTTGTAGTTCAACTGGCTGATAGGTCCATAAAGAAACCTTTGGCTTTATAGAAGACATTCTAGTGAAGGTTAGGGAACTAGTTTTCCCCGTGACTTTTATGTACTAGATATGACCAGTGACACTAGTATGGATGATTCTTTGATCCTAGGAAGGCCATTTATGAAAACTGCCAAGATGGTGATAAGTTTAGAAGGGGGATTTGTTACAATGCAAGTGGGGAATCAAATAATAAGATTTGATGTAGGAGAAGCCATGAGACACCCCCACGAGGATTATTCTCTCCTAGGGCTGAGTGTGTGTTGATTCATTGATGCATGTGATTTATGATGAGCATGTGAATTCCTTTAAGATGAACATGTTTGATAAAATGATGCTCATATGTGCTGTAATGATTCTTGTGCTAGATTGTGAAATTCGTGGCTGTCACCCAGAGGGGGGGGTGAATTGGGTGAGGGAATAAACTTAAACTCTTTTCGAAAGACTGCTTGTGCTCGGTGGATGATGATAATAAATAATGCTATGCACAAGTCAGTATGCTATGTGATGCAAAAATAGAATGATCAAGTATAAATATATGCACACATAAATTTATCCTGGTTCGGTCACCCAGACCTACATCCAGTCCCCAGGCTACACCTGAGATTTCCAATCCACTATTCTTGTTTAAACCGGGCACAAGAGAAGCCTTTACACTTTAGGTTTTACGAGCACGGGTTCACCCTAACAACCCACAGGTTTTACAACGGGTTCACCTGCAAACCTTACCGCAAGTTTTACGGGATCACTTGCAACCTTACAAACGCAAGTTTTACGGGCTAACTTGCAACCTATGGAGATTTAGAAAACCTTCTAAATGCTCCCCCTTACAAAATGTAAGATTACAATTATGTTCACTCTATGAACTGATTTTGTTAAACACTTAAGCTCAAAACTAACTCTCTCAAGAGTGGATGATGTTACTCACTTAAGTACAAATAAATCACTCTCTAAGAATATTACATATCAAAGTCCGAGAGTAGAAGATGAGAGGAATGTAGAATAGTGTTTTACAATAAGCTCTGTTCTCTCTCTCTTTTTCAAGCCCTCTACTTCAGAAATGAAGAATCCCTTTTATACCAGCCTCTGAATATCTAACCGTTGGAGAGGCAATAAGACCGTTTGATTATAGACGTTGGGGCCTTGTTTTACGTTGTCCTCATTAGTGCACAGCAGGGTTGACTTTGCTTTATCCAAAAAGGTGCTCTGACCAAGCTGTTCTGTCAACACTGTTCTGGCAATATTATTCTGACAAAAGTCGTTCTGACATCTGAACATTTTGTACGGTCCGACTCTTGCTTGCTGTCAGAGAGGACTTCGTTCCTCAAGCATAAGTCCAGGATGTTAAGAACTCATTATCGGAAGCTCTCTTGCTATCTGAAGCTCGTGGATTCTAACATTTTGCTTGCTATCACATAGAGGAACTTTGTCTTCCAAGCACTTGTCCATGAATGATAAGAGTGCTTTGCTTTTTGGATCCTCTCTTGCTATCAGAAGCTCTCTTATGAACTCTGACTTTTGTGCAGTATGAGCTTTGACACCTTGAGTGAATCTTCAGATTATGTTTCTCATACTCCTCATGCTTGGTAGGTAAAATGTTGTTTGAATGTGTCTGTTATCCTCTTGTTACCGTTGGAAGGAACATCTTCTTAAATGCTTCAGCAGGGTTGACTTGCTTTATCTCTGAAAAGTAGTCCTGACACCTCTGCTCTGTTAAAAGCATTCTGACACTGCATCTCTTTGAACGTTCAGACATCTGATTGCTTGCGGAAGCAACTTCTCATCCGGAAGCAACCTTACTGAGTGTGCTGCACTTGAACGTTAGTTTAGCAATATAATCATATAGTCTCATGCAGTGGTGATCCTAAATCTAAGGTGTATCCGAAGCACTTCTACATCCGAAGTAAATTCACTTGATGAGGGATTTAGTTCACCATGACTTGCTCTCGCTTAGTCTATTTCATTCCACCACTCAGCGCTAGTCACTGAGCTATCGGAAGCACTTTTACTTGACGTGGTGAATTCACTGACGCTCAGGGTGAAATCTATTCTATCAGTCTGCGCCAGTCAAGATCTAATAGGAAGCAACTTCACTTGATGTTGCATTTCCGCTGACGCTCGGGTTATATCTAGTCTATCAACCTGCGCCAGTCTAAATCTAATAGGAAGTGCTTTCACTTGGCGAAGTAGACTTACTGACGCTTGAGTACTAACTATTCTATTGCTCTGCGCCAGTCTAAGTCTAACAGGAAGCGCTTTCACTTGGGGAAGTAGACTTACTGACGCTTGGGGTACTAACTATTCATTGCTCTGCGCCAGTCTAAGTCTAACAGGAAGCGCTTTCACTTGGGGAAGTAGACTTACTGACGCTTGGGGTAATATCTATTCTGTCGCTCTGCGCCAGTCTAATTCTAACAGGAAGCAAACTCACTTCCGATTGAAACATAGCTTAGTCTTAGGTTTTGTGTACCTAATTCTCATGGACTAAGTTAATCCCTAGTGATTTACTTGCTGACGCTGGGGGATGAAGCATTCATCCGCATGCGCAAGTCCTAATCTAACCGGAAGTGATCTTGCATTCTCAAGTGATCTAACTCAGGATTCTAACCATGTCATCTAATCCCTCCTAAGTGTTGATTATGTTCTCTTAAGTACTAGACCATATCATACCTTAGTCACCATCAAAACTTAAGATTCTAACATTCTCCCCCTTTTTGATGATGACAAACCCAATAGATGACTAGAGAACATAATTAAACTTAGATCACTCATCCTAGAGCTATATTCCTTTCCCCAGTTCTCTCCCCAAAAATCTAGGCATCTTATCTATCTCTCAGCTCTAGACATCTCATGTCTCATTTCTCGCTAGACAGAGACATCTCATGTCTCATCTCTCGCTAGACATCTTATATCTCATCTCTAGACATCTCATCTCATCTCTAGACATCTCATCTCTCTCCCCCCTTTTGGCTTCATCAAAATCCACAGGTGCAAGCTAGCCTTAGGGATGGGGATACTTTTATCGTTCTCCTAGGAATGGGCTTTCTACCTAACATTACTTTTCTCCCTATGTATCGCTAATAAAGATTTGTTCTAGACTATTCAATACAATGTACGAGAATTAACAAGGAACAGCAATAATGGCTCATGATCCTAAATGATTGTATATTCCCTAAACACTATGTAGGATAGTTAAACATGTTTTTCAAAGGAGATATTGATACATCAAATCTAATCATAATTAAATTAAGATCAAAACATACAAAACAGTTTTCTTTTTGAAGGTGAAAATTCTTTCAAATGTAATTTTGATCCTCTCGAATTGATTAACATGATATCAAAAGTAATTTTGATGTGTTTAAAAATGATGATTATGATATCAAATGCAATATGTGATTTTAAATTCAAATGAGATGAAATCTGATACCAAATGTAATCAAATGAGATCTGTGAGTTTGAACCTGTGGTATCAAATGAAATAATTGAATGCCGAATGAAATTTGTGATACCATATGAGATGAAATGAAATCAAATGAAATTTGTGATTTTAAAAGTGCCAAAAATAATTTCCAACAAATTTCATCACAGCATCTTAAAAGTTTATTATCGATGACAGCATGTGACTCTCTATTTTCAAGGGATCATTAACAGGTAATGTCCACTTACTTCTCTTCTATATTAAGATTAATCATCATTAATCAAGAAGGGAAGCATATAAGAGAGGTATGTTATCAATTACTTTCCAGCATGTCATTTAGAGGATACAGATGTGTGAGCTAGGATGATTTTCTAAGACAGTGAATGATTTTGAAGTCAATGCAGATTGAGAGAAACATCCTAAGTTGACACCCTTACCAATGCCATGTATGCATCATATGTAAGAGATGGTAAGGTGTAGATGTTACCACAGATGAGGGGTACTCATATTCTATTAGACTCAGGAATCTGAATCATACGCAGATAAGCATGCTTCCTGACATCTTCAAGAGATGTGCTATCTCAAGTGGAAACCCCTAGCGCAAGTGCTTTGATGATTCGCTTCGGCAAGCTGAGCTACAACCACAAGCAGACATGACTGGGCAGTCACTCTACTCTTCCCATGGTTCAATAGTTGGCCTGCTATCGAAGGCGCTGATTGTTGTGAAAGCAACCTTGCTCAAACTTGATGATTGGTCCTGCATATTCTTGAGGAAACAAATGCTTTCTGATGGTCAGTGAAAGAACTTAAGATTTAACATTGAAGACCATCCTCAGGACATTCAAGTCAATCTGTGTTAATCAGCACACGTTAATAATTTTAAGAAATCATGCTTGCTAATTGGTTTAAGAAAATATGAGCAATGATTATGTGAAAACTAATTTTGAAATTGTCTATACGTTCACATAGTTTCACTATCAAGACATGAACTCTATTTACTCTCATAGATAAATATCAATGTGATAGTACAAAGAGTATCAAACAGGTGGCATATTTTCAGAGTTTCATAAAGCAAGTATAGTTCAATACATATGCCTCAAGGATGTTCATGTTAGATCATGAAGACATGTGAATTAATAATATAATGAGATTTTGAAAAAGAGAATCTTCATCCTCACAAAATAATTTGATTAGGATTGAATTCGTTTTACAAAAACAACTAAATTTCAGCATATGATTACGAGAATAATTTCCAAATTTAGCTCGAGTTCTTCTAGATATGCTCAATGTGATCTCATTGTTCTTAGGATATCAACAAGCTTGAAATTAATACAGATTATAGCATGCTTGTGATACTATGCCATGTTTTACAGATCTAGCAAGGTTTAATTCAAGGCATTTCCTAAGATTTCTAATGCATGTTAGACAAGAGAGAGACTATCCATTTAATTTCACAACAGAATATGTAAGGGATAGAAATGCTCATGTGTATTGGCGAAAGTTTCTCAGGTTTGGTATAGCCATTCCACACATCTTGATAAGAGACATTTTCGTTGTCATTCTCTCTTGGTTATATTCATTGTTCAAGCTTCAATAATCTGTGTCAACATTCTTAAACCACAAACTTGAACTGAGATCATTAGTAGATTGAGAACTTAAAGATGTAATTAAGAGGGATGTATTGTTCTCGAAACCATAGCTGCTTATGCATTGAAAAAGTTGATGCAAGAGATACCACATGAAATGGAAAATCAGAAATAGCTTTTGAGTGCTATCATGAGGTACGGTTGTCATGTAGAATCTGTTTTGAAAGTTTGTATTTCAAAAGGATCTTTCAAAAATCAAGGTGAATGCATAAACCATTTTCTTCCATGAGAGGTGCCCTTAAAAGAATTCACTAAGCATATATGAGTAAAATGATTTAGACACCATATGAAAAACTCTGAGGAAGATTTTTAGTTTTAGTGTCAAAATTCTGAAACTAGTTCCGAATCATCTTAACAATGTCAGAAATCTTAGAACACAATGATTCAACATGCACAAATTCAGAAGGTTTTGAAGAAGGTTCAGTTTCAAGGTGTCGGACTTCTTGAATTTGTAAAATCTGTATGCATTATATCAGAAAATGAATTTGATATGATAGGGTTGTTTTTACAGAAAATAAGTGTTCATCACAGATAAGGGAAATCATATCAGTTTCAGAGAAATAAGAGTTGTTGAGCCCATCATACATTTACTAGCCAAGTGATTATTCAAGTAAAGAGGAAGGTAAGAATGATATCACCATAGCTCCATTCGCATCTAGCAGTAGCTCGCTTGATTTTGGTTGGCAATGTATGGAATCTATATTTAGAGCAGTACCAAAATCTATGCGTGACGAATGCTTATCAAGACTTGACTAATTGTTCAGATGAGGTACAGTCCTGAGTCTTGCTGAGGCTAATAGGATGGATTGGAGCTGGTGCAGAGGGATGAATTTACTTTGTGATCACTACCACTGGCATCTCTGGCCTCTTGAACCCATACTTCATACACAGCTCTTCACTCAGATTGGGTGCTGGCACAGAGGGAGACACAGGTTCAGCAGAAGGTGTCTCCGCAGGTTGATCACTCAGCGCTATCTCAAGTTTGCCTCTGAGCTAGCAGATTGTTGGGGGCACATGAATCAGATGGCTCACTGTGGGGGGAGGAGATTTTCCTTTTAGCAAGGGTCTTCTTCACCCTTGTCTTGCTGAACTTCGGATTGCCCTTCCTACAAAATACCAGATATTTCCTTCCTTTTGTATCCAAGTCTGGATCTGAAGGTCAGTTTGTAGGCTATATATAGTTCACATGCATTTAGATTACGTCCTATGTGTATGGCATGGTGAATCTTTCATGACTATATGCACAAGGATATACAAGGTTTTTGATCAAGATAGTCATGGGCAGTATGTAGATTATGAACATTACTTATTTCTTCAAGCTTTCTTCTATGATGAATATAATGTTCACATCTTAGGATGCTTAATGTAAAATCTCAATAAGTCCATCTAACATTAGCATAGGAGATTTTACTATCAAATGCTTCGTTGCTAAGTGATCCCTTGCTTACCCAAGGAGATCTTCTATACTTATCCTTGGTTCGAAGCACTTTCTTCTGAGAGGTAGGATTCAAGAGCCTTTTCAATGATGATCGAGGAATCCACTCTCTCTTGTTCTTCTCAGGATAGTTGAGTGGAACTTTGTGATAGCTCATCCTTGAGACAGAACCATTGTCCCTTGTGGTGGCCGACAGCTTCTTATGATTGTACCAGTGGGTTTCAGCAGTTGCATCACCACGAGTTCTCTTCTTTGGGATAAGAGGAACTCTTGATCTATCCTGCACAAGTAAGGCACTAGGAGGATGTTTTGGTACCCATTTGTACTTGGGTCCTACATGGTTAGCACTGGACCTTACTTGTCCTTTAGGAATCCATACAAACTTATTTCTCACATTTGAATTTCTTCTAAGACTGCATGTGTGAGAAATATGTCCTAATCTACCACAATAATGACAGATAATGGAATGATAATCAAAATGAGGCTTCCTATCATTATCATGATTAGTTTTCTTTAGAAAAGCTTTTTGTTCCTTTGAAATTTCAGTTTCTTTTGAAAGCTTTTCTTTTTCCTTCAACACGTGTTTACAATCAAAACATTTTCAAGACATGTTGAAGTTTTCCCTACCGATAGTGGGCTAGCTATCGGAACCACTAGTTCTTTAAAAGAACCCTCGGAAACTTTAGATGTAGAAGAAGAAATTGGTTTTTCAAGTTTCCTATCTTTTTCTTTTAAGCCTAGAAGTTCTTTTGCAAGTTTACAATATTCGGTATATAACTCATTGTATGCATCTTGCAATTCAGAGAGTTCAAGTTCAGATTCAGATACCTCACTTTCTGAATCTTCTAGGCAGAAATGGATACTCTCTTCACTGAAGCCTGCTTCCTCAATATCAGCTTCCAGAAGCTCATCAGTAGATGATCCACAAAGAGCACGAGTTGAGCTTTGGACAGCTGTGCTTTCAAGAGATGGGTTAGAAGCATATATCATATCAAGAGTATTCCAAATATCTCTAGCACTAGAGCAATGTTTGATTTTCTGGAAATCATTTTCAGTTAAGCCTTTGTATAAAATTTGCATTGCTCGAATGTTTAAGGAAAACAAATTTTTCTCCTTTTCAGTCCAGTTTCCTCTTGGTTTGAAATCAAAATCATTTTCAAAAATATCCCACATTTTCAAACTAGTGGATTTTATAAAACTTTCCATTCTTGCTTTCCACCAACAAAATCAATATTTTCTAACACAGGTGGGATGGTATGATCAAGGCCTTTGGAAAACATTTTAACCCAAATCAGCCAAGGTCTTTGCACTTGAGATCGTTTGATCCTTTAAACAAGTGACCTGCTCTGATACCAAATGAAATTCGTGGCTGTCACCCAAGAGGGGGGGGGTGAATTGGGTGAGGGAATAAAACTTAAACTCTTTTTCGAAAGACTGCTTGTGCTCGGTGATGATGATAATAAATAATGCTATGCACAAGTCAGTATGCTATGTGATGCAAAAATAGAATGATCAAGTATAAATATATGCACACATAAATTTATCCTGGTTCGGTCACCCAGACCTACATCCAGTCCCCAGGCTACACCTGAGATTTCCAATCCACTATTCTTGTTTAACCGGGCACAAGAGAAGCCTTTACACTTTAGGTTTTACGAGCACGGGTTCACCTAACAACCCACAGGTTTTACAACGGGTTCACCTGCAAACCTTACCGCAAGTTTTACGGGATCACTTGCAACCTTACAAACGCAAGTTTTACGGGCTAACTTGCAACCTATGGAGATTTAGAAACCTTCTAAATGCCCCCCCTTACAAAATGTAAGATTACAATTATGTTCACTCTATGAACTGATTTTGTTAAACACTTAAGCTCAAAACTAACTCTCTCAAAGAGTGGATGATGTTACTCACTTAAGTACAAATAAATCACTCTCTAAGAATATTACATATCAAAGTCCGAGAGTAGAAGATGAGAGGAATGTAGAATAGTGTTTTTACAATAAGCTCTGTTCTCTCTCTCTTTTTCAAGCCCTCTACTTCAGAAATGAAGACATCCCTTTTATACCAGCCTCTGAATATCTAACCGTTGGAGAGGCAATAAGACCGTTTGATTATAGACGTTGGGGCCTTGTTTACGTTGTCCTCATTAGTGCACAGCAGGGTTGACTTTGCTTTATCCAAAAAGGTGCTCTGACCAAGCTGTTCTGTCAACACTGTTCTGGCAATATTATTCTGACAAAAGTCGTTCTGACATCTGAACATTTTGTACGGTCCGACTCTTGCTTGCTGTCAGAGAGGACTTCGTTCCTCAAGCATAAGTCCAGGATGTTAAGAGACTCATTATCGGAAGCTCTCTTGCTATCTGAAGCTCGTGGATTCTAACATTTTGCTTGCTATCACATAGAGGAACTTTGTCTTCCAAGCACTTGTCCATGAATGATAAGAGTGCTTTGCTTTTGGATCCTCTCTTGCTATCAGAAGCTCTCTTATGAACTCTGACTTTTGTGGGCAGTATGAGCTTTGACACCTTGAGTGAATCTTCAGATTATGTTCTCATACTCCTCATGCTTGGTAGGTAACAATGTTGTTTGAATGTGTCTGTTATCCTCTTGTTACCGTTGGAAGGAACATCTTCTTAAATGCTTCAGCAGGGTTGACTTGCTTTATCTCTGAAAAGTAGTCCTGACACCTCTGCTCTGTTAAAAGCATTCTGACACTGCATCTCTTTGAACGTTCAGACATCCTGATTGCTTGCGGAAGCAACTTCTCATCCGGAAGCAACCTTACTGAGTGTGCTGCACTTGAACGTTAGTTTAGCAATATAATCATATAGTCTCATGCAGTGGGTGATCCTAAATCTAAGGTGTATCCGGAAGCACTTCTACATCCGGAAGTAAATTCACTTGATGAGGGATTTAGTTCACCATGACTTGCTCTCGCTTAGTCTATTTCATTCCACCACTCAGCGCTAGTCACTGAGCTATCGGAAGCACTTTTACTTGACGTGGTGAATTCACTGACGCTCAGGGTGAAATCTATTCTATCAGTCTGCGCCAGTCAAGATCTAATAGGAAGCAACTTCACTTGATGTTGCATTTCCGCTGACGCTCGGGGTTATATCTAGTCTATCAACCTGCGCCAGTCTAAATCTAATAGGAAGTGCTTTCACTTGGCGAAGTAGACTTACTGACGCTTGGAGTACTAACTATTCTATTGCTCTGCGCCAGTCTAAGTCTAACAGAAGCGCTTTCACTTGGGGAAGTAGACTTACTGACGCTTGGGGTACTAACTATTCTATTGCTCTGCGCCAGTCTAAGTCTAACAGGAAGCGCTTTCACTTGGGGAAGTAGACTTACTGACGCTTGGGGTAATATCTATTCTGTCGCTCTGCGCCAGTCTAATTCTAACAGGAAGCAAACTCACTTCCGATTGAAACATAGCTTAGTCTTAAGGTTTTGTGTACCTAATTCTCATGGACTAAGTTAAATCCCTAGTGATTTACTTGCTGACGCTGGGGGGATGAAGCATTCATCCGCATGCGCAAGTCCTAATCTAACCGGAATCTGATTCTCTCTCAAGTGATCTAACTCAGGATTCTAACCATGTCATCTAATCCCTCCTAAGTGTTGATTATGTTCTCTTAAGTACTAGACCATATCATACCTTAGTCACCATCAAAACTTAAGATTCTAACAGATTGATTTCTAATACATGCTTGCATGATGTTTTAATGATTCATCTAGTATAGGAAGTACAGTAACTGAATTCATGGATTCCATGTATGTGAACTATAATTTTGATGATGATTGCACTTCTATATCTTCTTTGTCAAGCTACAACCCCTTGAAGAGGGAAGTTTGCTCACTTTTGTAGGACAAACGAAGGATGGAGGTTGTGAATTCACAAAGGAAATTGAGGAGTCTAGTTCACAAAGGTTTGATATTGAAGAGTATGAAGCTTTAAGGAGAAGCCGCTTACACAAGCTGAGAGAGAAGCTTTATCTGAAAGAGCATGCGCTCGCTGACGGTCCACATGTTTCTACCCTGAGCGACAGTGGTGATGCAGACTCAAATAAGAGTGCTGAGGCCTCAGACTCTAAGAGGCCGAATTGTTGTGAAGATCTGAGGCAGCCAATGACTCTTTCTGATTACTTTGATGAGCTGCCACAATTTGATGATGATTTCTATGAGCCTAAAGTGTTGCAAGTTGAGATGCACACTTTGGTACCTTCTATTATTGAGCCACCTACTCTGGAGCTGAAACCTTTGCCACCTAATCTCAAGTATGCCTACTTGATTGAAAATGAGAAGCTGACGGTGATTATCTCTACTACTCTTTCTTCTCTTGAGGAAGAGAAGTTACTGGATGTATTAAGAAGATACAAGGGCCATTGGGTGGACTCTAGCTGATCTTCCTGGCATGAGTCCTACCACCTGCATGCACCGGATCTTGCTTACTGACGATGCTAAACCAGTGAGGCAACCACAGAGAAGGCTCAATCCCTTAATTCTTGATGTTGTGAAAAAGGAGGTAGAAAAGCTATTAAGTGCTGGAATTATCTACCCGATAAGCGATAGTGAATGGGTGAGTCCCATCCATGTGGTGCCAAAGAAGAGTGGGCTGACCGTGGTAAAGAATGACAAGGATGAGCTAGTGCCTACACGAGTTCAGAATTCTTGGAGGGTATGCATTGATTACAGGAAGTTGAATGACTCCACGAGAAAAGACCACTTTCCCTTGCCATTTATCGACCAAATGTTGGAAAGACTGGCAGGCAAGTCACACTATTGTTTTCTGGATGGTTTCTCCGGGTACTTCCAGGTTCCCATAGCACCAGAGGACCAAGAGAAAACAACCTTTACTTGCCCATTTGGAACCTTCGCATATAGAAAAATGCCTTTTGGTCTGTGCAATGCTCCAGGAACCTTTCAACGTTGTATGATGAGCATTTTAATGACTTGCTGGAGGATGGCATAGAGGTGTTTATGGATGATTTCTCCCTCTATGGAGATAGTTTTGATGCTTGCTTGGTCAATCTTGAGAAAGCATTGGTCAGATGTGTGGAGAAGGGTTTGGTGCTCAATTATGAGAAATGCCATTTCATGGTGGACAAGGAATAGTTTTGGAACACTTAGTCTCAAAGGAGGGCATTCAGGTTGACAAAGCCAAGGTTGAGGTAATTTCTTCTCTACCCTTCCCTACTTGCTTGAAGGAGTTGAGGTCCTTTTTAGGACATGTGGGATTTATATCGAAGATTTATCAAGGGCTTCAGCCAAATTGCTGCTCCTTTATCTCATCTACTTCAAAAAGAAGCCGAGTTTGACTTTTCTAATTCTTGTAAGGAAGCCTTTGTTGAGTTGAAGTCAAGGCTTATTTCTCCTCCTATCTTGGTTGCACCTAATTGGGAGCTTCCTTTTGAGCTATCATGTGATGCTTCCAACGAAGCGTTGGGAGCTATGCTCGGCCAGAGGCATGATTCTTTGCCAAGGGTGATTGCTTATGCGTCTAAGACTTTGGATAGAGCCCAAAGGAATTATACAACCACTGAGAAGGAATTATTTGCCATTGTCTTCGGTCTAGATAAATTTCGGCAATACTTACTTCATTCCAAAGTAACTGTATTCACAGATCATGCAGCTGTTCGTTATTTACTGTCCAAGCCACAAACAAAGCCCAGGCTCTTGCGATGGGTGTTGCTGTTACAAGAATTTGAGTTGGAGATCAAAGACAGAACTGGAAAAGAGAACTTGGTAGCTGATCATTTGAGCCGTTTGCCAAAGGATGTGGAAGGTGTTGATGATTCTTCTCTTATTTGTGATATCTTCCCAGATGCCTTATTATGTGCCTTAAATGCAAAGAAAGATCCTTGGTATGCTCATCTTGTGAACTACCTTGTTGCCGAAGTCACTTCACCATCTCTGAACAAGCATCAAGTCCAAAAGTTGAAGAGGGATGCTAGCTACTATATTTGGGATGAGCCGCACTTGTGGAGGCTATGTAATGATCAAATAATCAGAAAGTGTGTGCAAGATGAGGAAGTTCCATCAATTCTAGAGTTTTGTCATTCACTAGCTTGTGGAGGACACTTTGGTGCTAAAAAGACTTCAAGGAAGATTCTGGAGGCCGGTTTCTATTGGCCTACTCTGTTTAAAGACGCATTTGAGTATTGCAAGTCTTGTGACAAATGCCAAAGGTTTGGAAGTATGGGGAAGAGACAAGAGATGCCTCAAGTGCCAATGCTATACTGTGACCCTTTTGATGTTTGGGGTATAGATTTTATGGGACCTTTTCCACCATCTAACGGCTACACATATATTCTGCTGGCAGTGGACTACCTATCTAGGTGGGTGGAAGCTGTGCCAACCAGAGCCAATGATGCGAGGGCTGTGTTGAAATTTTTGAAGTCTAATATCTTTTGCCGGTTTGGAGTTCCTAAGGCTTTGGTGAGTGATCAAGGGTCTCATTTCTGTAACAAGCTTATGTCTTCATTGCTCAGTCAATTTGGGGTGAATCACAAGGTTTCTACACCCTACCATCCCCAAACCAATGGAGAAGCTGAGGTGAGCAATAGGCAAATTAAAAACATCCTTGAGCGAATTGTGAAGCCAAGTAGGAAGGATTGGAGTTTGAGACTTGAAGAAGCTCTCTGGGCATATAGGACTTCATTCAAGACTCCTATTGGCATGTCTCCTTATCGGCTCTATATGGAAGGCTTGTCATCTACCAGTTGAGCTGCAGCACAAGTCTTATTGGGCAGTTAAATCTTGTATTGAGGATATGGATGCTGCTGCTCAAGAAAGGCAGTTGACTCTGAGTGAGCTTGAGGAGCTGAGGAATGAAGCTTTTGAGAACTCAAGGATCCTGAAAGAGAAGACTAAGGCCATTCATGATAGTGGCATTCTGAGGAAGCAGTTCAAGGAGGGAGATTTTGTCTTGTGCTATCGCGTGAGATTCAAATTTTGTGGAGGAGGCAAGCTTAAAGACAAGTGGCAAGGACCTTATGAAGTGCTCAAGTCTCATGACTTTGGGATGGTTGAGATCAAGAATCTCAAGGATGGCCGTGTGTACAAGGTCAATGGCCACTTGCTCAAATTGTATAAGGAGAATTTCAAGCCTCCCTAAAGGTCGTTTCTTTCCTTTCCTCACTTATTCTTTTATTGCAAATTCTTAAGTGTGGGGGACGATGTTAGAATTAGAAAAAAATTAGGATTATGTTTAAATTTAGGATTTTGTTTAGGTTTGTTAGGTTGTTTAAATATGAAAATTTCATTAGTGCTGGGGGATGCCTATTTGTGTCAGGAAGTGTCATTGAGGAAATAGAGGATTTTGCATTCGGAAGTGCTTTTGCTTCCGGAAGCTCTCACTTAGACTTTGCTACTTAGGATCAGATTGTGTTCACTTTGCTTCCGCTAGGGGATGAAGTTCATTGTGCACAAGCGTCGATGCATCCGGAAGCAATTTTGCTTCCGGTAGCATGTTTGCTTCCGCTAGGGGTGAGATTAGAATTTGAACCTAGAGTGACTTCCTATAGCAGTTCTACTTCCGGTAGCATTTTTGCTTCCGGAAGCCTAGCAGCTTGAGTCTGAATTCAGTTAGGCTTCCTGAGCGTCAGTGAGTAAAAAAAAAAAAAAAAAAAAATTTTAGGTTGTGTTTAGTGTAGTCTTGTTAATAATACATGCATATGAGCCATTTGTTTGTTGGATCTGCCCTGCCTTTTATTTTGCTGCTTTGCCTTTCAAATACATCTTCCTACTTGATTTGATTGGTCCATTGAGGACAATGTATGCTTTAAGTGTGGGGGAGGTGTATTATGTGCTTAAAAGTGGTCTGATTCAAAGCTTTCACACTTGGTTTTTGGATTTATTTGGCATGATTTTTCTTGAAAATTTGACTTGATTATGGCTCTTGAAAGCAAATGGAGTTGTCCTCTAGTGTGTGAGTAGAATTTTTGGAATGACTACTTAGGGCATTGCTTGGGGCACTTTTAAGGTATAAAGAGGGTGTTAGTTTCTCATTTAACTTTTCTTGAGGAGGAAGTGACTGATTAGAGTAAGCTATAAATGTGAGAAGCCTCCAACCGAATTGAGTGGGCCAATAGTTACTTGACCTCCTAGAACTTGTCCTAGCTCTTGTTCAAAATCACAATGCATGGTATGATTGAAAATGAAAGGGGCGTTTCTTTCTAAACCCTCATGACCCAAACACTAAGCCAACCAAAAATATTATCCTTTGATTTAACCCCTTTGGGCCATTCACTATTCTTTTCTATCACCTTGACCGATGTTTGAATGAGTGACTATAGCATATGCTTGCATTTATATTAGCTTTGTATTGTTGTATCTGGTGTAAAGCATGCTACATTGTGAGAAATAAAAGAGGCCGAGAGCCCTTGAGTGAAAAAGAAGAAAAGAGAGGTGGCCAAAGGCCAAGAAAAAGCAAAAGAAAAGGAAAAAAAAATATATAAGCCGAAGGCCTAAGTAAAAAAAAAAGAGAAAGAAAAGCACAAAGTGCTTATGTATGCCAAAGGCATTTGAGTTAAAAGAAAAATTGAGAGAAGCACAAAGTGCTTGAAAAAGCGATGTAGCATGCTTAGTGGAATTGTATTCATTGTATTGCATGCATATGTGGTGGTAACTTGTTTATATCATTGGTCATTGACTATTTTCCATCATTCACCATTCATTATTAGCCTTCCATTTAAACCACAAAGTCCCCTAGATTTGGTTGTGTCATGCATAATAATGGGTGGAGAATTTAGAGCTATTACAAGCTTATGGTGATGGTCAAGTGCATTGAGCCAAAGAGTGATCACAAGTCCCTAGTTAGGCATTTTTCCTAACTTGAGTGAATGAGTTTAAACACTTTATCCGGTGAGGAAAATCTCAATTGGCACTCCTCCTTAAGCCTAGTTGCTTGTTAAACTTGCATTCGCTTTGTATTCTTAGATTTGGCCTATGCGAAGTTCTAGGGAAAGGTTCAAGAAGATCTACTTGTATTCTATGATAATTCCAATTGCCTTCACTATGCTTAATGATTAAGTTAATCTTTTATATGACTTTGCCCGGAGTGCAAAGATTAAGTGTGGGGGATTTGATTGGACCAAATTTCATACCTTTAAGCATGTGCATTTGAGCTTAATTAGTGTGGTTTATTTGTTATATTTGATCATTATTGGTACATTTTTATGCGCATGCTTATGTATAAATATTTGAAGAATAACAGCCATATTACTTGCATTTTATGAAACCAAGGGTATTTTGGTCATTTTGACTATGTGATGTGTTCCTTATGTAGGGGGGTCCCAAGTGGGCCCCATACACCCTTGGTGGAGCTTCAGTGGAGATAACTTGGCAAGAAGGAATGCTAGATGACAAGCACTCAGGTTCACATCCGGAAGCAAACGTGCTGGCGCTGGCGGACAAAGAGTTGCATCAGGGAGTGGATTCTCATCCAGTGGATTCTCATCCGGAAGTGAATGTGCTCGCGCTTGTAGTATGAAGTCCTGCATCCGGAAGCCAAAGTCCATCAGTCAGCGAGTGCAAGAGTCAGACTGCACAATGATCAGAAATGTCAACTACTTTTCAGAAGTCTTTGGTGCAGAGTTAATTTAAGGCAAAGTCAACCCTGCAGCTTGAAGTTACTTGGGGAGCATCTTTCCAAATGAGGCAAAATTGGCGCCAAGGTCAAATTCAAGTCTGGAGGGCTCATTAAGGGCAAAAAAAAAAAAAGATTAAACCAAATTGGCGTCTAGCTTGAAACCTAAAAGAGAAAATTACAAGCATATGAAGCCATAGGTTAAGTCTACAAGCACATTTCCTTGGAGAAGAAGGATAGGCGATCTAGCCTGACATGGAGATGAAGGCGGATGAAGGTAGTTGTGAGATTCTGGGCATGGCGGAGGTTGCGAGGTGAAAGAGATGAAGAAGATGAAGATGGAGTTGAGAGAGTTTGTTAGAGGAGAGAGAGAAAGTGAAAGTGAAGTCAGTGAAGTTCAGGTGTGTGTAAGTTAGTTACGTTTTGGGGTTTTATAGTGGTGAGTAGCTTTGGGATTATCGCCCAAAGGGTATTTTTGGTATTTGGTAAAAGTTAGGATGAATGTGGACTAGATCTCATCTCCATGCATTTTCAAAGGTTCCTCCTTTTTCCTCAAGTGATTGTGCTTCCTTTTTTTTTTTTTGCCCTTAATGAGCCCTCCAGACTTGAATTTGACCTTGGCGCCAATTTTGCCTCATTTGGAAAGATGCTCCCCAAGTAACTTCAAGCTGCAGGGTTGACTTTGCCTTAAATTAACTCTGCACCAAAGACTTCTGAAAAGTAGTTGACATTTCTGATCATTGTGCAGTCTGACTCTTGCACTCGCTGACTGATGGACTTTGGCTTCCGGATGCAGGACTTCATACTACAAGCGCGAGCACATTCACTTCCGGATGAGAATCCACTGGATGAGAATCCACTCCCTGATGCAACTCTTTGTCCGCCAGCGCCAGCACGTTTGCTTCCGGATATAAATCCACTTCCGGATGTAAATCCACTTCCGGATGTGAACTTGCATCCTGATGCCAAGACTGTCCGCCAGCACCAGCACGTTTGCTTCCGGATGTGAACCTGAGTGCTTGTCATCTAGCCTTCCTTCTTGCCAAGTTATCTCCACTGAAGCTCCACCAAGGGTGTATGGGGCCCACTTGGGACCCCCCTACATAAGGAACACATCACATAGTCAAAATGACCAAAATACCCTTGGTTTCATAAAATGCAAGTAATATGGCTGTTATTCTTCAAATATTTATACATAAGCATGCGCATAAAAATGTACCAATAATGATCAAATATAACAAATAAACCACACTAATTAAGCTCAAATGCACATGCTTAAAGGTATGAAATTTGGTCCAATCAAATCCCCCACACTTAATCTTTGCACTCCGGGCAAAGTCATATAAAAGATTAACTTAATCATTAAGCATAGTGAAGGCAATTGGAATTATCATAGAATACAAGTAGATCTTCTTGAACCTTTCCCTAGAACTTCGCATAGGCCAAATCTAAGAATACAAAGCGAATGCAAGTTTAACAAGCAACTAGGCTTAAGGAGGAGTGCCAATTGAGATTTTTCCTCACCGGATAAAGTGTTTAAACTCATTCACTCAAGTTAGGAAAAATGCCTAACTAGGGACTTGTGATCACTCTTTGGCTCAATGCACTTGACCATCACCATAAGCTTGTAATAGCTCTAAATTCTCCACCCATTATTATGCATGGCACAACCAAATCTAGGGGACTTTGTGGTTTAAATGGAAGGCTAATAATGAATGGTGAATGATGGAAAATAGTCAATGACCAATGATATAAACAAGTTACCACCACATATGCATGCAATACAATGAATACAATTCCACTAAGCATGCTACATCGCTTTTTCAAGCACTTTGTGCTTCTCTCAATTTTTCTTTTAACTCAAATGCCTTTGGCATACATAAGCACTTTGTGCTTTTCTTTCTCTTTTTTTTTTTTACTTAGGCCTTCGGCCTTATATATTTTTTTTCCTTTTCTTTTGCTTTTTCTTGGCCTTTGGCCACCTCTCTTTTCTTCTTTTTCACTCAAGGGCTCTCGGCCTCTTTTATTTCTCACAATGTAGCATGCTTTACACCAGATACAACAATACAAAGCTAATATAAATGCAAGCATATGCTATAGTCACTCATTCAAACATCGGTCAAGGTGATAGAAAAGAATAGTGAATGGCCCAAAGGGGTTAAATCAAAGGATAATATTTTGGTTGGCTTAGTGTTTGGGTCATGAGGGTTTAGAAAGAAACGCCCCTTTCATTTTCAATCATACCATGCATTGTGATTTTGAACAAGAGCTAGGACAAGTTCTAGGAGGTCAAGTAACTATTGGCCCACTCAATTCGGTTGGAGGCTTCTCACATTTATAGCTTACTCTAATCAGTCACTTCCTCCTCAAGAAAAGTTAAATGAGAAACTAACACCCTCTTTATACCTTAAAAGTGCCCCAAGCAATGCCCTAAGTAGTCATTCCAAAAATTCTACTCACACACTAGAGGACAACTCCATTTGCTTTCAAGAGCCATAATCAAGTCAAATTTTCAAGAAAAATCATGCCAAATAAATCCAAAAACCAAGTGTGAAAGCTTTGAATCAGACCACTTTTAAGCACATAATACACCTCCCCCACACTTAAAGCATACATTGTCCTCAATGGACCAATCAAATCAAGTAGGAAGATGTATTTGAAAGGCAAAGCAGCAAAATAAAAGGCAGGGCAGATCCAACAAACAAATGGCTCATATGCATGTATTATTAACAAGACTACACTAAACACAACCTAAAATTTTTTTTTTTTTTTTTTTTTTTACTCACTGACGCTCAGGAAGCCTAACTGAATTCAGACTCAAGCTGCTAGGCTTCCGGAAGCAAAAATGCTACCGGAAGTAGAACTGCTATAGGAAGTCACTCTAGGTTCAAATTCTAATCTCACCCCTAGCGGAAGCAAACATGCTACCGGAAGCAAAATTGCTTCCGGATGCATCGACGCTTGTGCACAATGAACTTCATCCCCTAGCGGAAGCAAAGTGAACACAATCTGATCCTAAGTAGCAAAGTCTAAGTGAGAGCTTCCGGAAGCAAAAGCACTTCCGAATGCAAAATCCTCTATTTCCTCAATGACACTTCCTGACACAAATAGGCATCCCCCAGCACTAATGAAATTTTTCATATTTAAACAACCTAACAAACCTAAACAAAATCCTAAATTTAAACATAATCCTAATTTTTTTCTAATTCTAACATCGTCCCCCACACTTAAGAATTTGCAATAAAAGAATAAGTGAGGAAAGGAAAGAAACGACCTTTAGGGAGGCTTGAAATTCTCCTTATACAATTTGAGCAAGTGGCCATTGACCTTGTACACACGGCCATCCTTGAGATTCTTGATCTCAACCATCCCAAAGTCATGAGACTTGAGCACTTCATAAGGTCCTTGCCACTTGTCTTTAAGCTTGCCTCCTCCACAAAATTTGAATCTCACGCGATAGCACAAGACAAAATCTCCCTCCTTGAACTGCTTCCTCAGAATGCCACTATCATGAATGGCCTTTGTCTTCTCTTTCAGGATCCTTGAGTTCTCAAAAGCTTCATTCCTCAGCTCCTCCAGCTCACTCAGAGTCAACTGCCTCTCTTGAGCAGCAGCATCCATATCCTCAATACAAGATTTAACTGCCCAATAAGACTTGTGCTGCAGCTCAACTGGTAGATGACAAGCCTTTCCATATATGAGCCGATAAGGAGACATGCCAATAGGAGTCTTGAATGAAGTCCTATATGCCCAGAGAGCTTCTTCAAGTCTCAAACTCCAATCCTTCCTACTTGGCTTCACAATTCGCTCAAGGATGTTTTTAATTTGCCTATTGCTCACCTCAGCTTCTCCATTGGTTTGGGGATGGTAGGGTGTAGAAACCTTGTGATTCACCCCAAATTGACTGAGCAATGAAGACATAAGCTTGTTACAGAAATGAGACCCTTGATCACTCACCAAAGCCTTAGGAACTCCAAACCGGCAAAAGATATTAGACTTCAAAAATTTCAACACAGCCCTCGCATCATTGGCTCTGGTTGGCACAGCTTCCACCCACCTAGATAGGTAGTCCACTGCCAGCAGAATATATGTGTAGCCGTTAGATGGTGGAAAAGGTCCCATAAAATCTATACCCCAAACATCAAAAGGGTCACAGTATAGCATTGGCACTTGAGGCATCTCTTGTCTCTTCCCCATACTTCCAAACCTTTGGCATTTGTCACAAGACTTGCAATACTCAAATGCGTCTTTAAACAGAGTAGGCCAATAGAAACCGGCCTCCAGAATCTTCCTTGAAGTCTTTTTAGCACCAAAGTGTCCTCCACAAGCTAGTGAATGACAAAACTCTAGAATTGATGGAACTTCCTCATCTTGCACACACTTTCTGATTATTTGATCATTACATAGCCTCCACAAGTGCGGCTCATCCCAAATATAGTAGCTAGCATCCCTCTTCAACTTTTGGACTTGATGCTTGTTCAGAGATGGTGAAGTGACTTCGGCAACAAGGTAGTTCACAAGATGAGCATACCAAGGATCTTTCTTTGCATTTAAGGCACATAATAAGGCATCTGGGAATATATCACAAATAAGAGAAGAATCATCAACACCTTCCACATCCTTTGGCAAACGGCTCAAATGATCAGCTACCAAGTTCTCTTTTCCAGTTCTGTCTTTGATCTCCAACTCAAATTCTTGTAACAGCAACACCCATCGCAAGAGCCTGGGCTTTGTTTGTGGCTTGGACAGTAAATAACGAACAGCTGCATGATCTGTGAATACACTTACTTTGGAATGAAGTAAGTATTGCCGAAATTTATCTAGACCGAAGACAATGGCAAATAATTCCTTCTCAGTGGTTGTATAATTCCTTTGGGCTCTATCCAAAGTCTTAGACGCATAAGCAATCACCCTTGGCAAAGAATCATGCCTCTGGCCGAGCATAGCTCCCAACGCTTCGTTGGAAGCATCACATGATAGCTCAAAAGGAAGCTCCCAATTAGGTGCAACCAAGATAGGAGGAGAAATAAGCCTTGACTTCAACTCAACAAAGGCTTCCTTACAAGAATTAGAAAAGTCAAACTCGGCTTCTTTTTGAAGTAGATGAGATAAAGGAGCAGCAATTTGGCTGAAGCCCTTGATAAATCTTCGATAAAATCCCACATGTCCTAAAAAGGACCTCAACTCCTTCAAGCAAGTAGGGAAGGGTAGAGAAGAAATTACCTCAACCTTGGCTTTGTCAACCTGAATGCCCTCCTTTGAGACTAAGTGTCCCAAAACTATTCCCTTGTCCACCATGAAATGGCATTTCTCATAATTGAGCACCAAACCCTTCTCCACACATCTGACCAATGCTTTCTCAAGATTGACCAAGCAAGCATCAAAACTATCTCCATAGAGGGAGAAATCATCCATAAACACCTCTATGCCATCCTCCAGCAAGTCATTAAAAATGCTCATCATACAACGTTGAAAGGTTCCTGGAGCATTGCACAGACCAAAAGGCATTTTTCTATATGCGAAGGTTCCAAATGGGCAAGTAAAGGTTGTTTTCTCTTGGTCCTCTGGTGCTATGGGAACCTGGAAGTACCCGGAGAAACCATCCAGAAAACAATAGTGTGACTTGCCTGCCAGTCTTTCCAACATTTGGTCGATAAATGGCAAGGGAAAGTGGTCTTTTCTCGTGGAGTCATTCAACTTCCTGTAATCAATGCATACCCTCCAAGAATTCTGAACTCGTGTAGGCACTAGCTCATCCTTGTCATTCTTTACCACGGTCAGCCCACTCTTCTTTGGCACCACATGGATGGGACTCACCCATTCACTATCGCTTATCGGGTAGATAATTCCAGCACTTAATAGCTTTTCTACCTCCTTTTTCACAACATCAAGAATTAAGGGATTGAGCCTTCTCTGTGGTTGCCTCACTGGTTTAGCATCGTCAGTAAGCAAGATCCGGTGCATGCAGGTGGTAGGACTCATGCCAGGAAGATCAGCTAGAGTCCACCCAATGGCCCTCTTGTATCTTCTTAATACATCCAGTAACTTCTCTTCCTCAAGAGAAGAAAGAGTAGTAGAGATAATCACCGGCAGCTTCTCATTTTCAATCAAGTAGGCATACTTGAGATTAGGTGGCAAAGGTTTCAGCTCCAGAGTAGGTGGCTCAATAATAGAAGGTACCAAAGTGTGCATCTCAACTTGCAACACTTTAGGCTCATAGAAATCATCATCAAATTGTGGCAGCTCATCAAAGTAATCAGAAAGAGTCATTGGCTGCCTCAGATCTTCACAACAATTCGGCCTCTTAGAGTCTGAGGCCTCAGCACTCTTATTTGAGTCTGCATCACCACTGTCGCTCAGGGTAGAAACATGTGGACCGTCAGCGAGCGCATGCTCTTTCAGATAAAGCTTCTCTCTCAGCTTGTGTAAGCGGCTTCTCCTTAAAGCTTCATACTCTTCAATATCAAACCTTTGTGAACTAGACTCCTCAATTTCCTTTGTGAATTCACAACCTCCATCCTTCGTTTGTCCTACAAAAGTGAGCAAACTTCCCTCTTCCAAGGGGTTGTAGCTTGACAAAGAAGATATAGAAGTGCAATCATCATCAAAATTATAGTTCACATACATGGAATCCATGAATTCAGTTACTGTACTTCCTATACTAGATGAATCATTAAAAACATCATGCAAGCATGTATTAGAAATCAATCTAGCACAAGAATCATTACAGCACATATGAGCATCAATTTTATCAAACATGTTCATCTTAAAGGAATTCACATGCTCATCATAAATCACATGCATCAATGAATCAACCACACTCAGCCCTAGGAGAGAATAATCCTCGTGGGGGTGTCTCATGGCTTCTCCTACATCAAATCTTATTATTTGATTCCCCACTTGCATTGTAACAAATCCCCCTTCTAAACTTATCACCATCTTGGCAGTTTTCATAAATGGCCTTCCTAGGATCAAAGAATCATCCATACTAGTGTCACTGGTCATATCTAGTACATAAAAGTCCACGGGGAAAACTAGTTCCCTAACCTTCACTAGAATGTCTTCTATAAAGCCAAAGGGTTTCTTTATGGACCTATCAGCCAGTTGAACTACAACACTGGTTTCACTCAGGTTCTTCAATCCTAGTGCAAAGTAGGTGGCCTTAGGCATGACGTTAATGGCTGCCCCTAAATCAAGAAGTGCTTTCCCAAAACTAAGTTTCCCTATCTGACAAGGGATAGTGAAAGATCCAGGATCTTTGCACTTTGAGGGCAGGTGCCCTTTTAAGAGAGACGAAACATTAGTCCTTAATTGGACCTTGTTACTTACATTACCAACTCTCTTGTTAGTACACAGATCCTTTAAAAACTTTGCACATTTAGGCATTTGTTTCAACAGTACAAGTATAGGTACATTCACTTCAAGCTTAGAGAATAAATTGAGCATTTCCTTTTCTAACTCATCATCATGTTGTTTCTTAACTAAAGCATACGAGTTAGGAAAAGGTAAATATTTAGGGTCAACAGACTTACCTTTAGGAGACTCATCTCCTTGCTGAGTAGGTTGTTCTTGCGAAGAAGATTCTCCAACTTTGCGCTTTCCCTCTGCAATCTCCTTCCTCTTCTCCTCTTGTGAGGTCTCAGCTTCCTCACTCTTCTTAGTCAGACTCTCAGCCTCATCGAGTGGTTTATCAAGAGGAGGACTCAGTACAGCCTCTTCATGCATCTGATCACCAACAAAATCATTCTGGAGGCTAGAGTGACCTCCCTCATTCAACTGACTCTGCTCAGCCTCAAAAGGTAGTTGTGTTTGCTCCTCTTCCTCCTCATATTCATATGCATCACCATATTTCCGTCCACTTCTTAGGTGCATAGAATGAATGTTTTGAGGATTAATCACCACATTAGACGGCAATCCACCTTTCTTTGCTTCCTGCTCAGCTTTTTCATTAAACATTTGAGAAACTAAGGTAGTTACATCTTTCTTTAGACCTTCTCCAAATTTTTCCATTAAACTTGACATCATCTGGTACATAGTATCTTGTTGAGATGTCGAAGAACTAGATGGAGGAGCATGAGCTGGATCATTATTCTTCATAAATGGAGGAGGAACATTAGCTTGTTGATTCGGCCTGTACCTTTGATCATTAGAGTTAGGCCTCCCTTGATATGAACCATAGACTTGTTGTGAGGGATAGACATTAGCAGCTTGGTAGTTACCTCCCCCCCACTTAAGCTGTTGCTGTGGCTGGAAAGAGCTGAAATTTGTGGCTTGGTTTGAACCTCCCCCCCACTTAAAGTTCGGGTGGTCCCTCCATCCCGGATTGTACGTGGAAGAGTAAGGATCATATTTGGCTGGAGGCCTAGCATTGTTATACATGGCCGCCACTTCCGCTTGGGATGGACAGTCTGAGGGTAGGTGCATGGACGAGCCACAGTGATCACAGGATGAGGCCACCAAGGCCATAGAATCATCAACACAAGGAGTAGGCTGAACAAAGCGTCCATCCATCCGACTGAGGCTCTCAGTCAGCCTCTCAATAGAGTTGTACAGCTTGTCATCACTACTCACAGAGGCAACCTTTGGCGCAGCACCATACAAAGCATCACGTCCATAAAAATTCTGGTGATTAGAGGCCATGGTTGAAAATAAGTTCCATCCTTCATTAGCTGATAAGTTGAAAAGTGAGCCATTAGAAGCAGCATCCACACTCATCTTGAGCTGTGGCACCAGGCCATCATAAAAGTATTGCACCAGATTGCCTTTGGAGATGTTGTGATTGGGGCACGAGTTCACCAAGGTGTTGAACCGGCTCCAATATTCATAGAATGTCTCCTGAGAAAATTGCTGAACACCTGTGATGTCTTTCCGCAACTTTGATATCTTGGAGAGTGGAAAATAGCGGTCTAAGAACACCTTCTTAAGTTGCTCCCAAGAAAGAGTGGCATAATGAGTAGGCAGGTTCAAGAGCCACTCCTTGGCTTTTCCTTCCAAGGAAAACTGGAACACTCGCAACAGAACGTCATCCAGGTCTGCATTAGGTGGCTTCATGGAGGAACAAGTATGATAGAGGCCAAGGAGGTGTGTGTGAGCATCCTCATGCGGAAAACCTGTAAACTTAGGCAGATGAGCAAGAAGAGATCCTTTGATCTCAAAGTTAGCGGGGTTAGCATAAAAACCTTGTGGTGCAAATGATGCATATGACTGTGTGAATTCACGCATAGGTCTATCATCATCATGTAATTGCCTACCCCCCTCAAAATGATGTTCATCCTCTTGCTCTCTCCTTTCACGTCGCTCACGCTCATGTTCATGTTCTCTTGCCTCTCTCTGATGTTCTCTATGGTCCTCTCTCCTTTCTGCCATAATAAAATGCTGGTCTAGGATTGTGGTATTAGAAGCGACAGATGAATTGTGTGGCTTTGATGTGGATCCTACAGATTGCTTACTAGCTTGCTTCTCGTGCTTTTTCTTTTTCTTAAGGTCTCTAAGAGTCTTATTAATCTCTCTATCCAATGGCACTAGTGATGTGGTAGGGTTCATGCAATTCACTAAGTGCAACTATATGCAGTGGAAACTAAACAGCCAAGCAATTAGTCTCTGCAAAACAAATCAGCAAGACAAACACCAATACCAGCAGAATATGCAGCAAAATCCAGAAAATCCAGAAAAATGACAGACAAAAACACCAGTAAAAATCACAGCAAAGTCCTACAACTAAAAATCACCTACAACAAAAACTAAGAAAATGTAACTAAAAACCTAAGACAAGAAAGAATTCAACCAAACCGGCAACGGCGCCAATTTGATTTAACTCTTTTTCGTCGTCTAAAAAGAGCTAAAGCAAATAAAACTAGAATTAAACTACAATAGTTAGCAGCAAGTCCTAGGTCAATTCACAGTTCGGTTTTATCTCTTGCTTAGGTCAATTAATTACAAGTTAAGCAAATTATCAAACAGGTTGTGTGCAGGTTTTGTATGTAAGACTAATTAAAACTAATCTAAACTACAACTAACAGAATCAAAAGTGAATGAGTGAAAGTATGGATGAGATGTACCTCCTTCTCCAAGTACTCCGTGCTTATGTTTAATCGGACTTCATATACTTGTTCTTCTTAATATAAACTAGTTAAATTCTCAAGATCTCTTTAATCAAAGAAGTCTACAAGAGTTTAACTAATTTAATTAAGGCTTAAGCTCTTTCAAGCCAAGAACATACCTAAGCAACATTAAGTACCAAATCTATAGCACTTAAGAAACAAATTCATTCCACAAATGTAAGAGGAGCTAATCGCACACACATACATATATGAAACTACAAGAATTAAGCCTCTGTTTTCATGTCCTTAACAATCAAGAGAGGTTTTCAAGCTAACATAAAGTAGAACACCTAAAACTAGATGTCTAACCTATACACGCCTAATCAAGGTCATACATAGGCAAAAATTTACATCTAGCTTGAAACCTAAAAGAGAAAATTACAAGCATATGAAGCCATAGGTTAAGTCTACAAGCACATTTCCTTGGAGAAGAAGGATAGGCGATCTAGCCTGACATGGAGATGAAGGCGGATGAAGGTAGTTGTGAGATTCTGGGCATGGCGGAGGTTGCGAGGTGAAAGAGATGAAGAAGATGAAGATGGAGTTGAGAGAGTTTGTTAGAGGAGAGAGAGAAAGTGAAAGTGAAGTCAGTGAAGTTCAGGTGTGTGTAAGTTAGTTACGTTTTGGGGTTTTATAGTGGTGAGTAGCTTTGGGATTATCGCCCAAAGGGTATTTTTGGTATTTGGTAAAAGTTAGGATGAATGTGGACTAGATCTCATCTCCATGCATTTTCAAAGGTTCCTCCTTTTTCCTCAAGTGATTGTGCTTCCCTTTTTTTTTTTGCCCTTAATGAGCCCTCCAGACTTGAATTTGACCTTGGCGCCAATTTTGCCTCATTTGGAAAGATGCTCCCCAAGTAACTTCAAGCTGCAGGGTTGACTTTGCCTTAAATTAACTCTGCACCAAAGACTTCTGAAAAGTAGTTGACATTTCTGATCATTGTGCAGTCTGACTCTTGCACTCGCTGACTGATGGACTTTGGCTTCCGGATGCAGGACTTCATACTACAAGCGCGAGCACATTCACTTCCGGATGAGAATCCACTGGATGAGAATCCACTCCCTGATGCAACTCTTTGTCCGCCAGCGCCAGCACGTTTGCTTCCGGATGTGAACCTGAGTGCTTGTCATCTAGCCTTCCTTCTTGCCAAGTTATCTCCACTGAAGCTCCACCAAGGGTGTATGGGGCCCACTTGGGACCCCCCTACATAAGGAACACATCACATAGTCAAAATGACCAAAATACCCTTGGTTTCATAAAATGCAAGTAATATGGCTGTTATTCTTCAAATATTTATACATAAGCATGCGCATAAAAATGTACCAATAATGATCAAATATAACAAATAAACCACACTAATTAAGCTCAAATGCACATGCTTAAAGGTATGAAATTTGGTCCAATCAGCATTTGACCAACGTTTGGTGTTTGTTAACCAAAAGTACCACACTTGAGATACTTTTGGCGCTAAAACACAAAAAGCATATTACAAAGATCGAAAACCAAACTTGCGTTCCATATGTTGCTAAAACGAGCAATTGGGCTTAAAACTTGTTTTGGTGGGGCAATTGACCAACGTTTGGTGTTTGTTCACCAAAAGTACCATACTTGAGATACTTTTGGCGCTAAAACACAAAAAGCATATTACAAAGATCCAAAACCAAACTTGCGTTCCATAAGTTGCTAAAACGAGCAATTGGGCTTAAAACTTGTTTTGGTGGGGCATTTGACCAACTTTTGGTGTTTGTTAACCAAAAGTACCACACTTGAGATTCTTTTGGCGCTAAAACACAAAAAGGATATTACAAAGATCGAAAACCAAACGTGCGTTCCATAACTTGCTAAAACGAGCAATTGGGCTTAAAACTTGTTTTGGTGGGGCATTTGACCAACGTTTGGTGTTTGTTAACCAAAAGTACCACACTTGAGATACTTTTGGCGCTAAAACACCAAAAGCATATTACAAAGATCCAAAACCAAACTTGCGTTCCATAAGTTGCTAAAACGAGCAATTGAGCTTAAAACTTGTTTTGGTGGGGCAATTGACCAACGTTTGGTGTTTGTTCACCAAAAGTACCACACTTGAGATACTTTTGGCGCTAAAACACAAAAAGCATATTACAAAGATCAAAAACCAAACTAGCGTTCCATAAGTTGCTAAAACGAGCAATTGGGCTTAAAACTTGTTTTGGTGGGGCATTTGACCAACTTTTGGTGTTTGTTGACCAAAAGTACCACACTTGAGATACTTTTGGCGCTAAAACTCAAAAAGCATATTACAAAGATCGAAAACCAAACGTGCGTTCCATAAGTTGCTAAAACGAGCAATTGGGCTTAAAACTTGTTTTGGTGGGGCATTTGACCAACGTTTGGTGTTTGTTAACCAAAAGTACCACACTTGAGATACTTTTGGCGCTAAAACACAAAAAGCAAATTACAAAGATCCAAAACCAAACTTGCGTTCCATAAGTTGCTAAAACGAGCAATTGGGCTTAAAACTTGTTTTGGTGGGGCATTTGACCAACTTTTGGTGTTTGTTAACCAAAAGTACCACACTTGAGATTCTTTTGGCGCTAAAACACAAAAAGGATATTACAAAGACCGAAAACCAAACGTGCGTTCCATAAGTTGCTAAAACGAGCAATTGGGCTTAAAACTTGTTTTGGTGGGGCATTTGACCAACTTTTGGTGTTTGTTAACCAAAAGTACCACACTTGAGATTCTTTTGGCGCTAAAACACAAAAAGGATATTACAAAGATCGAAAACCAAACGTGCGTTCCATAAGTTGCTAAAACGAGCAATTGGGCTTAAAACTTGTTTTGGTGGGGCATTTGACCAACGTTTGGTGTTTGTTAACCAAAAGTACCACACTTGAGATACTTTTGGCGCTAAAACACCAAAAGCATATTACAAAGATCCAAAACCAAACTTGTGTTCCATAAGTTGCTAAAACGAGCAATTGGGCTTAAAACTTGTTTTGGTGGGGCAATTGACCAACGTTTGGTGTTTGTTCACCAAAAGTACCACACTTGAGATACTTTTGGCGCTAAAACACAAAAAGCATATTACAAAGATCAAAAACCAAACTTGCGTTCCATAAGTTGCTAAAACGAGCAATTGGGCTTAAAACTTGTTTTGGTGGGGCATTTGACCAACTTTTGGTGTTTGTTGACCAAAAGTACCACACTTGAGATACTTTTGGCGCTAAAACTCAAAAAGCATATTACAAAGATCGAAAACCAAACGTGCGTTCCATAAGTTGCTAAAACGAGCAATTGGGCTTAAAACTTGTTTTGGTGGGGCATTTGACCAACGTTTGGTGTTTGTTAACCAAAAGTACCACACTTGAGATACTTTTGGCGCTAAAACACAAAAAGCATATTACAAAGATCAACAACCAAACTTGCGATCCATAAGTTGCTAAAACGAGCAATTGGGCTTAAAACTTGTTTTGGTGGGGCATTTGACCAACTTTTGGTGTTTGTTGACCAAAAGTACCACACTTGAGATACTTTTGGCGATAAAACACAAAAAGCATATTACAAAGATCCAAAACCAAACTTGCGTTCCATAAGTTGCTAAAACGAGCAATTGGGCTTAAAACTTGTTTTGGTGGGGCATTTGACGAACCTTTCGTGTTTGTTGACCAAAAGTACCACACTTGAGATACTTTAGGTGCTAAAACACAAAAAGGATATTACAAAGATCCAAAACCAAACTTGCGTTCCATAAGTTGCTAAAACGAGAAATTGGGCTTAAAACTTGTTTTGGTGGGGCATTTGACCAACTTTTGGTGTTTGTTAACCAAAAGTACCACACTTGAGATTCTTTTGGCGCTAAAACACAAAAAGGATATTACAAAGATCGAAAACCAAACGTGCGTTCCAAAAGTTGCTAAAACGAGCAATTGGGCTTAAAACTTGTTTTGGTGGGGCATTTGACCAACGTTTGGTGTTTGTTAACCAAAAGTACCACACTTGAGATACTTTTGGCGCTAAAACACAAAAAGCATATTACAAAGATCCAAAACCAAACTTGCGTTCCATAAGTTGCTAAAACGAGCAATTGGGCTTAAAACTTGTTTTGGTGGGGCATTTGACCAACTTTTGGTGTTTGTTGACCAAAAGTACCACACTTGAGATTCTTTTGGCGCTAAAACACAAAAAGGATATTACAAAGATCGAAAACCAAACGTGCGTTCCATATGTTGCTAAAACGAGCAATTGGGCTTAAAACTTGTTTTGGTGGGGCATTTGACCAACGTTTGGTGTTTGTTCACCAAAAGTACCACACTTGAGATACTTTTGGTGCTAAAACACAAAAAGCATATTACAATGATCGCAAACCAAACTTGTGTTCCATAAGTTGCTAAAACGAGCAATTGGGCTTAAAACTTGTTTTGGTGGGGCATTTGACCAACTTTTGGTGTTTGTTGACCAAAAGTACCACACTTGAGATACTTTTGGCGCTAAAACACAAAAAGAATATTACAAAGATCAAAAACCAAACTTGCGTTTCATAAGTTGCTAAAACGAGCAATTGGGCTTAAAACTTGTTTTGGGTGGGGCATTTGACCAAATTTGTGTGTTTGTTACCCAAAAGTACCACACTTGAGATACTTTTGGCTCTAAAGCACAAAAAGCATATTACAAAGATCAAAATCCAAACTTGCGTTCCATAAGTTGCTAAAACGAGCAATTGGGCTTAAAACTTGTTTTGGTGGGGCATTTGACGAAATTTTGGTGTTTGTTGACCAAAAGTACCACACTTGAGATACTTTAGGCGCGAAAACACAAAAAGGATATTACAAAGATCGAAAACCAAACTTGCGTTCCAAAAATTGCTAAAACGAGAAATTGGGCTTAAAACTTGTTTTGGTGGGGCATTTGACCAACTTTTGGTGTTTGTTGACCAAAAGTACCACACTTGAGATTCTTTTGGCGCTAAAACTCAAAAAGCATATTACAAAGATCGAAAACCAAACGTGCGTTCCATAAGTTGCTAAAACGAGCAATTGGGCTTAAAACTTGTTTTGGTGGGGCATTTGACGAACCTTTCGTGTTTGTTGACCAAAAGTACCACACTTGAGATACTTTAGGCGCTAAAACACAAAAAGGATATTACAAAGATCGAAAACCAAACTTGCGTTCCATAAGTTGCTAAAACGAGCAATTGGGCTTAAAACTTGTTTTGGGTGGGGCATTTGACCAAATTTGTGTGTTTGTTACCCAAAAGTACCACACTTGAGATACTTTTGGCTCTAAAGCACAAAAAGCATATTACAAAGATCAAAATCCAAACTTGCGTTCCATAAGTTGCTAAAACGAGCAATTGGGCTTAAAACTTGTTTTGGTGGGGCATTTGACGAAATTTTGGTGTTTGTTGACCAAAAGTACCACACTTGAGATTCTTTTGGCGCTAAAACACAAAAAGGATATTACAAAGATCGAAAACCAAACGTGCGTTCCATAAGTTGCTAAAACGAGCAATTGGGCTTAAAACTTGTTTTGGTGGGGCATTTGACCAACGTTTGGTGTTTGTTAACCAAAAGTACCACACTTGAGATACTTTTGGCGCTAAAACACAAAAAGCATATTACAAAGATCGAAAACCAAACGTGCGTTCCATATGTTGCTAAAACGAGCAATTGGGCTTAAAACTTGTTTTGGTGGGGCATTTGACCAACGTTTGGTGTTTGTTCACCAAAAGTACCACACTTGAGATACTTTTGGTTCTAAAACACAAAAAGCATATTACAATGATCGCAAACCAAACTTGTGTTCCATAAGTTGCTAAAACGAGCAATTGGGTTTAAAACTTGTTTTGGTGGGGCATTTGACCAACTTTTGGTGTTTGTTGACCAAAAGTACCACACTTGAGATACTTTTGGCGCTAAAACACAAAAAGAATATTACAAAGATCAAAAACCAAACTTGCGTTCCATAAGTTGCTAAAACGAGCAATTGGGCTTAAAACTTGTTTTGGGTGGGGCATTTGACCAAATTTGTGTGTTTGTTACCCAAAAGTACCACACTTGAGATACTTTTGGCTCTAAAGCACAAAAAGCATATTACAAAGATCAAAATCCAAACTTGCGTTCCATAAGTTGCTAAAACGAGCAATTGGGCTTAAAACTTGTTTTGGTGGGGCATTTGACGAAATTTTGGTGTTTGTTGACCAAAAGTACCACACTTGAGATACTTTAGGCGCGAAAACACAAAAAGGATATTACAAAGATCGAAAACCAAACTTGCGTTCCAAAATTGCTAAAACGAGAAATTGGGCTTAAAACTTGTTTTGGTGGGGCATTTGACCAACTTTTGGTGTTTGTTGACCAAAAGTACCACACTTGAGATTCTTTTGGCGCTAAAACTCAAAAAGCATATTACAAAGATCGAAAACCAAACGTGCGTTCCATAAGTTGCTAAAACGAGCAATTGGGCTTAAAACTTGTTTTGGTGGGGCATTTGACCAACGTTTGGTGTTTGTTAACCAAAAGTACCACACTTGAGATACTTTTGGCGCTAAAACACAAAAAGCATATTACAAAGATCAACAACCAAACTTGCGTTCCACAAGTTGCTAAAACGAGCAATTGGGCTTAAAACTTGTTTTGGTGGGGCATTTGACCAACTTTTGGTGTTTGTTGACCAAAAGTACCACACTTGAGATACTTTTGGCGCTAAAACACAAAAAGCATATTACAAAGATCGAAAACCAAACTTGCGTTTCATAAGTTGCTAAAACGAGCAATTGGGCTTAAAACTTGTTTTGGTGGGGCAATTGACCAACGTTTGGTGTTTGTTCACCAAAAGTACCACACTTGAGATTCTTTTGGCGCTAAAACACAAAAAGGATATTACAAAGATCGAAAACCAAACGTGCGTTCCATAAGTTGCTAAAACGAGCAATTGGGCTTAAAACTTGTTTTGGTGGGGCAATTGACCAACGTTTGGTGTTTGTTCACCAAAAGTACCACACTTGAGATACTTTTGGCGCTAAAACACAAAAAGCATATTACAAAGATCAAAAACCAAACTTGCGTTCCATAAGTTGCTAACACGAGCAATTGGGCTTAAAACTTGTTTTGGTGGGGCATTTGACGAACCTTTCGTGTTTGTTGACCAAAAGTACCACACTTGAGATACTTTTGGCGCTAAAACTCAAAAAGCATATTACAAAGATCGAAAACCAAACGTGCGTTCCATAAGTTGCTAAAACGAGCAATTGGGCTTAAAACTTGTTTTGGTGGGGCATTTGACCAACGTTTGGTGTTTGTTAACCAAAAGTACCACACTTGAGATACTTTTGGCGCTAAAACACAAAAAGCATATTACAAAGATCAACAACCGAACTTGCGATCCATAAGTTGCTAAAACGAGCAATTGGGCTTAAAACTTGTTTTGGTGGGGCATTTGACCAACTTTTGGTGTTTGTTGACCAAAAGTACCACACTTGAGATACTTTTGGCGATAAAACACAAAAAGCATATTACAAAGATCCAAAACCAAACTTGCGTTCCATAAGTTGCTAAAACGAGCAATTGGGCTTAAAACTTGTTTTGGTGGGGCATTTGACGAACCTTTCGTGTTTGTTGACCAAAAGTACCACACTTGAGATTCTTTTGGCGCTAAAACACAAAAAGGATATTACAAAGATCCAAAACCAAACTTGCGTTCCATAAGTTGCTAAAACGAGAAATTGGGCTTAAAACTTGTTTTGGTGGGGCATTTGACGAACCTTTCGTGTTTGTTTACCAAAAGTACCACACTTGAGATTCTTTTGGCGCTAAAACACAAAAAGGATATTACAAAGATCGAAAACCAAACGTGTGTTCCATAAGTTGCTAAAACGAGCAATTGGGCTTAAAACTTGTTTTGGTGGGGCATTTGACCAACGTTTGGTGTTTGTTAACCAAAAGTACCACACTTGAGATACTTTTGGCGCTAAAACACAAAAAGGATATTACAAAGATCGAAAACCAAACTTGCGTTCCATAAGTTGCTAAAACGAGCAATTGGGCTTAAAACTTGTTTTGGTGGGGCATTTGACCAACGTTTGGTGTTTGTTAACCAAAAGTACCACACTTGAGATACTTTTGGCGCTAAAACACAAAAAGCATATTACAAAGATCCAAAACCAAACTTGCGTTCCATAAGTTGCTAAAACGAGTAATTGGGGTTAAAACTTGTTTTGGTGGGGCATTTGACCAACTTTTGGTGTTTGTTGACCAAAAGTACCACACTTGAGATTCTTTTGGCGCTAAAACACAAAAAGGATATTACAAAGATCGAAAACCAAACGTGCGTTCCATATGTTGCTAAAACGAGCAATTGGGCTTAAAACTTGTTTTGGTGGGGCATTTGACCAACGTTTGGTGTTTGTTCACCAAAAGTACCACACTTGAGATACTTTTGGCGCTAAAACACAAAAAGCCTATTACAAAGATCGAAAACCAAACGTGCGTTCCATAAGTTGCTAAAACGAGCAATTGGGCTTAAAACTTGTTTTGGTGGGGCATTTGACCAACGTTTGGTGTTTGTTAACCAAAAGTACCACACTTGAGATACTTTTGGCGCTAAAACACAAAAAGCATATTACAAAGATCAACAACCAAACTTGCGATCCATAAGTTGCTAAAACGAGCAATTGGGCTTAAAACTTGTTTTGGTGGGGCATTTGACCAACTTTTGGTGTTTGTTGAACAAAAGTACCACACTTGAGATACTTTTGGCGATAAAACACAAAAAGCATATTACAAAGATCCAAAACCAAACTTGCGTTCCATAAGTTGCTAAAACGAGCAATTGGGCTTAAAACTTGTTTTGGTGGGGCATTTGACGAACCTTTCGTGTTTGTTGACCAAAAGTACCACACGTGAGATACTTTAGGCGCTAAAACACAAAAAGGATATTACAAAGATCCAAAACCAAACTTGCGTTCCATAAGTTGCTAAAACGAGAAATTGGGCTTAAAACTTGTTTTGGTGGGGCATTTGACCAACTTTTGGTGTTTGTTGACCAAAAGTACCACACTTGAGATACTTTTGGCGATAAAACACAAAAAGCATATTACAAAGATCCAAAACCAAACTTGCGTTCCATAAGTTGCTAAAACGAGCAATTGGGCTTAAAACTTGTTTTGGTGGGGCATTTGACGAACCTTTCGTGTTTGTTGACCAAAAGTACCACACGTGAGATACTTTAGGCGCTAAAACACAAAAAGGATATTACAAAGATCCAAAACCAAACTTGCGTTCCATAAGTTGCTAAAACGAGCAATTGGGCTTAAAACTTGTTTTGGTGGGGCATTTGACGAACCTTTCGTGTTTGTTGACCAAAAGTACCACACGTGAGATACTTTAGGCGCTAAAACACAAAAAGGGTATTACAAAGATCCAAAACCAAACTTGCGTTCCATAAGTTGCTAAAACGAGAAATTGGGCTTAAAACTTGTTTTGGTGGGGCATTTGACCAACTTTTGGTGTTTGTTAACCAAAAGTACCACACTTGAGATTCTTTTGGCGCTAAAACACAAAAAGGATATTACAAAGATCGAAAACCAAACGTGCGTTCCATAAGTTGCTAAAACGAGCAATTGGGCTTAAAACTTGTTTTGGTGGGGCATTTGACCAACGTTTGGTGTTTGTTAACCAAAAGTACCACACTTGAGATACTTTTGGCGCTAAAACACAAAAAGCATATTACAAAGATCCAAAACCAAACTTGCGTTCCATAAGTTGCTAAAACGAGCAATTGGACTTAAAACTTGTTTTGGTGGGGCATTTGACCTACTTTTGGTGTTTGTTGACCAAAAGTACCACACTTGAGATACTTTTGGCACTAAAATACAAAAAGGATATGACAAAGATCGAAAACCAAACGTGCGTTCCATAAGTTGCTAAAACGAGCAATTGGGCTTAAAACTTGTTTTGGTGGGGCATTTGACGAACCTTTCGTGTTTGTTGACCAAAAGTACCACACGTGAGATACTTTAGGCGCTAAAACACAAAAAGGATATTACAAAGATCCAAAACCAAACTTGCGTTCCATAAGTTGCTAAAACGAGAAATTGGGCTTAAAACTTGTTTTGGTGGGGCATTTGACCAACTTTTGGTGTTTGTTAACCAAAAGTACCACACTTGAGATTCTTTTGGCGCTAAAACACAAAAAGGATATTACAAAGATCGAAAACCAAACGTGCGTTCCATAAGTTGCTAAAACGAGCAATTGGGCTTAAAACTTGTTTTGGTGGGGCATTTGACCAACGTTTGGTGTTTGTTAACCAAAAGTACCACACTTGAGATACTTTTGGCGCTAAAACACAAAAAGCATATTACAAAGATCCAAAACCAAACTTGCGTTCCATAAGTTGCTAAAACGAGCAATTGGGCTTAAAACTTGTTTTGGTGGGGCATTTGACCTACTTTTGGTGTTTGTTGACCAAAAGTACCACACTTGAGATTCTTTTGGCGCTAAAACACAAAAAGATATTACAAAGATCGAAAACCAAACGTGCGTTCCATATGTTGCTAAAACGAGCAATTGGGCTTAAAACTTGTTTTGGTGGGGCATTTGACCAACGTTTGGTGTTTGTTCACCAAAAGTACCACACTTGAGATACTTTTGGCGCTAAAACACAAAAAGGATATTACAAAGTTCGAAAACCAAACTTGCGTTCCATAAGTTGCTAAAACGAGCAATTGGGCTTAAAACTTGTTTTGGTGGGGCATTTGACGAACCTTTCGTGTTTGTTGACCAAAAGTACCACACGTGAGATACTTTAGGCGCTAAAACACAAAAAGGATATCACAAAGATCCAAAACCAAACTTGCGTTCCATAAGTTGCTAAAACGAGAAATTGGGCTTAAAACTTGTTTTGGTGGGGCATTTGACCAACTTTTGGTGTTTGTTAACCAAAAGTACCAAACTTGAGATTCTTTTGGCGCTAAAACACAAAAAGGATATTACAAAGATCGAAAACCAAACGTGCGTTCCATAAGTTGCTAAAACGAGCAATTGGGCTTAAAACTTGTTTTGGTGGGGCATTTGACCAACGTTTGGTGTTTGTTAACCAAAAGTACCACACTTGAGATACTTTTGGCGCTAAAACACAAAAAGCATATTACAAAGATCCAAAACCAAACTTGCGTTCCATAAGTTGCTAAAACGAGCAATTGGGCTTAAAACTTGTTTTGGTGGGGCATTTGACCAACTTTTGGTGTTTGTTGACCAAAAGTACCACACTTGAGATTCTTTTGGCGCTAAAACACAAAAAGGATATTACAAAGATCGAAAACCAAACGTGCGTTCCATATGTTGCTAAAACGAGCAATTGGGCTTAAAACTTGTTTTGGTGGGGCATTTGACCAACGTTTGGTGTTTGTTCACCAAAAGTACCACACTTGAGATACTTTTGGCGCTAAAACACAAAAAGGATATTACAAAGATCGAAAACCAAACGTGCGTTCCATATGTTGCTAAAACGAGCAATTGGGCTTAAAACTTGTTTTGGTGGGGCATTTGACCAACGTTTGGTGTTTGTTCACCAAAAGTACCACACTTGAGATACTTTTGGAGCTAAAACACAAAAAGGATATTACAAAGATCGAAAACCAAACGTGCGTTCCATATGTTGCTAAAACGAGCAATTGGGCTTAAAACTTGTTTTGGCAGGGCATTTGACCAACGTTTGGTGTTTGTTCACCAAAAGTACCACACTCGAGATACTTTTGGCGCTAAAACACAAAAAGGATATTACAAAGATCGAAAACCAAACGTGCGTTCCATAAGTTGCTAAAACGAGCAATTGGGCTTAAAACTTGTTTTGGTGGGGCATTTGACGAACCTTTCGTGTTTGTTGACCAAAAGTACCACACGTGAGATACTTTAGGCTCTAAAACGCAAAAAGGATATCACAAAGATCCAAAACAAAACTTGCGTTCTATAAGTTGCTAAAACGAGAAATTGGGCTTAAAACTTGTTTTGGTGGGGCATTTGACCAACTTTTGGTGTTTGTTAACCAAAAGTACCACACTTGAGATTCTTTTGGCGCTAAAACACAAAAAGGATATTTTACAAAGATCGAAAACCAAACGTGTGTTCCATAAGTTGCTAAAACGAGCAATTGGGCTTAAAACTTGTTTTGGTGGGGCATTTGACCAACGTTTGGTGTTTGTTAACCAAAAGTACCACACTTGAGATACTTTTGGCGCTAAAACACAAAAAGGATATTACAAAGATCGAAAACCAAACTTGCGTTCCATAAGTTGCTAAAACGAGCAATTGGGCTTAAAACTTGTTTTGGTGGGGCATTTGACCTACTTTTGGTGTTTGTTGACCAAAAGTACCACACTTGAGATTCTTTTGGCGCTAAAACACAAAAAGGATATTACAAAGATCGAAAACCAAACGTGCGTTCCATATGTTGCTAAAACGAGCAATTGGGCTTAAAACTTGTTTTGGTGGGGCATTTGACCAACGTTTGGTGTTTGTTCACCAAAAGTACCACACTTGAGATACTTTTGGCGCTAAAACACAAAAAGGATATTACAAAGATCGAAAACCAAACGTGCGTTCCATAAGTTGCTAAAACGAGCAATTGGGCTTAAAACTTGTTTTGGTGGGGCATTTGACCAACGTTTGGTGTTTGTTAACCAAAAGTACCACACTTGAGATACTTTTGGCGCTAAAACACAAAAAGCATATTACAAAGATCCAAAACCAAACTTGCGTTCCATAAGTTGCTAAAACGAGCAATTGGGCTTAAAACTTGTTTTGGTGGGGCATTTGACCAACTTTTGGTGTTTGTTGACCAAAAGTACCACACTTGAGATTCTTTTGGCGCTAAAACACAAAAAGGATATTACAAAGATCGAAAACCAAACGTGCGTTCCATATGTTGCTAAAACGAGCAATTGGGCTTAAAACTTGTTTTGGTGGGGCATTTGACCAACGTTTGGTGTTTGTTCACCAAAAGTACCACACTTGAGATACTTTTGGCGCTAAAACACAAAAAGGATATTACAAAGATCGAAAACCAAACGTGCGTTCCATATGTTGCTAAAACGAGCAATTGGGCTTAAAACTTGTTTTGGTGGGGCATTTGACCAACGTTTGGTGTTTGTTCACCAAAAGTACCACACTTGAGATACTTTTGGCGCTAAAACACAAAAAGGATATTACAAAGATCGAAAACCAAACGTGCGTTCCATATGTTGCTAAAACGAGCAATTGGGCTTAAAACTTGTTTTGGCGGGGCATTTGACCAACGTTTGGTGTTTGTTCACCAAAAGTACCACACTTGAGATACTTTTGGCGCTAAAACACAAAAAGGATATTACAAAGATCGAAAACCAAACGTGCGTTCCATAAGTTGCTAAAACGAGCAATTGGGCTTAAAACTTGTTTTGGTGGGGCATTTGACGAACCTTTCGTGTTTGTTGACCAAAAGTACCACACGTGAGATACTTTAGGCTCTAAAACACAAAAAGGATATCACAAAGATCCAAAACCAAACTTGCGTTCCATAAGTTGCTAAAACGAGAAATTGGGCTTAAAACTTGTTTTGGTGGGGCATTTGACCAACTTTTGGTGTTTGTTAACCAAAAGTACCACACTTGAGATTCTTTTGGTGCTAAAACACAAAAAGGATATTACAAAGATCGAAAACCAAACGTGCGTTCCATAAGTTGCTAAAACGAGCAATTGGGCTTAAAACTTGTTTTGGTGGGGCATTTGACCAACGTTTGGTGTTTGTTAACCAAAAGTACCACACTTGAGATACTTTTGGCGCTAAAACACAAAAAGCATATTACAAAGATCCAAAACCAAACTTGCGTTCCATAAGTTGCTAAAACGAGCAATTGGGCTTAAAACTTGTTTTGGTTGGGCATTTGACCAACTTTTGGTTTTTGTTGACCAAAAGTACCACACTTGAGATTCTTTTGGCGCTAAAACACAAAAAGGATATTACAAAGATCGAAAACCAAACGTGCGTTCCATATGTTGCTAAAACGAGCAATTGGGCTTAAAACTTGTTTTGGTGGGGCATTTGACCAACGTTTGGTGTTTGTTCACCAAAAGTACCACACTTGAGATACTTTTGGCGCTAAAACACAAAAAGGATATTACAAAGATCGAAAACCAAACTTGCGTTCCATAAGTTGCTAAAACGAGCAATTGGGCTTAAAACTTGTTTTGGTGGGGCATTTGACGAACCTTTCGTGTTTGTTGACCAAAAGTACCACACGTGAGATACTTTAGGCGCTAAAACACAAAAAGGATATCACAAAGATCCAAAACCAAACTTGCGTTCCATAAGTTGCTAAAACGAGAAATTGGGCTTAAAACTTGTTTTGGTGGGGCATTTGACCAACTTTTGGTGTTTGTTAACCAAAAGTACCACACTTGAGATTCTTTTGGCGCTAAAACACAAAAAGGATATTACAAAGATCGAAAACCAAACGTGCGTTCCATAAGTTGCTAAAACGAGCAATTGGGCTTAAAACTTGTTTTGGTGGGGCATTTGACCAACGTTTGGTGTTTGTTAACCAAAAGTACCACACTTGAGATACTTTTGGAGCTAAAACACAAAAAGCATATTACAAAGATCCAAAACCAAACTTGCGTTCCATAAGTTGCTAAAACGAGCAATTGGGCTTAAAACTTGTTTTGGTGGGGCATTTGACCAACTTTTGGTGTTTGTTGACCAAAAGTACCACACTTGAGATTCTTTTGGCGCTAAAACACAAAAAGGATATTACAAAGATCGAAAACCAAACGAACGTTCCATATGTTGCTAAAACGAGCAATTGGGCTTAAAACTTGTTTTGGTGGGGCATTTGACCAACGTTTGGTGTTTGTTCACCAAAAGTACCACACTTGAGATACTTTTGGCGCTAAAACACAAAAAGGATATTACAAAGATCGAAAACCAAACGTGCGTTCCATATGTTGCTAAAACGAGCAATTGGGCTTAAAACTTGTTTTGGTGGGGCATTTGACCAACGTTTGGTGTTTGTTCACCAAAAGTACCACACTTGAGATACTTTTGGCGCTAAAACACAAAAAGGATATTACAAAGATCGAAAACCAAACGTGCGTTCCATATGTTGCTAAAACGAGCAATTGGGCTTAAAACTTGTTTTGGCGGGGCATTTGACCAACGTTTGGTGTTTGTTCACCAAAAGTACCACACTTGAGATACTTTTGGCACTAAAACACAAAAAGGATATTACAAAGATCGAAAACCAAACGTGCGTTCCATAAGTTGCTAAAACGAGCAATTGGGCTTAAAACTTGTTTTGGTGGGGCATTTGACGAACCTTTCGTGTTTGTTGACCAAAAGTACCACACGTGAGATACTTTAGGCTCTAAAACACAAAAAGGATATCACAAAGATCCAAAACCAAACTTGCGTTCCATAAGTTGCTAAAACGAGAAATTGGGCTTAAAACTTGTTTTGGTGGGGCATTTGACCAACTTTTGGTGTTTGTTAACCAAAAGTACCACACTTGAGATTCTTTTGGCGCTAAAACACAAAAAGGATATTACAAAGATCGAAAACCAAACGTGGGTTCCATAAGTTGCTAAAACGAGCAATTGGGCTTAAAACTTGTTTTGGTGGGGCATTTGACCAACGTTTGGTGTTTGTTAACCAAAAGTACCACACTTGAGATACTTTTGGCGCTAAAACACAAAAAGCATATTACAAAGATCCAAAACCAAACTTGCGTTCCATAAGTTGCTAAAACGAGCAATTGGGCTTAAAACTTGTTTTGGTGGGGCATTTGACCAACTTTTGGTGTTTGTTGACCAAAAGTACCACACTTGAGATTCTTTTGGCGCTTGATTGGACCAAAATTTATCCCTCTAAGCATGTGCAATTGAGCTTAATTAGTGTGGTTTATTTGCTATATTTGATCATTATTGAAATATTTTATTGCGCATGCTTATTGGAATTAGTTTAGAGAATATTAGCTTAATTACTTGCATTTTAAGTAACCAAGGGTATTTTGGTCATTTTTGACTAGTTGTGTGTCTTCATGTGTAGGGGGGTCCCACGTGGGCCCCACAACCCTTGGACAAGCTTGGAATGCAAGGAAGAGCATTTTTGGAGGGAAAATGAAACCAAGTTGGCACCTCAAAGGAGGGACTTGGAGGAAAGGCAAGCACTAGAGGATTGGAGCCCAAAATTCAAATTTCAAAATTGGCTCCAACTTCAAATTCAAAGTTGAAGGCTTCATTAAGGGCATTTTTGGGAGCACAATCAATTGGAGAAAAAGGAGAGAACTTTGACAATGCACCTAGACCACATTAGGACCACATTCACTCACCTTTTACCTAAATACCAAAACTACCCTTCCTTCCCTTTCATAAACACCATTTCACATAACACCCTCCATTAACCATCAAAATATCTTTTTGACAACTCACCACCACCACTTGACAACTCATCAACTCCTAATCACTCTCACTAATCCAACTCCCACTTGCATAAACCTAACAACCCACCTCATTTTGACATAAAACTTCATTTTCACTTTCTCTCTCTTCTCCCAAATCCTCTCAACTTCTCTTATCTTCTTCTTCCCTTCCATTTCGTGATTTCACCTCCATTGATGGCATCATCACGAAATCATCATCTCCTACACTCCTCCATGTGTGGCTAAGCTTCCTCATCTCTCTCTCCAAAGGAATGTGCTTGTAGATCATCAACAACTTTGGCCTCATGTACTTGTTGATGTAATCTTTTAGGTTTGTGAGCTAGACTTATCTTTTTGCCTAATGCTTTCCTAGATTTAGGTTACATTAGGTTAGGACATTTAGCTTTAAGTGTTCTATGTGATTTTGGCTCACAAATCTCTCTTTTGTGTTAAGCTCATGAAAACCTAAAGCTTATATGTGTGTAGTTTCATACAATACATGTGTGTGTGATTAACTCCTCTTGTATTTGTGAAATGATAGATTTGCTTAAGTTCTTGATTAGAATTTAATGTTGCTTATGGTATGAGCTCAACTTGGAAGAGCATTAAGCTTGGTTAACCTAATTAAACTCTTGAAGATTTCTTGGATTCAAGAGGTCTCAAGGATTTAGTTAGATTATATCAAGTAAAACAAGTATATGAGGTCCAATTAACCAAAAACACAAAGTACTTTGGAGAGGGAGGTTGTTTCTCATCTTATTCTATCACTTCACCATTCGGTTACTTTTACATTTTGCAATTTAAATTTGTAGTTGATAGTCAAAAATCATTCTCATACTCCTTTCTAATTTGTGTGACTTGTAGCCTTTAGTTAGCAAGATTTAACCTAGATTGTGAAAAGACCTAGCTCACCACTACTACTTAGTAGTTGAGTTTAGAAAATATTGATTAATTCCTAGGGCGACATAGGGGTAAATCAAGTGGCGCCGTTGCCAATTTAGGTTGTTTCTAGCTAGTTTTAGGTGTAGTAGTTACAACTTTAATTTGTTGTAGGTTTTGCTTACATTCGGTTACTTGTTTGTTTGTGCACTTGAGCATAATTGTGATAAATCTTGGTTTGCCTACTGTTAAGTGCACATTTGGCTGGACATTTATTGGTATTGTGGCTGCTCTAGTTGGCCAAATACATTTTTGAAACACATTTGGAAGTTGCTGGAAAAACAGTGAAGTGCTTAGTTTACTTAGGGCTCTAGTTCCTATTCTTGTGAATTAAGTACTTTGAATCTGGAAAAACTGTTTTAGGAGGACATTGTGTTTGATTTTAGCTTGCTAAAGCTATTTTTTTTACTTCCTTGAAACTCGCTGTATAACTGCTGGAATTAATTGTTGAAATCTGTCCTGTGTGCTGGAAATTGTCTGGACAACACTGTACTTTCAGCGAACTTGTTTTGGAAACTGGGAGCAATCTGTACCGAATTTGGCTAAACTGTTTTAGGTGCTTAAACTACATGTTATAAGCTTTATATTGATATATTGTATGCACCTTAACTCATTCTGTGCTGCCTGGAATTAATTTTTGAAATTGCACTGTTTTCCTGGACCTTGCTCTGTGCATCCTGAAATTTAAGGTTCAGTGTTTTCAAAACTGGTACTGACGCACAACGAATTTTCTGAAACTGTTTTAACTGGTAAAACTAGAAGATTCAAGCTTTAATTTGATATATCATTTGCCTACAAATTCGTTGTCTACTGTCCGGAGTGAATTTTTGAATTTGCTCTGTTTTTCTGGAAAGTGCACTCGGTACTGCTGATTTTAGAGCCAATCTGTTTGCCCTTGCCCTGCACTGTTTTGAGCGATTTTTGGCTTGTTTGAAAGTTATTGAATTGCTCTATTTGACTGTGGTGTTGCCTGGAAAATTTGGTTAGAAATTACTGTCCAAAAGGTGCTCTAGTTGCCTTTATTTTCTAACCGGAATAGTGTGATATTTGGACTGTTTGTGTGGCTGTTTTTCCTGGATTTTTGCAGGGCTGTTCTAACCATATTGCAGGGCTCAATTAACCACTTTTGTGGCTGTTTTTTAGTGCTTTGTACAGGGCTGACCTTGTGCCAAATCATTGACATTTGTCCTTCATTCTTTGGAGGAGAGAGTGCAGAGAAGTTGGAAGCATTGCTATTGTGCTTTCTTGCTTGAGTTTGCTGGATAATTGGACTGTTTAATCTGTAATTGCTAGCTGGATATTTTGTGTTTTCTTTTCAGGGATTAAGATCTTGAATCTTTGATTATTGAGCTTGAATTTGGCTGTGAAGTCATCATAAATTGCAAGGGCAATTGGAAGCTTTATTTCTAGTGTTTCTTGGACATATTCTGGAAATTGGTTGCACTGTCTGGACTGTGTTTATATCTCTTGCTGGCTGGATTGTTTTGGTTTGTTTTTGCAGGGACAAGCTTCATACAAAGGACATACTTGCTTGATATTGAAAGCACTCACTTTAGTGCTTCTTGAAAATTGATTCTGGACATTTGTAATTGTTGTACTGTTTAGATTTCTTTGCTGGATTGTTTTGATATCTTTTGCAGGATGTTTGATCAATGTTGTAAGGAATTCTAAGATGGACAATTCAAGCTTGGACTTGATGAGGGCCGAAAGGCAACTAAAAAGGAGCTTGGATTGTGATGCATCAAAGGAGGAATTGGACTTCTTCAATGGGAATCTAACTAAGGAGGATATTAAAAGGCTTTTAGTTCGGCTGAAGAATCTTCAAAGGAACATTGAGGTTAAAGGCCAAGATTTGAAAGAGACAATGTGTGAGCCTACACTTCTTGATGTCCTTGCCAAGAAGGTGAACAATTTGCTCATGAAACTACAAGCTTATGGAAGAATTAGGAGGCCAAAGGTTAGGAAGAAGGAAGTAACAACTAAAAGTTCCACTTGGACGCTCCCAATCCACAAGAGGGCCGAATTGTTTAAGAAGTATTATGTGGAGGAAGAGCACAAAGGTTTCCATATTGGAGGTGGCCAACTCAACTTGATCAACATCCCCAAAAAGAAACATTTTAAGGAGGACTTGAAGCCTCCATGAGAGGTTGTATCTATCCTTCCCTTACCTACTTTTAATTGCTTTTATTCTAAGTGTGGGGGAAGATGTTTGATAGTAAAAAATAGAATTGTGTTTAGGTTTATTTTCTAGTGTGTTGTTATAGGTTGTTTAGAAAAACAAGGAAAAAAATATATAAACATGTGTTTAGGTTGTGTTTAGTGTTTGTTTTTGTAAATAATACATGATGGCCATTTGCATGCGTGGACTGCCCGGCCTTATTAGTTGCTGCCTTGCCTTTGTTTTATGCCTTCCTACTTGATTTGATTGGTCCCATTGAGGACAATGCATGCTTTAAGTGTGGGGGGTGTATTATGTGCTTAAAAGTGGTCTAATTCAAAGCTTTCACACTTGATTTGTGGACTTATTTGGCATGATTTTCTTGAAAATTTAACTTGATCATGGCTCTTGAAAGTAAATGGAATTGTCCTCTAGTGTGTAAGTAGAATTTTTGGAATGCTTACTTAGGACATTGCTTGGGGCACTTTTAAGGTATAAAGAGGGTGTAAGTTTCTCATTTAACTTTTCTTAGGGAGAAAGTGACTGATTAGAGTAAGCCATTAAAGTGAGAAGCCTCCAACCGAATTGAGTGGGCCAATAGTCTACTTGACCTCCTAGAACTTGTCCTAGCTCTTGTTCAAGATCACAATGCATGACATGATTGAAAATGAAAGGGGCATTTCTTTCTAAACCCTCATGACCGAAACACTAAGCCACCCAAAATTTATCCTTTGATTTACCCCTTTGGGCCTTCGCTTTCATTCTATTCCACCTTGACCAAATGTGTGAGCATGCATTTATAACATATATTTGTATATATCAATAGTATTGTATTGTCATATGTGTTGAAAGCATGTTGCATGGTGAGATATTAAGGATGGCCGTGAGCCACAAAGAGAAAAAAAAAGAGAAGAGAGATGGCCAAAGGCCAAAGAAAAGAAAGAAAAGAAGAAAAGAGAAAAAGGCCAAAGGCCTAAGAAAAAAAAAAGAAAAAAAAGAAAGCACAAAGTGCTCAAGTATGCCAAAGGCATAAGAAGAAAAAAAAATATAGAGAGAAGCACAAAGTGCTTAGAAAAAAAAAACAGAGAGTGAGACATGCAACATGTTGATTTGAGGTTTATTGTTTTGCATATATATGTGGTAGATAAGTGTTTGCATGTTTGGTCATTGACTACTATCCATCATTCATCATTCATGATTAGCCTTCAATTCAAACCCCAAAGTCCCCTAGATTTGATTGTGCCATGCATAATAATGGGTGGAGAACTTAGAGCTACTACAAGCTTATGGAGAGGTTAAGTGCATTGAGCCAAAGAGTGATCACAAGTCCCTAGTTAGGCATTTTTCCTATCTTGAGTGAATGAGTTAAACACTTAATCCGGTGAGGAAAAATCTCAATTGGCACTCCTCCTTGATTCTAGTTGCTTGCTAAACTTACATTCACTTTGTATTCTTAGATTTGGCCCATGCTATGTTTTAGGGAAAGGTTCAAAAAGATCAACTTGTATGCTATGACAATTCCAAGTGCCTTCACTATGCTTAATGATTGAGTTAATCTTTTAACATGACTTTGCCCGGAGTGTAAAGATTAAGTGTGGGGGATTTGATTGGACCAAAATTTATCCCTCTAAGCATGTGCAATTGAGCTTAATTAGTGTGGTTTATTTGCTATATTTGATCATTATTGAAATATTTTATTGCGCATGCTTATTGGAATTAGTTTAGAGAATATTAGCTTAATTACTTGCATTTTAAGTAACCAAGGGTATTTTGGTCATTTTTGACTAGTTGTGTGTCTTCATGTGTAGGGGGGTCCCACGTGGGCCCCACAACCCTTGGACAAGCTTGGAATGCAAGGAAGAGCATTTTTGGAGGGAAAATGAAACCAAGTTGGCACCTCAAAGGAGGGACTTGGAGGAAAGGCAAGCACTAGAGGATTGGAGCCCAAAATTCAAATTTCAAAATTGGCTCCAACTTCAAATTCAAAGTTGAAGGCTTCATTAAGGGCATTTTTGGGAGCACAATCAATTGGAGAAAAAGGAGAGAACTTTGACAATGCACCTAGACCACATTAGGACCACATTCACTCACCTTTTACCTAAATACCAAAACTACCCTTCCTTCCCTTTCATAAACACCATTTCACATAACACCCTCCATTAACCATCAAAATATCTTTTTGACAACTCACCACCACCACTTGACAACTCATCAACTCCTAATCACTCTCACTAATCCAACTCCCACTTGCATAAACCTAACAACCCACCTCATTTTGACATAAAACTTCATTTTCACTTTCTCTCTCTTCTCCCAAATCCTCTCAACTTCTCTTATCTTCTTCTTCCCTTCCATTTCGTGATTTCACCTCCATTGATGGCATCATCACGAAATCATCATCTCCTACACTCCTCCATGTGTGGCTAAGCTTCCTCATCTCTCTCTCCAAAGGAATGTGCTTGTAGATCATCAACAACTTTGGCCTCATGTACTTGTTGATGTAATCTTTTAGGTTTGTGAGCTAGACTTATCTTTTTGCCTAATGCTTTCCTAGATTTAGGTTACATTAGGTTAGCACATTTAGCTTTAAGTGTTCTATGTGATTTTGGCTCACAAATCTCTCTTTTGTGTTAAGCTCATGAAAATCTAAAGCTTATATGTGTGTAGTTTCATACAATACATGTGTGTGTGATTAACTCCTCTTGTATTTGTGAAATGATAGATTTGCTTAAGTTCTTGATTAGAATTTAATGTTGCTTATGGTATGAGCTCAACTTGGAAGAGCATTAAGCTTGGTTAACCTAATTAAACTCTTGAAGATTTCTTGGATTCAAGAGGTCTCAAGGATTTAGTTAGATTATATCAAGTAAAACAAGTATATGAGGTCCAATTAACCAAAAACACAAAGTACTTTGGAGAGGGAGGTTGTTTCTCATCTTATTCTATCACTTCACCATTCGGTTACTTTTACATTTTGCAATTTAAATTTGTAGTTGATAGTCAAAAATCATTCTCATACTCCTTTCTAATTTGTGTGACTTGTAGCCTTTAGTTAGCAAGATTTAACCTAGATTGTGAAAAGACCTAGCTCACCACTACTACTTAGTAGTTGAGTTTAGAAAATATTGATTAATTCCTAGGGCGACATAGGGGTAAATCAGCGCTAAAACACAAAAAGGATATTACAAAGATCGAAAACCAAACGTGCGTTCCATATGTTGCTAAAACGAGCAATTGGGCTTAAAACTTGTTTTGGTGGGGCATTTGACCAACATTTGGTGTTTGTTCACCAAAAGTACCACACTTGAGATACTTTTGGCGCTAAAACACAAAAAGGATATTACAAAGATCGAAAACCAAACGTGCGTTCCATAAGTTGCTAAAACGAGCAATTGGGCTTAAAACTTGTTTTGGTGGGGCATTTGACGAAATTTTGGTGTTTGTTGACCAAAAGTACCACACTTGAGATACTTTAGGCGCGAAAACACAAAAAGGATATTACAAAGATCGAAAACCAAACTTGCGTTCCAAAAATTGCTAAAACGAGAAATTGGGCTTAAAACTTGTTTTGGTGGGGCATTTGACCAACTTTTGGTGTTTGTTGACCAAAAGTACCACACTTGAGATTCTTTTGGCGCTAAAACTCAAAAAGCATATTACAAAGATCGAAAACCAAACGTGCGTTCCATAAGTTGCTAAAACGAGCAATTGGGCTTAAAACTTGTTTTGGTGGGGCATTTGACCAACGTTTGGTGTTTGTTAACCAAAAGTACCACACTTGAGATACTTTTGGCGCTAAAACACAAAAAGCATATTACAAAGATCAACAACCAAACTTGCGTTCCACAAGTTGCTAAAACAAGCAATTGGGTTTAAAACTTGTTTTATTGGGGCATTTGACCAACTTTTGGTGTTTGTTGACCAAAAGTACCACACTTGAGATACTTTTGGCGATAAAACACAAAAAGCATATTACAAAGATCCAAAACCAAACTTGCGTTCCATAAGTTGCTAAAACGAGCAATTGGGCTTAAAACTTGTTTTGGTGGGGCATTTGACGAACCTTTCGTGTTTGTTGACCAAAATTACCACACTTGAGATACTTTAGGCGCTAAAACACAAAAAAGGATATTACAAAGATCGAAAACCAAACGTGCGTTCCATATGTTGCTAAAACGAGCAATTGGGCTTAAAACTTGTTTTGGCGGGGCATTTTACCAACGTTTGGTGTTTGTTCACCAAAAGTACCACACTTGAGATACTTTTGGCGCTAAAACACAAAAAGGATATTACAAAGATCGAAAACCAAACGTGCGTTCCATATGTTGCTAAAACGAGCAATTGGGCTTAAAACTTGTTTTGGTGGGGCATTTGACCAACGTTTGGTGTTTGTTCACCAAAAGTACCACACTTGAGATACTTTTGGCGCTAAAACACAAAAAGGATATTACAAAGATCGAAAACCAAACGTGCGTTCCATATGTTGCTAAAACGAGCAATTGGGCTTAAAACTTGTTTTGGCGGGGCATTTGACCAACGTTTGGTGTTTGTTCACCAAAAGTACCACACTTGAGATACTTTTGGCGCTAAAACACAAAAAGGATATTACAAAGATCGAAAACCAAACGTGCGTTCCATAAGTTGCTAAAACGAGCAATTGGGCTTAAAACTTGTTTTGGTGGGGCATTTGACGAACCTTTCGTGTTTGTTGACCAAAAGTACCACACGTGAGATACTTTAGGCTCTAAAACACAAAAAGGATATCACAAAGATCCAAAACCAAACTTGCGTTCCATAAGTTGCTAAAACGAGAAATTGGGCTTAAAACTTGTTTTGGTGGGGCATTTGACCAACTTTTGGTGTTTGTTAACCAAAAGTACCACACTTGAGATTCTTTTGGTGCTAAAACACAAAAAGGATATTACAAAGATCGAAAACCAAACGTGCGTTCCATAAGTTGCTAAAACGAGCAATTGGGCTTAAAACTTGTTTTGGTGGGGCATTTGACCAACGTTTGGTGTTTGTTAACCAAAAGTACCACACTTGAGATACTTTTGGCGCTAAAACACAAAAAGCATATTACAAAGATCCAAAACCAAACTTGCGTTCCATAAGTTGCTAAAACGAGCAATTGGGCTTAAAACTTGTTTTGGTGGGGCATTTGACCAACTTTTGGTGTTTGTTGACCAAAAGTACCACACTTGAGATTCTTTTGGCGCTAAAACACAAAAAGGATATTACAAAGATCGAAAACCAAACGTGCGTTCCATATGTTGCTAAAACGAGCAATTGAGCTTAAAACTTGTTTTGGTGGGGCATTTGACCAACGTTTGGTGTTTGTTCACCAAAAGTACCACACTTGAGATACTTTTGGCGCTAAAACACAAAAAGGATATTACAAAGATCGAAAACCAAACGTGCGTTCCATAAGTTGCTAAAACGAGCAATTGGGCTTAAAACTTGTTTTGGTGGGGCATTTGACGAAATTTTGGTGTTTGTTGACCAAAAGTAACACACTTGAGATACTTTAGGCGCGAAAACACAAAAAGGATATTACAAAGATCGAAAACCAAACTTGCGTTCCAAAAATTGCTAAAACGAGAAATTGGGCTTAAAACTTGTTTTGGTGGGGCATTTGACCAACTTTTGGTGTTTGTTGACCAAAAGTACCACACTTGAGATTCTTTTGGCGCTAAAACTCAAAAAGCATATTACAAAGATCGAAAACCAAACGTGCGTTCCATAAGTTGCTAAAACGAGCAATTGGGCTTAAAACTTGTTTTGGTGGGGCATTTGACCAACGTTTGGTGTTTGTTAACCAAAAGTACCACACTTGAGATACTTTTGGCGCTAAAACACAAAAAGCATATTACAAAGATCAACAACCAAACTTGCGTTCCACAAGTTGCTAAAACGAGCAATTGGGTTTAAAACTTGTTTTGGTGGGGCATTTGACCAACTTTTGGTGTTTGTTGACCAAAAGTACCACACTTGAGATACTTTTGGCGATAAAACACAAAAAGCATATTACAAAGATCCAAAACCAAACTTGCGTTCCATAAGTTGCTAAAACGAGCAATTGGGCTTAAAACTTGTTTTGGTGGGGCATTTGACCAACTTTTGGTGTTTGTTGACCAAAAGTACCACACTTGAGATTCTTTTGGCGCTAAAACACAAAAAGGATATTACAAAGATCGAAAACCAAACGTGCGTTCCATATGTTGCTAAAACGAGCAATTGGGCTTAAAACTTGTTTTGGTGGGGCATTTGACCAACGTTTGGTGTTTGTTCACCAAAAGTACCACACTTGAGATACTTTTGGCGCTAAAACACAAAAAGGATATTACAAAGATCGAAAACCAAACGTGCGTTCCATAAGTTGCTAAAACGAGCAATTGGGCTTAAAACTTGTTTTGGTGGGGCATTTGACCAACGTTTGGTGTTTGTTAACCAAAAGTACCACACTTGAGATACTTTTGGCGCTAAAACACAAAAAGCATATTACAAAGATCAACAACCAAACTTGCGTTCCACAAGTTGCTAAAACGAGCAATTGGGTTTAAAACTTGTTTTGGTGGGGCATTTGACCAACTTTTGGTGTTTGTTGACCAAAAGTACCACACTTGAGATACTTTTGGCGATAAAACACAAAAAGCATATTACAAAGATCCAAAACCAAACTTGCGTTCCATAAGTTGCTAAAACGAGCAATTGGGCTTAAAACTTGTTTTGGTGGGGCATTTGACGAACCTTTCGTGTTTGTTGACCAAAATTACCACACTTGAGATACTTTAGGCGCTAAAACACAAAAAAGGATATTACAAAGATCGAAAACCAAACTTGCGTTCCATAAGTTGCTAAAACGAGCAATTGGGCTTAAAACTTGTTTTGGGTGGGGCATTTGACCAACTTTTGGTGTTTGTTGACCAAAAGTACCACACTTGAGATTCTTTTGGCGCTAAAACACAAAAAGGATATTACAAAGATCGAAAACCAAACGTGCGTTCCATATGTTGCTAAAACGAGCAATTGGGCTTAAAACTTGTTTTGGTGGGGCATTTGACCAACGTTTGGTGTTTGTTCACCAAAAGTACCACACTTGAGATACTTTTGGCGCTAAAACACAAAAAAGATATTACAAAGATCGAAAACCAAACTTGCGTTCCATAAGTTGCTAAAACGAGCAATTGGGCTTAAAACTTGTTTTGGTGGGGCATTTAACGAACCTTTCGTGTTTGTTGACCAAAAGTACCACACGTGAGATACTTTAGGCGCTAAAACACAAAAAGGATATCACAAAGATCCAAAACCAAACTTGCGTTCCATAAGTTGCTAAAACGAGAAATTGGGCTTAAAACTTGTTTTGGTGGGGCATTTGACCAACTTTTGGTGTTTGTTAACCAAAAGTACCACACTTGAGATTCTTTTGGCGCTAAAACACAAAAAGGATATTACAAAGATCGAAAACCAAACGTGCGTTCCATAAGTTGCTAAAACGAGCAATTGGGCTTAAAACTTGTTTTGGTGGGGCATTTGACCAACGTTTGGTGTTTGTTAACCAAAAGTACCACACTTGAGATACTTTTGGCGCTAAAACACAAAAAGCATATTACAAAGATCCAAAACCAAACTTGCGTTCCATAAGTTGCTAAAACGAGCAATTGGGCTTAAAACTTGTTTTGGTGGGGCATTTGACCAACTTTTGGTGTTTGTTGACCAAAAGTACCACACTTGAGATTCTTTTGGCGCTAAAACACAAAAAGGATATTACAAAGATCGAAAACCAAACGTGCGTTCCATATGTTGCTAAAACGAGCAATTGGGCTTAAAACTTGTTTTGGTGGGGCATTTGACCAACGTTTGGTGTTTGTTCACCAAAAGTACCACACTTGAGATACTTTTGGCGCTAAAACACAAAAAGGATATTACAAAGATCGAAAACCAAACGTGCGTTCCATAAGTTGCTAAAACGAGCAATTGGGCTTAAAACTTGTTTTGGTGGGGCATTTGACGAAATTTTGGTGTTTGTTGACCAAAAGTACCACACTTGAGTACCACAATTGTGTTTAGGTTTATTTTCTAGTGTGTTGTTATAGGTTGTTTAGAAAAACAAGGAAAAAAATATATAAACATGTGTTTAGGTTGTGTTTAGTGTTTGTTTTTGTAAATAATACATGATGGCCATTTGCATGCGTGGACTGCCCGGCCTTATTAGTTGCTGCCTTGCCTTTGTTTTATGCCTTCCTACTTGATTTGATTGGTCCCATTGAGGACAATGCATGCTTTAAGTGTGGGGGGTGTATTATGTGCTTAAAAGTGGTCTAATTCAAAGCTTTCACACTTGATTTGTGGACTTATTTGGCATGATTTTCTTGAAAATTTAACTTGATCATGGCTCTTGAAAGTAAATGGAATTGTCCTCTAGTGTGTAAGTAGAATTTTTGGAATGCTTACTTAGGACATTGCTTGGGGCACTTTTAAGGTATAAAGAGGGTGTAAGTTTCTCATTTAACTTTTCTTAGGGAGAAAGTGACTGATTAGAGTAAGCCATTAAAGTGAGAAGCCTCCAACCGAATTGAGTGGGCCAATAGTCTACTTGACCTCCTAGAACTTGTCCTAGCTCTTGTTCAAGATCACAATGCATGACATGATTGAAAATGAAAGGGGCATTTCTTTCTAAACCCTCATGACCGAAACACTAAGCCACCCAAAATTTATCCTTTGATTTACCCCTTTGGGCCTTCGCTTTCATTCTATTCCACCTTGACCAAATGTGTGAGCATGCATTTATAACATATATTTGTATATATCAATAGTATTGTATTGTCATATGTGTTGAAAGCATGTTGCATGGTGAGATATTAAGGATGGCCGTGAGCCACAAAGAGAAAAAAAAAGAGAAGAGAGATGGCCAAAGGCCAAAGAAAAGAAAGAAAAGAAGAAAAGAGAAAAAGGCCAAAGGCCTAAGAAAAAAAAAAAAAAAAAAGAAAGCACAAAGTGCTCAAGTATGCCAAAGGCATAAGAAGAAAAAAAAATATAGAGAGAAGCACAAAGTGCTTAGAAAAAAAAAACAGAGAGTGAGACATGCAACATGTTGATTTGAGGTTTATTGTTTTGCATATATATGTGGTAGATAAGTGTTTGCATGTTTGGTCATTGACTACTATCCATCATTCATCATTCATGATTAGCCTTCAATTCAAACCCCAAAGTCCCCTAGATTTGATTGTGCCATGCATAATAATGGGTGGAGAACTTAGAGCTACTACAAACTTATGGAGAGGTTAAGTGCATTGAGCCAAAGAGTGATCACAAGTCCCTAGTTAGGCATTTTTCCTATCTTGAGTGAATGAGTTAAACACTTAATCCGGTGAGGAAAAATCTCAATTGGCACTCCTCCTTGATTCTAGTTGCTTGCTAAACTTACATTCACTTTGTATTCTTAGATTTGGCCCATGCTATGTTTTAGGGAAAGGTTCAAAAAGATCAACTTGTATGCTATGACAATTCCAAGTGCCTTCACTATGCTTAATGATTGAGTTAATCTTTTAACATGACTTTGCCCGGAGTGTAAAGATTAAGTGTGGGGGATTTGATTGGACCAAAATTTATCCCTCTAAGCATGTGCAATTGAGCTTAATTAGTGTGGTTTATTTGCTATATTTGATCATTATTGAAATATTTTATTGCGCATGCTTATTGGAATTAGTTTAGAGAATATTAGCTTAATTACTTGCATTTTAAGTAACCAAGGGTATTTTGGTCATTTTTGACTAGTTGTGTGTCTTCATGTGTAGGGGGGTCCCACGTGGGCCCCACAACCCTTGGACAAGCTTGGAATGCAAGGAAGAGCATTTTTGGAGGGAAAATGAAACCAAGTTGGCACCTCAAAGGAGGGACTTGGAGGAAAGGCAAGCACTAGAGGATTGGAGCCCAAAATTCAAATTTCAAAATTGGCTCCAACTTCAAATTCAAAGTTGAAGGCTTCATTAAGGGCATTTTTGGGAGCACAATCAATTGGAGAAAAAGGAGAGAACTTTGACAATGCACCTAGACCACATTAGGACCACATTCACTCACCTTTTACCTAAATACCAAAACTACCCTTCCTTCCCTTTCATAAACACCATTTCACATAACACCCTCCATTAACCATCAAAATATCTTTTTGACAACTCACCACCACCACTTGACAACTCATCAACTCCTAATCACTCTCACTAATCCAACTCCCACTTGCATAAACCTAACAACCCACCTCATTTTGACATAAAACTTCATTTTCACTTTCTCTCTCTTCTCCCAAATCCTCTCAACTTCTCTTATCTTCTTCTTCCCTTCCATTTCGTGATTTCACCTCCATTGATGGCATCATCACGAAATCATCATCTCCTACACTCCTCCATGTGTGGCTAAGCTTCCTCATCTCTCTCTCCAAAGGAATGTGCTTGTAGATCATCAACAACTTTGGCCTCATGTACTTGTTGATGTAATCTTTTAGGTTTGTGAGCTAGACTTATCTTTTTGCCTAATGCTTTCCTAGATTTAGGTTACATTAGGTTAGGACATTTAGCTTTAAGTGTTCTATGTGATTTTGGCTCACAAATCTCTCTTTTGTGTTAAGCTCATGAAAATCTAAAGCTTATATGTGTGTAGTTTCATACAATACATGTGTGTGTGATTAACTCCTCTTGTATTTGTGAAATGATAGATTTGCTTAAGTTCTTGATTAGAATTTAATGTTGCTTATGGTATGAGCTCAACTTGGAAGAGCATTAAGCTTGGTTAACCTAATTAAACTCTTGAAGATTTCTTGGATTCAAGAGGTCTCAAGGATTTAGTTAGATTATATCAAGTAAAACAAGTATATGAGGTCCAATTAACCAAAAACACAAAGTACTTTGGAGAGGGAGGTTGTTTCTCATCTTATTCTATCACTTCACCATTCTGTTACTTTTACATTTTGCAATTTAAATTTGTAGTTGATAGTCAAAAATCATTCTCATACTCCTTTCTAATTTGTGTGACTTGTAGCCTTTAGTTAGCAAGATTTAACCTAGATTGTGAAAAGACCTAGCTCACCACTACTACTTAGTAGTTGAGTTTAGAAAATATTGATTAATTCCTAGGGCGACATAGGGGTAAATCAGCGCTAAAACACAAAAAGGATATTACAAAGATCGAAAACCAAACGTGCGTTCCATATGTTGCTAAAACGAGCAATTGGGCTTAAAACTTGTTTTGGTGGGGCATTTGACCAACATTTGGTGTTTGTTCACCAAAAGTACCACACTTGAGATACTTTTGGCGCTAAAACACAAAAAGGATATTACAAAGATCGAAAACCAAACGTGCGTTCCATAAGTTGCTAAAACGAGCAATTGGGCTTAAAACTTGTTTTGGTGGGGCATTTGACGAAATTTTGGTGTTTGTTGACCAAAAGTACCACACTTGAGATACTTTAGGCGCGAAAACACAAAAAGGATATTACAAAGATCGAAAACCAAACTTGCGTTCCAAAAATTGCTAAAACGAGAAATTGGGCTTAAAACTTGTTTTGGTGGGGCATTTGACCAACTTTTGGTGTTTGTTGACCAAAAGTACCACACTTGAGATTCTTTTGGCGCTAAAACTCAAAAAGCATATTACAAAGATCGAAAACCAAACGTGCGTTCCATAAGTTGCTAAAACGAGCAATTGGGCTTAAAACTTGTTTTGGTGGGGCATTTGACCAACGTTTGGTGTTTGTTAACCAAAAGTACCACACTTGAGATACTTTTGGCGCTAAAACACAAAAAGCATATTACAAAGATCAACAACCAAACTTGCGTTCCACAAGTTGCTAAAACAAGCAATTGGGTTTAAAACTTGTTTTATTGGGGCATTTGACCAACTTTTGGTGTTTGTTGACCAAAAGTACCACACTTGAGATACTTTTGGCGATAAAACACAAAAAGCATATTACAAAGATCCAAAACCAAACTTGCGTTCCATAAGTTGCTAAAACGAGCAATTGGGCTTAAAACTTGTTTTGGTGGGGCATTTGACGAACCTTTCGTGTTTGTTGACCAAAATTACCACACTTGAGATACTTTAGGCGCTAAAACACAAAAAAGGATATTACAAAGATCGAAAACCAAACGTGCGTTCCATATGTTGCTAAAACGAGCAATTGGGCTTAAAACTTGTTTTGGCGGGGCATTTTACCAACGTTTGGTGTTTGTTCACCAAAAGTACCACACTTGAGATACTTTTGGCGCTAAAACACAAAAAGGATATTACAAAGATCGAAAACCAAACGTGCGTTCCATATGTTGCTAAAACGAGCAATTGGGCTTAAAACTTGTTTTGGTGGGGCATTTGACCAACGTTTGGTGTTTGTTCACCAAAAGTACCACACTTGAGATACTTTTGGCGCTAAAACACAAAAAGGATATTACAAAGATCGAAAACCAAACGTGCGTTCCATATGTTGCTAAAACGAGCAATTGGGCTTAAAACTTGTTTTGGCGGGGCATTTGACCAACGTTTGGTGTTTGTTCACCAAAAGTACCACACTTGAGATACTTTTGGCGCTAAAACACAAAAAGGATATTACAAAGATCGAAAACCAAACGTGCGTTCCATAAGTTGCTAAAACGAGCAATTGGGCTTAAAACTTGTTTTGGTGGGGCATTTGACGAACCTTTCGTGTTTGTTGACCAAAAGTACCACACGTGAGATACTTTAGGCTCTAAAACACAAAAAGGATATCACAAAGATCCAAAACCAAACTTGCGTTCCATAAGTTGCTAAAACGAGAAATTGGGCTTAAAACTTGTTTTGGTGGGGCATTTGACCAACTTTTGGTGTTTGTTAACCAAAAGTACCACACTTGAGATTCTTTTGGTGCTAAAACACAAAAAGGATATTACAAAGATCGAAAACCAAACGTGCGTTCCATAAGTTGCTAAAACGAGCAATTGGGCTTAAAACTTGTTTTGGTGGGGCATTTGACCAACGTTTGGTGTTTGTTAACCAAAAGTACCACACTTGAGATACTTTTGGCGCTAAAACACAAAAAGCATATTACAAAGATCCAAAACCAAACTTGCGTTCCATAAGTTGCTAAAACGAGCAATTGGGCTTAAAACTTGTTTTGGTGGGGCATTTGACCAACTTTTGGTGTTTGTTGACCAAAAGTACCACACTTGAGATTCTTTTGGCGCTAAAACACAAAAAGGATATTACAAAGATCGAAAACCAAACGTGCGTTCCATATGTTGCTAAAACGAGCAATTGGGCTTAAAACTTGTTTTGGTGGGGCATTTGACCAACGTTTGGTGTTTGTTCACCAAAAGTACCACACTTGAGATACTTTTGGCGCTAAAACACAAAAAGGATATTACAAAGATCGAAAACCAAACGTGCGTTCCATAAGTTGCTAAAACGAGCAATTGGGCTTAAAACTTGTTTTGGTGGGGCATTTGACGAAATTTTGGTGTTTGTTGACCAAAAGTAACACACTTGAGATACTTTAGGCGCGAAAACACAAAAAGGATATTACAAAGATCGAAAACCAAACTTGCGTTCCAAAAATTGCTAAAACGAGAAATTGGGCTTAAAACTTGTTTTGGTGGGGCATTTGACCAACTTTTGGTGTTTGTTGACCAAAAGTACCACACTTGAGATTCTTTTGGCGCTAAAACTCAAAAAGCATATTACAAAGATCGAAAACCAAACGTGCGTTCCATAAGTTGCTAAAACGAGCAATTGGGCTTAAAACTTGTTTTGGTGGGGCATTTGACCAACGTTTGGTGTTTGTTAACCAAAAGTACCACACTTGAGATACTTTTGGCGCTAAAACACAAAAAGCATATTACAAAGATCAACAACCAAACTTGCGTTCCACAAGTTGCTAAAACGAGCAATTGGGTTTAAAACTTGTTTTGGTGGGGCATTTGACCAACTTTTGGTGTTTGTTGACCAAAAGTACCACACTTGAGATACTTTTGGCGATAAAACACAAAAAGCATATTACAAAGATCCAAAACCAAACTTGCGTTCCATAAGTTGCTAAAACGAGCAATTGGGCTTAAAACTTGTTTTGGTGGGGCATTTGACCAACTTTTGGTGTTTGTTGACCAAAAGTACCACACTTGAGATTCTTTTGGCGCTAAAACACAAAAAGGATATTACAAAGATCGAAAACCAAACGTGCGTTCCATATGTTGCTAAAACGAGCAATTGGGCTTAAAACTTGTTTTGGTGGGGCATTTGACCAACGTTTGGTGTTTGTTCACCAAAAGTACCACACTTGAGATACTTTTGGCGCTAAAACACAAAAAGGATATTACAAAGATCGAAAACCAAACGTGCGTTCCATAAGTTGCTAAAACGAGCAATTGGGCTTAAAACTTGTTTTGGTGGGGCATTTGACCAACGTTTGGTGTTTGTTAACCAAAAGTACCACACTTGAGATACTTTTGGCGCTAAAACACAAAAAGCATATTACAAAGATCAACAACCAAACTTGCGTTCCACAAGTTGCTAAAACGAGCAATTGGGTTTAAAACTTGTTTTGGTGGGGCATTTGACCAACTTTTGGTGTTTGTTGACCAAAAGTACCACACTTGAGATACTTTTGGCGATAAAACACAAAAAGCATATTACAAAGATCCAAAACCAAACTTGCGTTCCATAAGTTGCTAAAACGAGCAATTGGGCTTAAAACTTGTTTTGGTGGGGCATTTGACGAACCTTTCGTGTTTGTTGACCAAAATTACCACACTTGAGATACTTTAGGCGCTAAAACACAAAAAAGGATATTACAAAGATCGAAAACCAAACTTGCGTTCCATAAGTTGCTAAAACGAGCAATTGGGCTTAAAACTTGTTTTGGGTGGGGCATTTGACCAACTTTTGGTGTTTGTTGACCAAAAGTACCACACTTGAGATTCTTTTGGCGCTAAAACACAAAAAGGATATTACAAAGATCGAAAACCAAACGTGCGTTCCATATGTTGCTAAAACGAGCAATTGGGCTTAAAACTTGTTTTGGTGGGGCATTTGACCAACGTTTGGTGTTTGTTCACCAAAAGTACCACACTTGAGATACTTTTGGCGCTAAAACACAAAAAAGATATTACAAAGATCGAAAACCAAACTTGCGTTCCATAAGTTGCTAAAACGAGCAATTGGGCTTAAAACTTGTTTTGGTGGGGCATTTAACGAACCTTTCGTGTTTGTTGACCAAAAGTACCACACGTGAGATACTTTAGGCGCTAAAACACAAAAAGGATATCACAAAGATCCAAAACCAAACTTGCGTTCCATAAGTTGCTAAAACGAGAAATTGGGCTTAAAACTTGTTTTGGTGGGGCATTTGACCAACTTTTGGTGTTTGTTAACCAAAAGTACCACACTTGAGATTCTTTTGGCGCTAAAACACAAAAAGGATATTACAAAGATCGAAAACCAAACGTGCGTTCCATAAGTTGCTAAAACGAGCAATTGGGCTTAAAACTTGTTTTGGTGGGGCATTTGACCAACGTTTGGTGTTTGTTAACCAAAAGTACCACACTTGAGATACTTTTGGCGCTAAAACACAAAAAGCATATTACAAAGATCCAAAACCAAACTTGCGTTCCATAAGTTGCTAAAACGAGCAATTGGGCTTAAAACTTGTTTTGGTGGGGCATTTGACCAACTTTTGGTGTTTGTTGACCAAAAGTACCACACTTGAGATTCTTTTGGCGCTAAAACACAAAAAGGATATTACAAAGATCGAAAACCAAACGTGCGTTCCATATGTTGCTAAAACGAGCAATTGGGCTTAAAACTTGTTTTGGTGGGGCATTTGACCAACGTTTGGTGTTTGTTCACCAAAAGTACCACACTTGAGATACTTTTGGCGCTAAAACACAAAAAGGATATTACAAAGATCGAAAACCAAACGTGCGTTCCATAAGTTGCTAAAACGAGCAATTGGGCTTAAAACTTGTTTTGGTGGGGCATTTGACGAAATTTTGGTGTTTGTTGACCAAAAGTACCACACTTGAGATACTTTAGGCGCGAAAACACAAAAAGGATATTACAAAGATCGAAAACCAAACTTGCGTTCCAAAAATTGCTAAAACGAGAAATTGGGCTTAAAACTTGTTTTGGTGGGGCATTTGACCAACTTTTGGTGTTTGTTGACCAAAAGTACCACACTTGAGATTCTTTTGGCGCTAAAACTCAAAAAGCATATTACAAAGATCGAAAACCAAACGTGCGTTCCATAAGTTGCTAAAACGAGCAATTGGGCTTAAAACTTGTTTTGGTGGGGCATTTGACCAACGTTTGGTGTTTGTTAACCAAAAGTACCACACTTGAGATACTTTTGGCGCTAAAACACAAAAAGCATATTACAAAGATCAACAACCAAACTTGCGTTCCACAAGTTGCTAAAACGAGCAATTGGGTTTAAAACTTGTTTTGGTGGGGCATTTGACCAACTTTTGGTGTTTGTTGACCAAAAGTACCACACTTGAGATACTTTTGGCGATAAAACACAAAAAGCATATTACAAAGATCCAAAACCAAACTTGCGTTCCATAAGTTGCTAAAACGAGCAATTGGGCTTAAAACTTGTTTTGGTGGGGCATTTGACGAACCTTTCGTGTTTGTTGACCAAAATTACCACACTTGAGATACTTTAGGCGCTAAAACACAAAAAAGGATATTACAAAGATCGAAAACCAAACGTGCGTTCCATATGTTGCTAAAACGAGCAATTGGGCTTAAAACTTGTTTTGGCGGGGCATTTGACCAACGTTTGGTGTTTGTTCACCAAAAGTACCACACTTGAGATACTTTTGGCGCTAAAACACAAAAAGGATATTACAAAGATCGAAAACCAAACGTGCGTTCCATATGTTGCTAAAACGAGCAATTGGGCTTAAAACTTGTTTTGGTGGGGCATTTGACCAACGTTTGGTGTTTGTTCACCAAAAGTACCACACTTGAGATACTTTTGGCGCTAAAACACAAAAAGGATATTACAAAGATCGAAAACCAAACGTGCGTTCCATATGTTGCTAAAACGAGCAATTGGGCTTAAAACTTGTTTTGGCGGGGCATTTGACCAACGTTTGGTGTTTGTTCACCAAAAGTACCACACTTGAGATACTTTTGGCGCTAAAACACAAAAAGGATATTACAAAGATCGAAAACCAAACGTGCGTTCCATAAGTTGCTAAAACGAGCAATTGGGCTTAAAACTTGTTTTGGTGGGGCATTTGACGAACCTTTCGTGTTTGTTGACCAAAAGTACCACACGTGAGATACTTTAGGCTCTAAAACACAAAAAGGATATCACAAAGATCCAAAACCAAACTTGCGTTCCATAAGTTGCTAAAACGAGAAATTGGGCTTAAAACTTGTTTTGGTGGGGCATTTGACCAACTTTTGGTGTTTGTTAACCAAAAGTACCACACTTGAGATTCTTTTGGCGCTAAAACACAAAAAGGATATTACAAAGATCGAAAACCAAACGTGCGTTCCATAAGTTGCTAAAACGAGCAATTGGGCTTAAAACTTGTTTTGGTGGGGCATTTGACCAACGTTTGGTGTTTGTTAACCAAAAGTACCACACTTGAGATACTTTTGGCGCTAAAACACAAAAAGCATATTACAAAGATCCAAAACCAAACTTGCGTTCCATAAGTTGCTAAAACGAGCAATTGGGCTTAAAACTTGTTTTGGTGGGGCATTTGACCAACTTTTGGTGTTTGTTGACCAAAAGTACCACACTTGAGATTCTTTTGGCGCTAAAACACAAAAAGGATATTACAAAGATCGAAAACCAAACGTGCGTTCCATATGTTGCTAAAACGAGCAATTGGGCTTAAAACTTGTTTTGGTGGGGCATTTGACCAATGTTTGGTGTTTGTTCACCAAAAGTACCACACTTGAGATACTTTTGGCGCTAAAACACAAAAAGGATATTACAAAGATCGAAAACCAAACGTGCGTTCCATAAGTTGCTAAAACGAGCAATTGGGCTTAAAACTTGTTTTGGTGGGGCATTTGACGAAATTTTGGTGTTTGTTGACCAAAAGTACCACACTTGAGATTCTTTTGGCGCTAAAACTCAAAAAGCATATTACAAAGATCGAAAACCAAACGTGCGTTCCATAAGTTGCTAAAACGAGCAATTGGGCTTAAAACTTGTTTTGGTGGGGCATTTGACCAACGTTTGGTGTTTGTTAACCAAAAGTACCACACTTGAGATACTTTTGGCGCTAAAACACAAAAAGCATATTACAAAGATCAACAACCAAACTTGCGTTCCACAAGTTGCTAAAACGAGCAATTGGGTTTAAAACTTGTTTTGGTGGGGCATTTGACCAACTTTTGGTGTTTGTTGACCAAAAGTACCACACTTGAGATACTTTTGGCGATAAAACACAAAAAGCATATTACAAAGATCCAAAACCAAACATGCGTTCCATAAGTTGCTAAAACGAGCAATTGGGCTTAAAACTTGTTTTGCTGGGGCATTTGACGAACCTTTCGTGTTTGTTGACAAAATTACCACACTTGAGATACTTTAGGCGCTAAAACACAAAAAAGGATATTACAAAGATCGAAAACCAAACTTGCGTTCCATAAGTTGCTAAAACGAGCAATTGGGCTTAAAACTTGTTTTGGGTGGGGCATTTGACCAACTTTTGGTGTTTGTTGACCAAAAGTACCACACTTGAGATTCTTTTGGCGCTAAAACACAAAAAGGATATTACAAAGATCGAAAACCAAACGTGTGTTTCATATGTTGCTAAAACGAGCAATTGGGCTTAAAACTTGTTTTGGTGGGGCATTTGACCAACGTTTGGTGTTTGTTCACCAAAAGTACCACACTTGAGATACTTTTGGCGCTAAAACACAAAAAAGATATTACAAAGATCGAAAACCAAACTTGCGTTCCATAAGTTGCTAAAACGAGCAATTGGACTTAAAACTTGTTTTGGTGGGGCATTTGACGAACCTTTCGTGTTTGTTGACCAAAAGTACCACACGTGAGATACTTTAGGCGCTAAAACACAAAAAGGATATCACAAAGATCCAAAACCAAACTTGCGTTCCATAAGTTGCTAAAACGAGAAATTGGGCTTAAAACTTGTTTTGGTGGGGCATTTGACCAACTTTTGGTGTTTGTTAACCAAAAGTACCACACTTGAGATTCTTTTGGCGCTAAAACACAAAAAGGATATTACAAAGATCGAAAACCAAACGTGCGTTCCATAAGTTGCTAAAACGAGCAATTGGGCTTAAAACTTGTTTTGGTGGGGCATTTGACCAACGTTTGGTGTTTGTTAACCAAAAGTACCACACTTGAGATACTTTTGGCGCTAAAACACAAAAAACATATTTGATTTAACCTATTTAGTCGCCTTTTAGGTCAATCAAAGATTTTCTAAACTCAAATCCACTAAGTGACTAGTGGTGAGTATTAGGTCTTTTCCACAATTCAAGTTGAATCTAGCAAATTCTAGGCTACTTTTGTCACGCAAATTAAGTAAGTATGTGAGAATGATTTTGATTTACTAAAACTACAATTTAACAACTAAAAGATCAAATTAACCGAATGTAAAGTGTGCAAATATCAAGTTTAGAAGCTACCTCCCTCTCCAAGTACTTAGTGCTTTAGGTTAATTTGACTTCATAACCTTGTCACACTTAATTAAACTAGTTAAATACTTAAGACTTCTTTAATCAAAGAAATCTACAAGCATTTAACTAACTTAACTAAGCCTAAAGCTCTTTTAAGTCAAGAACATACCAAAAGCAACACTAAGCACTAAATCTAGCACTTAGGAAACAAATTCATTCCACACATACACAAGGTAACAAATCGCACACATGTACATACATGGAACTACAAAATATAAGCCTAGGTTTTCATGTTCCTAACACAAAAGAGAGGTTTCCAAGCTACAATTATGTAGAACACCTAAAATGAAGGTATTCTAACCTATACAAGCCTAGATCTAGGACATACATAGGCAAAAATGTAAAACTAGCTTGAAACCTAAAAGAGAAAATTACAAAGTCATGAAGCCAAATTTGTGTACTTGAAGCACTTTTCCTTGGAGAGGAGAGGAGAGGAAGCTTAGTTGCACATGGAGATGGTGGAAGGAAGGTGGAAAACGTGGATTTTCATGGAGGAAGGAGGAATTTCGTGAGGTTGGTGAAGGAGATGGAAAGAAGAGAGAAAATGGAGAGAAAGAAGATGAAGATGAAGTGGAAGTGAAGGAATGTGACAAATGAATGGGTTTTGGGTTAAATAGGTGGTTAGTTGGTTGATGAGTTGGCAAGTGGTGGTGGTGAGTTGTCAAAAAGATATTTTGATGGTTAATGGAGGGTGTTATGTGAAATGGTGTTTATGAAAGGGAAGGAAGGGTAGTTTTGGTATTTAGGTAAAAGGTGAGTGAATGTGGTCCTAATGTGGTCTAGGTGCATTGTCAAAGTTCTCTCCTTTTTCTCCAATTGATTGTGCTCCCAAAAATGCCCTTAATGAAGCCTTCAACTTTGAATTTGAAGTTGGAGCCAATTTTGAAATTTGAATTTTGGGCTCCAATCCTCTAGTGCTTGCCTTTCCTCCAAGTCCCTCCTTTGAGGTGCCAACTTGGTTTCATTTTCCCTCCAAAAATGCTCTTCCTTGCATTCCAAGCTTGTCCAAGGGTTGTGGGGCCCACGTGGGACCCCCCTACACATGAAGACACACAACTAGTCAAAAAATGACCAAAATACCCTTGGTTACTTAAAATGCAAGAAATTAAGCTAATATTCTCTAAACTAATTCCAATAAGCATGCGCAATAAAATATCTCAATAATGATCAAATATAGCAAATAAACCACACTAATTAAGCTCAATTGCACATGCTTAGAGGGATAAATTTTGGTCCAATCAAATCCCCCACACTTAATCTTTGCACTCCGGGCAAAGTCATGTAAAAAGATTAACTCAATCATTAAGCATAGTGAAGGCACTTGGAATTGTCATAGCATACAAGTTGATCTTTTTGAACCTTTCCCTAAAGCATCACATGGGCCAAATCTAAGGATACAAAGCAAATGCAAGTTTAGCAAGCAACTAGAATCAAGGAGGAGTGCCAATTGAGATTTTTCCTCACCGGATTTAAGTGTTTAACTCATTCACTCAAGTTAGGAAAAATGCCTAACTAGGGACTTGTGATCACTCTTTGGCTCAATGCACTTAACCATCACCATAGGCTTGTAATAGCTCTAAGTTCTCCACCCATTATTATGCATGGCACAATCAAATCTAGAGGACTTTAGGGGTTGAATGGAAGGCTAATATGAATGATGAATGATGGATAGTAGTCAATGACCAATAATATAAACAAGTAGCTACCACATATACTTGCAATACAATAAATCCACTTCCCACAAAGCATGTCACACCTCACTTTTTTCAAGCACATTGTGCTTCTCTCATTTTTCTTTTCACTCTTATGCCTTTGGCATACTCAAGCACTTTGTGCTTTCATTTTTTTTTTCTTTTAGGCCTTCGGCCTTATTATTTTTTTCTTCTTTTTCTCTTATTTTTCTTGGCCTTTGGCCACTTTTCTTTTCTTTTCTTTTTCCACTCTAGTACATCTCGGCCATATAGGCTTTTCACTCATGTAGCATGCTTTTAACAAGATACAACAATACAACACTAATATAAATGCAAGCATATGCTATAGTCACTTATTCACACATTGGTCAAGGTGATAGAGAAGAAAAGTGAATGGCCCAAAGGGGTTGAATCAAAGGATATTTAGGTTGGCTTGTGTTTGGGTCAAAAGGGTTTAGAAATGAAATGCCTCTTTCCTTTTTAATTGTACCATGCATTGTGATCTTGAACAAGAACTAGGACAAGTTCTAGGAGGTGAAATAACTATTGGCCCACTCAATTCGGTTGAAGGCTTCTCACTTTATGGCTTACTCTAATTAGTCTCTTCCTCCCTAAGAAAAGTTAAGTGAGAAACTAGCTTCCTCTTTATACCTTAAAAATGCCCCAAGTAATGCCCTAAGTAATCATTCCAAAAATTCTACTTACACACTAGAGGACAATTCCATTTACTTTCAAGAACCATGATCAAGTTAAACTTCCTACACAATCATGCCAAATAAGTCCACAAATCAAGTGTGAAAGCTTTGAATTAGACCACTTTTAAGCACATAATACACCCCCCCACACTTAAAGCATGCATTGTCCTCAATGGGACCAATCAAATCAAGTAGGAAGGCATAAACAAAGGCAAGGCAGCAAGTAATAAGGCCGGGCAGTCCACGCATGCAAATGGCCATCATGTATTATTCACAAAAACAAACACTAAACACAACCTAACACAAGTTTATAATTTTTTTTTCTTTGCTTTTTCTAACAACCTAAAACAACATACTAGAAAATAACTCTAAACAAATTCCTATTTTTTCTAACAACTATCTTCCCCCACACTTAAGATGTTAAACTAAGCAAAGCAAGTGAGGAAAGGATAGAAACAACCTTTAGGGAGGCTTAAAATTCTCTTTGAAGAACTTGTTTTTGGTGTAGCCGTTGATGAGCATGTCTTGGCCACTCTTATCATGAAAACTTGTGTGCTCTTCTTCCACATGATTCCACTTAATCAATTCGGCCTTCTTGTAGAATGGGAGCTTCCAAGTTGAATCTTTAGTATTTGCTCCCTTCTTCTTCTCCTTTGGCCGCCTAGCTCTCCAAAAGGCTTGTAGTTTCAAGAGAAACTTTTGAACTCTCCTTGCAAGGAATACTAGAAGTTTAGGTTCATGCATTGTGGCTTTCAACACTTCGCCCTTAACTTCCATGTTCCTTTTAAGCATCTTCAAGCGAACCACTAGCCCTTTGATGTCATCTTGGGTTAGTTTGCCATTGAAGAAATCTAGTTCTTCCTTTGTGGCTTCAAGTTCCAAACTCCTCTTGAGATGCTTTTCGGCCTTCAACACATTCAAGCTAGGATCATCCTCTTTAGGAATTGTTGCAAGCTCCATCTTGTCCTTCTTTTCTTCCCAATAGTCCTTATGCATCCTAAAAGAACCTACAACATATAGCAAACTTCCCTTTTGCAAGGGGTTGTAGGTATACAAAGAGGATATATAAATGGAAGCATGATGAGAATCAAGGTGGACATGTATAGGAAAAACATCATAAGCCATGAGATTCACATGCTTAGAAGAGACATAATCATTAAACATAGTAGTCAAATTAGGCATTTTAAATCTAGTAAGATGTTGGCCCTTCAAAGCACTTAGCCAATAACTTTCAATCGGCCTACACCTTAAATTTGTGGTGTCACTTCTAGAAGAAAAGTCCAAGTGAGCCACATCATGCAAACAAGGTCCAATCAAATCTTGATTAAGAGAGTTTCCTTGCAAAGCACTTTCTTGAAGCATACTCCTCAAACGGCTCTTCCAATCCAATATGGTATATGAGGCATAAAAATGCAAGGCTTCTTTCAAATGCAACCCGGCCTCTATCATGAGATGAAGCACTCCTTCCAACCTAGCTTTATCCACAAAATTGAACAAACATCCCTTTTCCAAGGGGTTGTAGCTAGACAAGGAGTATGTAAATGTACCAATATCATTAAGATCACAATCATCGTGCTTGGGACTAGTAACATCAAGAGGCATGCTCACAATAATAGAATCATCATCAAGAGAATTCATGCAAGCATCATTAACATCACCAAGCAAGAATCAAATGAACCTAAAGATGTGTGCACAACCTCATGTGAAAGCAAGCTCAAGGGATTTACATGTTGTTCTACCACATTTTCAATCAACAATGTATATGACCTACATGCTTCCTTATATATACAAAGATTATATGAAGGCTTAGCATAAGTAGGAATTGGCTCAAGAACCACAATCAATGGCACATTAAATTCAAGCATAGAAAACAAATCAAGGATCACACTTTGAACAAGCTCATGATATTTCTTCTTGCCTATGTTACATGAACTAGGAAAGGGAACAAGTGTAGAGTCAAGAATTATACCTTTGGAAGTGTTATCTCCACTTGAATGCTTGATTTGAGAAGTAGAGAAAGATTCTAGCTCTTGTGCCAAATGCTCTCCAACCTTGCATTCCTCTTGTAAAACTTCATGTTCTTCTTCTTCAAGAGGACCTTGGCTCTTGGTCTCTTTGCATTCTCCACCCAAGTGAAGGGTAGTCTCGGCCTCCTTACCATCATCACCCTCCTCATGGTTTTCTAGGGTATGTGATTGATGTTGAACATGTATATCATCCCTAGAAATGGCCTCATCCATTGTAGAATTACACAAGACAACATCATCATTGGTTGGATGCAATTCTTTCAATTTCTTTCTATGGAATTCCATGAGAAGAGAAGATTTACCCTCATAACAATCAACACATATGCTCAACTCATCACATGAACAAGTCATAGAACCATCAAGATCATCAATAGGAGAAGCACTAGGCAAGACTCCATTAGACTCAAAGGTGCTAGGTTGATTTGCAACATTCATCTCAATCCTAGGATCCACCTCTTGGCACTTTTGAGGTTCATGCTCTTCTTCATCAAGGTAGGGAATTGATTCAACTTGAACTCCTCCTTCCAAATCCATGTCATTCAAAGAATTATGATTTATAACCATATTGGAAGGTAGGTCACCTTGCCTTGCCTCTTCCTCGGCCCTTTTATTCATCCATTGAGAAGCAAGTGAATAAATGTCCTCTTGCCTCCTTTCAATTTAGAGTCTAACCCTTCCATCCTATCCATTATGGATGCACACATTTGCATCATCAAATCATATGTATTAGAAGAGAAAGAAGAATCTTCTTTTGGATGAGCATACACATTTGGCACTTGAGCATGAAAGAAGTCATTTTGCTCCATGTGTGTAGGAACAAAGCTTTGTAGAGGCTCTTGATGATCATAAAAATTTGGCCCATAACCATAAGGAGGTGAATTAGGCTCACATTGAGAAGCTTGTTGATAAGCATACACATCCGGCCTTTGAGCACAAGAAGAATTGGGCCTCATTTGGTAAATGTCATAATCTTGACATTGAGGAGTATACCCTTGTTGATCTTGAAAAGCATGATATGGAGTAGCATAACCTCCTCCCCCCACTTGAAGCTTGGATGGTCCACCCATCCTTGACGATATGTGTTGGGGGAAGGGTGATGCTCTTGGAAAGGAGGTGAGAATGAGGCACATGGCCTTGAAAATTCCCTCATTGGCCTATAAGATTTAAACAAGCTTCAATGAAGCAAGAATAATATGCCATGACCTGCAAAGAAAACCAATACAGTCCAGCCAGCAAATATATCCACGCAGTTCAGAAAATAGTTAGAAAAATCAAGTCCAAAAGATCCAGCAATATCCAGCAAAAGAGCACAAGAAAGGGCTTTCAATGTGCTTAGCAATTTAGCTCAAGACAAGCTTGCAAAAGTCCAAAGATATGGACACCAAACCAGCCAATATCAGGATCCAGAATAGCCTCAAATATGCTTAATAAGTCCCTGCAAAGTGTGAGAAAAGCCTGCACAAAGTCCAGCAAAACAACCACTAAAACAGTCCAATAACACAATGTACCGGTTAGAAAATAAAGGCAACTAGAGCACCTTTTTCACAGTAAATTCCAACCAAATTTTCCAGATCAACCAGGCAGATTAAAAGGTCAATTAACAAGCTTTCAAACAAACCAAACACTGCTCAAAACAGATAAGTATAATGCAAACAGTTTTGGTTCAAAGTTGAGCAGGAAAATGCACAATTACAGCAAGTTTTTAACCTCTAGAAAATCGAATTCTGCACCAAAAATTCAGCACAATATATCAATCAAAAGCTTATTCAAAACTGGTTCCAATGAGCCAAAGATCATGCAAAACAGCGCAGGATACGATCAAACAGATTGGCTCCAAAGTTAGCAGTTCCGCAGGCAATTTCCAGAAAAACAGGGCAATTTCAAAAATTCACCCTGGACAGTATACAACGAATTTAGAGACAAATAATATGTCAATACAAAGCTCTACTCTTGTAGATTGTCCAGTTAAAACAGTTTCAAGAAATTCGTTGTGAGTCAGTACCAGTTTGGAAAACAAGTAAGCGGAAATTTCAGGATTTTCAGTGCAATTTTCCAGCAACTTAACACACAAATTGTACCACTATTTCCAGCAACTACCAGGCCAACTAGAGCAGCCTATATACCTCCAAACAAGTCAAATATTCAGCTAAAAGTGATGCAAACACAAGATTTCAACAATTGGCACAAAATGCACACTTTAGCCAATTTACCACAAGTAACAACAACAAATTAAAATGTGACTACTAAAGCCTAAAACTAGCAAAGATCAACCTAAATTGGCAACGGCGCCACTTGATTTAACCTATTTAGTCGCCTTTTAGGTCAATCAAAGATTTTCTAAACTCAAATCCACTAAGTGACTAGTGGTGAGTATTAGGTCTTTTCCACAATCAAGTTGAATCTAGCAAATTCTAGGCTACTTTTGTCACGCAAATTAAGTAAGTATGTGAGAATGATTTTGATTTACTAAAACTACAATTTAACAACTAAAAGATCAAATTAACCGAATGTAAAGTGTGCAAATATCAAGTTTAGAAGCTACCTCCCTCTCCAAGTACTTAGTGCTTTAGGTTAATTTGACTTCATAACTTGTCACACTTAATTAAACTAGTTAAATACTTAAGACTTCTTTAATCAAAGAAATCTACAAGCATTTAACTAACTTAACTAAGCCTAAAGCTCTTTTAAGTCAAGAACATACCAAAAGCAACACTAAGCACTAAATCTAGCACTTAGGAAACAAATTCATTCCACACATACACAAGGTAACAAATCGCACACATGTACATACATGGAACTACAAAATATAAGCCTAGGTTTTCATGTTCCTAACACAAAAGAGAGGTTTCCAAGCTACAATTATGTAGAACACCTAAAATGAAGGTATTCTAACCTATACAAGCCTAGATCTAGGACATACATAGGCAAAAATGTAAAACTAGCTTGAAACCTAAAAGAGAAAATTACAAAGTCATGAAGCCAAATTTGTGTACTTGAAGCACTTTTCCTTGGAGAGGAGAGGAGAGGAAGCTTAGTTGCACATGGAGATGGTGGAAGGAAGGTGGAAAACGTGGATTTTCATGGAGGAAGGAGGAATTTCGTGAGGTTGGTGAAGGAGATGGAAAGAAGAGAGAAAATGGAGAGAAAGAAGATGAAGATGAAGTGGAAGTGAAGGAATGTGACAAGTGAATGGGTTTTTGGGTTAAATAGGTGGTTAGTTGGTTGATGAGTTGGCAAGTGGTGGTGGTGAGTTGTCAAAAAGATATTTTGATGGTTAATGGAGGGTGTTATGTGAAATGGTGTTTATGAAAGGGAAGGAAGGGTAGTTTTGGTATTTAGGTAAAAGGTGAGTGAATGTGGTCCTAATGTGGTCTAGGTGCATTGTCAAAGTTCTCTCCTTTTTCTCCAATTGATTGTGCTCCCAAAAATGCCCTTAATGAAGCCTTCAACTTTGAATTTGAAGTTGGAGCCAATTTGAAATTTGAATTTTGGGCTCCAATCCTCTAGTGCTTGCCTTTCCTCCAAGTCCCTCATTTGAGGTGCCAACTTGGTTTCATTTTCCCTCCAAAAATGTTCTTCCTTGCATTCCAAGCTTGTCCAAGGGTTGTGGGGCCCACGTGGGACCCCCTACACATGAAGACACACAACTAGTCAAAAAATGACCAAAATACCTTGGTTACTTAAAATGCAAGAAATTAAGCTAATATTCTCTAAACTAATTCCAATAAGCATGCGCAATAAAATATCTCAATAATGATCAAATATAGCAAATAAACCACACTAATTAAGCTCAATTGCACATGCTTAGAGGGATAAATTTTGGTCCAATCAATATTACAAAGATCCAAAACCAAACTTGCGTTCCATAAGTTGCTAAAACGAGCAATTGGGCTTAAAACTTGTTTTGGTGGGGCATTTGACCAACTTTTGGTGTTTGTTGACCAAAAGTACCACACTTGAGATTCTTTTGGCGCTAAACACAAAAAGGATATTACAAAGATCGAAAACCAAACGTGCGTTCCATATGTTGCTAAAACGAGCAATTGGGCTTAAAACTTGTTTTGGTGGGGCATTTGACCAACGTTTGGTGTTTGTTCACCAAAAGTACACACTTGAGATACTTTTGGCGCTAAAACACAAAAAGGATATTACAAAGATCGAAAACCAAACTTGCGTTCCATAAGTTGCTAAAACGAGCAATTGGGCTTAAAACTTGTTTTGGTGGGGCATTTGACGAAATTTTGGTGTTTGTTGACCAAAAGTACCACACTTGAGATACTTTAGGCGCGAAAACACAAAAAGGATATTACAAAGATCGAAAACCAAACTTGCGTTCAAAAATTGCTCAAACGAGAAATGGGCTTAAAACTTGTTTTGGTGGGGCATTTGACCAACTTTGGTGTTTGTTGACCAAAAGTACCACACTTGAGATTCTTTTGGCGCTAAAAACTCAAAAAGCATATTACAAAGATCGAAAACCAAACGTGCGTTCCATAAGTTGCTAAAACGAGCAATTGGGCTTAAACTTGTTTTGGTGGGGCATTTGACCAACGTTTGGTGTTTGTTAACCAAAAGTACCACACTTGAGATACTTTTGGCGCTAAAACACAAAAAGCATATTACAAAGATCAACAACCAAACTTGCGTTTCACAAGTGCTAAAACACGAGCAATTGGGTTTAAAACTTGTTTTGGTGGGGCATTTGACCAACTTTGGTGTTTGTTGACCAAAAGTACCACACTTGAGATACTTTTGGCGATAAAACACAAAAAGCATATTACAAAGATCCAAAACCAAACTTGCGTTCCATAAGTTGCTAAAACGAGCAATTGGGCTTAAAACTTGTTTTGGTGGGGCATTTGACCAACGTTTGGTTGTCGTTAACCAAAAGTACCACACTTGAGATACTTTTGGCGCTAAAACACAAAAAGCATATTACAAAGATCAACAACCAAACTTGCGTTCCACAAGTTGCTAAAACGAGCAATTGGGCTTAAAACTTGTTTTGGTGGGGCATTTGACGAACCTTTCGTGTTTGTTGACCAAAAGTACCACACGTGAGATACTTTAGGCGCTAAAACACAAAAAGGATATTCACAAAGATCCAAAACCAAACTTGCGTTCCATAAGTTGCTAAAACGAGAAATTGGGCTTAAAACTTGTTTTGGTGGGCATTGACCAACTTTTGGTGTTTGTTAACAAAAGTACCACACTTGAGATTCTTTGGCGCTAAAACACAAAAAGGATATTACAAAGATCGAAAACCAAACGTGCGTTCCATAAGTTGCTAAAACGAGCAATTGGGCTTAAAACTTGTTTTGGTTGGGCATTTGACAAACGTTTGTGTTTGTTAACCAAAAGTACCACACTTGAGATACTTTTGGCGCTAAAACACAAAAAGCATATTACAAAGATCCAAAACCAAACTTGCGTTCCATAAGTTGCTAAAACGAGCAATTGGGCTTAAAACTTGTTTTGGTGGGGCATTTGACCAACTTTGGTGTTTGTTGACCAAAGTACCACACTTGAGATTCTTTTGGCGCTAAAACACAAAAAGGATATTACAAAGATCGAAAACCAAACGTGCGTTCCATATGTTGCTAAAACGAGCAATTGGGCTAAAACTTGTTTTGGTGGGGCATTTGACCAACGTTTGGTGTTTGTTCACCAAAAGTACCACACTTGAGATACTTTTGGCGCTAAAACACAAAAAGGATATTACAAAGATCGAAAACCAAACGTGCGTTCCATAAGTTGCTAAAACGAGCAATTGGGCTTAAAACTTGTTTTGGTGGGGCATTTGACGAAATTTTGGGTTTGTTGACCAAAAGTACCACACTTGAGATACTTTAGGCGCGAAAACACAAAAAGGATATTACAAAGATCGAAAACCAAACTTGCGTTCCAAAAATTGCTCAAACGAGAAATGGGCTTAAAACTTGTTTTGGTGGGGCATTTGACCAACTTTTGGTGTTTGTTGACCAAAAGTACCACACTTGAGATTCTTTTGGGCGCTAAAACTCAAAAAGCATATTACAAAGATCGAAAACCAAACGTGCGTTCCATAAGTTGCTAAAACGAGCAATTGGGCTTAAAACTTGTTTTGGTGGGGCATTTGACGAACTTTCGTGTTTGTTGACCAAAAGTACCACACGTGAGATACTTTAGGCGCTAAAACACAAAAAGGATATTACAAAGATCCAAAACCAAACTTGCGTTCCATAAGTTGCTAAAACGAGAAATTGGGCTTAAAACTTGTTTTGGTGGGGCATTTGACCAACTTTTGGTGTTTGTTAACCAAAGTACCACACTTGAGATTCTTTTGGCGCTAAAACACAAAAAGGATATTACAAAGATCGAAAACCAAACGTGCGTTCCATAAGTTGCTAAAACGAGCAATTGGGCTTAAAACTTGTTTTGGTGGGGCATTTGACCAAGTTTGGTGTTTGTTAACCAAAAGTACCACACTTGAGATACTTTTGGCGCTAAAACACAAAAAGCATATTACAAAGATCCAAAACCAAACTTGCGTTCCATAAGTTGCTAAAACGAGCAATTGGGCTTAAAACTTGTTTTGGTGGGGCATTGACCAACTTGTGTGTTTGTTGACCAAAAGTACCACACTTGAGATTCTTTTGGCGCTAAAACACAAAAAGGATATTACAAAGATCGAAAACCAAACGTGCGTTCCATATGTTGCTAAAACGAGCAATTGGGCTTAAAACTTGTTTTGGTGGGGCATTTGACCAACGTTGGTGTTTGTTCACCAAAAGTACCACACTTGAGATACTTTTGGCGCTAAAACACAAAAAGGATATTACAAAGATCGAAAACCAAACGTGTGTTCCATAAGTTGCTAAAACAAGCAATTGGGCTTAAAACTTATTTTGGTGGGGCATTTGACGAAATTTTGGTGTTTGTTGACCAAAAGTACCACACTTGAGATACTTTAGGCGCTAAAACACAAAAAGGATATTACAAAGATCGAAAAACCAAACTTGCGTTCCAAAAATTGCTAAAACGAGAAATTGGGCTTAAAACTTGTTTTGGTGGGGCATTTGACCAACTTTTGGTGTTTGTTGACCAAAAGTACCACACTTGAGATTCTTTTGGCGCTAAAACTCAAAAAGCATATTACAAAGATCGAAAACAAACTTGCGTTCCATAAGTTGCTAAAACGAGCAATTGGGCTTAAAACTTGTTTTGGTGGGGCATTTGACCAACTTTTGGTGTTTGTTAACCAAAAGTACCACACTTGAGATACTTTTGGCGCTAAAAACACAAAAAGCATATTACAAAGATCAACAACCAAACTTGCGTTCCATAAGTTGCTAAAACGAGCAATTGGGCTTAAAACTTGTTTTGGTGGGGCATTTGACAACTTTTGGTGTTTGTTGACCAAAAGTACCACACTTGAGATACTTTTGGCGATAAAACACAAAAAGCATATTAACAAAGATCCAAAACCAAACTTGCGTTCCATAAGTTGCTAAAACGAGCAATTGGGCTTAAAACTTGTTTGGTGGGGCATTTGACGAAATTTTGGTGTTTGTTGACCAAAAGTACCACACTTGAGATACTTTTGGCGCGGAAAACACAAAAAGGATATTACAAAGATCGAAACCAAACTTGCGTTCCAAAAGTTGCTAAAACGAGAAATTGGGCTTAAAACTTGTTTTGGTGGGCATTTGACCAACTTTTGGTGTTTGTTGACCAAAAGTACCACACTTGAGATACTTTTGGCGCTAAAAACTCAAAAAGCATATTACAAAGATCGAAAACCAAACGTGCGTTCCATAAGTTGCTAAAACGAGCAATTGGGCTTAAAACTTGTTTGGTGGGGCATTTGACCAACGTTTGGTGTTTGTTAACCAAAAGTACCACACTTGAGATACTTTTGGCGCTAAAAACACAAAAGCATATTACAAAGATCAACAACCAAACTTGCGTTCCACAAGTTGCTAAAACGAGCAATTGGCTTAAAACTTGTTTTGGTGGGGCATTTGACCAACTTTTGGTGTTGTTGACCAAAAGTACCACACTTGAGATACTTTTGGCGATAAAACACAAAAAGCATATTACAAAGATCCAAAACCAAACTTGCGTTCCATAAGTTGCTAAAACGAGCAATTGGGCTTAAAACTTGTTTTGGTGGGGCATTTGACGAACTTTTGGTGTTTGTTGACCAAAAGTACCACACTTGAGATACTTTAGGCGCGAAAAACACAAAAAGGATATTACAAAGATCGAAAACCAAAACTTGCGTTTCATAAGTTGCTAAAACGAGAAATTGGGCTTAAAACTTGTTTTGGTGGGGCATTTGACAACTTTTGGTGTTTGTTGACCAAAAGTACCACACTTGAGATTCTTTTGGCGCTAAAACTCAAAAAAGCATATTACAAAGATCGAAAACCAAACGTGCGTTCCATAAGTTGCTAAAACGAGCAATTGGGCTTAAACTTGTTTTGGTGGGGCATTTGACCAACTTTGGTGTTTGTTAACAAAAAGTACCACACTTGAGATACTTTTGGCGCTAAAACACAAAAAGCATATTACAAAGATCAACAACCAAACTTGCGTTCCATAAGTTGCTAAAACGAGCAATGGGTTTAAAACTTGTTTTGGTGGGCATTTGACCAACTTTTGTGTTTGTTGACCAAAAGTACACACTTGAGATACTTTTG
>JAKELP010000038.1:11314046-11540279 GCA_029929735.1 Mimosa pudica
TTTGACGAACCTTTGTGTTTGTTGACCAAAGTACCACACTTGAGATACTTTAGGCGCTAAAACAACAAAAAGGATGTTACAAAGATTGAAAACCAAACTTTGCGTTCCATAAGTTGCTAAAAACGAGAAATTGGGCTTAAACTTTTTTTGGTGGGGCATTTGAACAACTTTTTGGTGTTTGTTGACCAAAGTAACCACACTTGAGATTCTTTTGGCGCTAAACACAAAAGGATATTACAAAGATCAAAACCAAACCTTGCGTTCCTGTTGCTAAAACGCAATTGGGCTTAAACTTGTTTTGGTGGGGCATTTGACCAACTTTTGGTGTTTGTTGACCAAAAGTACCACACTTGAGATACTTTTGGGCGCTAAAACACAAAAGCATATTACAAAGATCAAAACCAACTTGCGTTCCATAGTTGCTAAAACGAGCAATGGGCTTAAAACTTGTTTTGGTGGGGCATTTGACCAACTTTGGTGTTTGTTGACCAAAAGTACCACACTTGAGATACTTTTGGCGCTAAAACACAAAAAGCTATTACAAAGATCAAAAACCAAACTTGCGTTCCATAAGTTGCTAAAACGAGCATTGGGCTTAAAACTTGTTTTGGTGGGCATTTGACCAACTTTTGGTGTTTGTTGACCAAAAGTACCACACTTGAGATACTTTTGGCGCTAAAACACAAAAAAGCTATTACAAAGATCGAAAACCAAACTTGCGTTCCATAATTTCTAAAACGAGCAATTGGGCTTAAAACTTGTTTTGGTGGGGCATTTGACGAACCTTTCGTGTTTGTTGACCAAAAGTACCACACTTGAGATACTTTAGGCGCTAAAACACAAAAAGGATATTACAAAGATGGAAAACCAAACTTGCGTTCCATAAGTTGCTAAAACGAGAAATTGGGCTTAAAACTTGTTTTGGTGGGGCATTTGACAAACTTTTGGTGTTTGTTGACCAAAAGTACCACACTTGAGATTCTTTTGGCGCTAAAACACAAAAAGGATATTACAAAGATCGAAAACCAAACCTGCGTTCCTATAAGTTGCTAAAACGAGCAATTGGACTTAAAACTTGTTTTGGTGGGGCATTTGACGAACGTTTTGGTGTTTGTTAACCAAAAGTACCACACTTGAGATACTTTTGGCGCTAAAACACAAAAAGCATATTACAAAGATCAAAAACCAAACTTGCGTTCCATAAGTTGCTAAAACGAGCAATTGGGCTTAAAACTTGTTTTGGTGGGGCATTTGACCAACTTTTGGTGTTTGTTGACCAAAAGTACCACACTTGAGATACTTTTGGCGCTAAAACACAAAAAGCATATTACAAAGATCAAAAACCAAACTTGCGTTCCATAAGTTGCTAAAACGAGCAATTGGGCTTAAAACTTGTTTTGGTGGGGCATTTGACGAACCTTTCGTGTTTGTTGACCAAAAGTACCACACTTGAGATACTTTAGGCGCTAAAACACAAAAAGGATATTACAAAGATGGAAAACCAAACTTGCGTTCCATAAGTTGCTAAAACGAGCAATTGGGCTTAAAACTTGTTTTGGTGGGGCATTTGACCAACTTTTGGTGTTTGTTGACCAAAAGTACCACACTTGAGATACTTTTGGCGCTAAAACACAAAAAGCATATTACAAAGATCAAAAACCAAACTTGCGTTCCATAAGTTGCTAAAACTAGCAATTGGGCTTAAAACTTGTTTTGGTGGGGCATTTGACGAACCTTTCGTGTTTGTTGACCAAAAGTACCACACTTTAGATACTTTAGGCGATAAAACACAAAAAGGATATTACAAAGATCGAAAACCAAACTTGCGTTCCATAAGTTGCTAAAACGAGAAATTGGGCTTAAAACTTGTTTTCGTGGGGCATTTGACCAACTTTTGGTGTTTGTTGACCAAAAGTACCACACTTGAGATACCTTTGGCGCTAAAACACAAAAAGGATATTACAAAGATCGAAAACCAAACCTGCGTTCCATAAGTTGCTAAAGCGAGCAATTGGGCTTAAAACTTGTTTTGGTGGGGCATTTGACCAACGTTTTGGTGTTTGTTAACCAAAAGTACCACACTTGAGATACTTTTGGCGCTAAAACACAAAAAGCATATTACAAAGATCGAAAACCAAACTTGCGTTCCATAAGTTGCTAAAGCGAGCAATTGGGCTTAAAACTTGTTTTGGTGGGGCATTTGACCAACTTTTGGTGTTTGTTGACCAAAAGTACCACACTTGAGATACTTTTGCAGCTAAAACACAAAAAGCATATTACAAAGATCCAAAACCAAACTTGCAGTTCCATAAGTTGCTAAAACGAGCAATTGGGCTTAAAACTTGTTTTGGTGGGGCATTTGACGAACCTTTCGTGTTTGTTGACCAAAAGTACCACACTTGAGATACTTTAGGCGCTAAAACACAAAAAGGATATTACAAAGATGGAAAACCAAACTTGCGTTCCATAAGTTGCTAAAACGAGAAATTGGGCTTAAAACTTGTTTTGGTGGGGCATTTGACAAACTTTTGGTGTTTGTTGACCAAAAGTACCACACTTGAGATTCTTTTGGCGCTAAAACACAAAAAGGATATTACAAAGATCGAAAACCAAACCTGCGTTCCATAAGTTGCTAAAACGAGCAATTGGGCTTAAAACTTGTTTTGGTGGGGCATTTGACCAACGTTTTGGTGTTTGTTAACCAAAAGTACCACACTTGAGATACTTTTGGCGCTAAAACACAAAAAGCATATTACAAAGATCGAAAACCAAACTTGCGTTCCATAAGTTGCTAAAAGCGAGCAATTGGGCTTAAAACTTGTTTTGGTGGGGCATTTGACCAACTTTTGGTGTTTGTTGACCAAAAGTACCACACTTGAGATACTTTTGCAGCTAAAACACAAAAAGCATATTACAAAGATCCAAAACCAAACTTGCAGTTCCATAAGTTGCTAAAACGAGCAATTGGGCTTAAAACTTGTTTTGGTGGGGCATTTGACGAACCTTTCGTGTTTGTTGACCAAAAGTACCACACTTGAGATACTTTAGGCGCTAAAACACAAAAAGGATATTACAAAGATGGAAAACCAAACTTGCGTTCCATAAGTTGCTAAAACGAGAAATTGGGCTTAAAACTTGTTTTGGTGGGGCATTTGACAAACTTTTGGTGTTTGTTGACCAAAAGTACCACACTTGAGATTCTTTTGGCGCTAAAACACAAAAAGGATATTACAAAGATCGAAAACCAAACCTGCGTTCCATAAGTTGCTAAAACGAGCAATTGGGCTTAAAACTTGTTTTGGTGGGGCATTTGACCAACTTTTGGTGTTTGTTGACCAAAAGTACCACACTTGAGATACTTTTGGCAGCTAAAACACAAAAAGCATATTACAAAGATCAAAAACCAAACTTGCGTTCCATAAGTTGCTAAAACGAGCAATTGGGCTTAAAACTTGTTTTGGTGGGGCATTTGACGAACCTTTCGTGTTTGTTGACCAAAAGTACCACACTTGAGATACTTTAGGCGCTAAAACACAAAAAGGATATTACAAAGATGGAAAACCAAACTTGCGTTCCATAAGTTGCTAAAACGAGAAATTGGGCTTAAAACTTGTTTTGGTGGGGCATTTGACAAACTTTTGGTGTTTGTTGACCAAAAGTACCACACTTGAGATTACTTTTGGCGCTAAAACACAAAAAGGATATTACAAAGATTGAAAACCAAACCTTGCGTTCCATAAGTTGCTAAAACGAGCAATTGGGCTTAAAACTTGTTTTGGTGGGGCATTTGACCAACGTTTTGGTGTTTGTTAACCAAAAGTACCACACTTGAGATACTTTTGGCGCTAAAACACAAAAAGCATATTACAAAGATCGAAAACCAAACTTGCGTTCCATAAGTTGCTAAAGCGAGCAATTGGGCTTAAAACTTGTTTTGGTGGGGCATTTGACCAACTTTTGGTGTTTGTTGACCAAAAGTACCACACTTGAGATACTTTTGCAGCTAAAACACAAAAAGCATATTACAAAGATCCAAAACCAAACTTGCAGTTCCATAAGTTGCTAAAACGAGCAATTGGGCTTAAAACTTGTTTTGGTGGGGCATTTGACGAACCTTTCGTGTTTGTTGACCAAAAGTACCACACTTGAGATACTTTAGGCGCTAAAACACAAAAAGGATATTACAAAGATGGAAAACCAAACTTGCGTTCCATAAGTTGCTAAAACGAGAAATTGGGCTTAAAACTTGTTTTGGTGGGGCATTTGACAAACTTTTGGTGTTTGTTGACCAAAAGTACCACACTTGAGATTCTTTTGGCGCTAAAACACAAAAAGGATATTACAAAGATCGAAAACCAAACCTGCGTTCCATAAGTTGCTAAAACGAGCAATTGGGCTTAAAACTTGTTTTGGTGGGGCATTTGACCAACGTTTTGGTGTTTGTTAACCAAAAGTACCACACTTGAGATACTTTTGGCGCTAAAACACAAAAAGCATATTACAAAGATCAAAAACCAAACTTGCGTTCCATAAGTTGCTAAAACGAGCAATTGGGCTTAAAACTTGTTTTGGTGGGGCATTTGACCAACTTTTGGTGTTTGTTGACCAAAAGTACCACACTTGAGATACTTTTGGCTCTAAAACACAAAAAGGATATTACAAAGATCAAAAATCAAACTTGCAGTTCCATAAGTTGCTAAAACGAGAAATTGGGCTTAAAACTTGTTTTGGTGGGGCATTTGACGAACCTTTCGTGTTTGTTGACCAAAAGTACCACACTTTAGATACTTTAGGCGATAAAACACAAAAAGGATATTACAAAGATCGAAAACCAAACTTGCGTTCCATAAGTTGCTAAAACGAGAAATTGGGCTTAAAACTTGTTTTCGTGGGGCATTTGACCAACTTTTGGTGTTTGTTGACCAAAAGTACCACACTTGAGATACCTTTGGCGCTAAAACACAAAAAGGATATTACAAAGATCGAAAACCAAACCTGCGTTCCATAAGTTGCTAAAGCGAGCAATTGGGCTTAAAACTTGTTTTGGTGGGGCATTTGACCAACTTTTGGTGTTTGTTGACCAAAAGTACCACACTTGAGATACTTTTGCAGCTAAAACACAAAAAGCATATTACAAAGATCCAAAACCAAACTTGCGTTCCATAAGTTGCTAAAACGAGCAATTGGGCTTAAAACTTGTTTTGGTGGGGCATTTGACGAACCTTTCGTGTTTGTTGACCAAAAGTACCACACTTGAGATACTTTAGGCGCTAAAACACAAAAAGGATATTACAAAGATGGAAAACCAAACTTGCGTTCCATAAGTTGCTAAAACGAGAAATTGGGCTTAAAACTTGTTTTGGTGGGGCATTTGACAAACTTTTGGTGTTTGTTGACCAAAAGTACCACACTTGAGATTCTTTTGGCGCTAAAACACAAAAAGGATATTACAAAGATCAAAAACCAAACCTGCGTTCCATAAGTTGCTAAAACGAGCAATTGGGCTTAAAACTTGTTTTGGTGGGGCATTTGACCAACGTTTTGGTGTTTGTTAACCAAAAGTACCACACTTGAGATACTTTTGGCGCTAAAACACAAAAAGCATATTACAAAGATCAAAAACCAAACTTGCGTTCCATAAGTTGCTAAAACGAGCAATTGAGCTTAAAACTTGTTTTGGTGGAGCATTTGACCAACTTTTGGTGTTTGTTGACCAAAAGTACCACACTTGAGATACTTTTGGCGCTAAAACACAAAAAGCAAATTACAAAGATCAAAAACCAAACTTGCGTTCCATAAGTTGCTAAAACGAGCAATTGGGCTTAAAACTTGTTTTGGTGGGGCATTTGACCAACTTTTGGTGTTTGTTGACCAAAAGTACCACACTTGAGATACTTTTGCAGCTAAAACACAAAAAGCATATTACAAAGATCCAAAACCAAACTTGCGTTCCATAAGTTGCTAAAACGAGCAATTGGGCTTAAAACTTGTTTTGGTGGGGCATTTGACGAACCTTTCGTGTTTGTTGACCAAAAGTACCACACTTGAGATACTTTAGGCGCTAAAACACAAAAAGGATATTACAAAGATGGAAAACCAAACTTGCGTTCCATAAGTTGCTAAAACGAGAAATTGGGCTTAAAACTTGTTTTGGTGGGGCATTTGACAAACTTTTGGTGTTTGTTGACCAAAAGTACCACACTTGAGATTCTTTTGGCGCTAAAACACAAAAAGGATATTACAAAGATCGAAAACCATACCTGCGTTCCATAAGTTGCTAAAACGAGCAATTGGACTTAAAACTTGTTTTGGTGGGGCATTTGACCAACGTTTTGGTGTTTGTTAACCAAAAGTACCACACTTGAGATACTTTTGGCGCTAAAACACAAAAAGCATATTACAAAGATCAAAAACCAAACTTGCGTTCCATAAGTTGCTAAAACGAGCAATTGGGCTTAAAACTTGTTTTGGTGGGGCATTTGACCAACTTTTGGTGTTTGTTGACCAAAAGTACCACACTTGAGATACTTTTGGCGCTAAAACACAAAAAGCATATTACAAAGATCAAAAATCAAACTTGCGTTCCATAAGTTGCTAAAACGAGAAATTGGGCTTAAAACTTGTTTTGGTGGGGCATTTGACGAACCTTTCGTGTTTGTTGACCAAAAGTACCACACTTTAGATACTTTAGGCGATAAAACACAAAAAGGATATTACAAAGATCGAAAACCAAACTTGCGTTCCATAAGTTGCTAAAACGAGAAATTGGGCTTAAAACTTGTTTTCGTGGGGCATTTGACCAACTTTTGGTGTTTGTTGACCAAAAGTACCACACTTGAGATACCTTTGGCGCTAAAACACAAAAAGGATATTACAAAGATCGAAAACCAAACCTGCGTTCCATAAGTTGCTAAAGCGAGCAATTGGGCTTAAAACTTGTTTTGGTGGGGCATTTGACCAACTTTTGGTGTTTGTTGACCAAAAGTACCACACTTGAGATACTTTTGGCGCTAAAACACAAAAAGCATATTACAAAGATCAAAAACCAAACTTGCGTTCCATAAGTTGCTAAAACGAGCAATTGGGCTTAAAACTTGTTTTGGTGGGGCATTTGACCAACTTTTGGTGTTTGTTGACCAAAAGTACCACACTTGAGATACTTTTGCAGCTAAAACACAAAAAGCATATTACAAAGATCCAAAACCAAACTTGCGTTCCATAAGTTGCTAAAACGAGCAATTGGGCTTAAAACTTGTTTTGGTGGGGCATTTGACGAACCTTTCGTGTTTGTTGACCAAAAGTACCACACTTGAGATACTTTAGGCGCTAAAACACAAAAAGGATATTACAAAGATGGAAAACCAAACTTGCGTTCCATAAGTTGCTAAAACGAGAAATTGGGCTTAAAACTTGTTTTGGTGGGGCATTTGACAAACTTTTGGTGTTTGTTGACCAAAAGTACCACACTTGAGATTCTTTTGGCGCTAAAACACAAAAAGGATATTACAAAGATCGAAAACCAAACCTGCGTTCCATAAGTTGCTAAAACGAGCAATTGGACTTAAAACTTGTTTTGGTGGGGCATTTGACCAACGTTTTGGTGTTTGTTAACCAAAAGTACCACACTTGAGATACTTTTGGCGCTAAAACACAAAAAGCATATTACAAAGATCAAAAACCAAACTTGCGTTCCATAAGTTGCTAAAACGAGCAATTGGGCTTAAAACTTGTTTTGGTGGGGCATTTGACCAACTTTTGGTGTTTGTTGACCAAAAGTACCACACTTGAGATACTTTTGGCGCTAAAACACAAAAAGCATATTACAAAGATCAAAAATCAAACTTGCGTTCCATAAGTTGCTAAAACGAGAAATTGGGCTTAAAACTTGTTTTGGTGGGGCATTTGACGAACCTTTCGTGTTTGTTGACCAAAAGTACCACACTTTAGATACTTTAGGCGATAAAACACAAAAAGGATATTACAAAGATCGAAAACCAAACTTGCGTTCCATAAGTTGCTAAAACGAGAAATTGGGCTTAAAACTTGTTTTCGTGGGGCATTTGACCAACTTTTGGTGTTTGTTGACCAAAAGTACCACACTTGAGATACCTTTGGCGCTAAAACACAAAAAGGATATTACAAAGATCGAAAACCAAACCTGCGTTCCATAAGTTGCTAAAGCGAGCAATTGGGCTTAAAACTTGTTTTGGTGGGGCATTTGACCAACTTTTGGTGTTTGTTGACCAAAAGTACCACACTTGAGATACTTTTGCAGCTAAAACACAAAAAGCATATTACAAAGATCCAAAACCAAACTTGCGTTCCATAAGTTGCTAAAACGAGCAATTGGGCTTAAAACTTGTTTTGGTGGGGCATTTGACGAACCTTTCGTGTTTGTTGACCAAAAGTACCACACTTGAGATACTTTAGGCGCTAAAACACAAAAAGGATATTACAAAGATGGAAAACCAAACTTGCGTTCCATAAGTTGCTAAAACGAGAAATTGGGCTTAAAACTTGTTTTGGTGGGGCATTTGACAAACTTTTGGTGTTTGTTGACCAAAAGTACCACACTTGAGATTCTTTTGGCGCTAAAACACAAAAAGGATATTACAAAGATCAAAAACCAAACCTGCGTTCCATAAGTTGCTAAAACGAGCAATTGGGCTTAAAACTTGTTTTGGTGGGGCATTTGACCAACGTTTTGGTGTTTGTTAACCAAAAGTACCACACTTGAGATACTTTTGGCGCTAAAACACAAAAAGCATATTACAAAGATCAAAAACCAAACTTGCGTTCCATAAGTTGCTAAAACGAGCAATTGAGCTTAAAACTTGTTTTGGTGGAGCATTTGACCAACTTTTGGTGTTTGTTGACCAAAAGTACCACACTTGAGATACTTTTGGCGCTAAAACACAAAAAGCATATTACAAAGATCAAAAACCAAACTTGCGTTCCATAAGTTGCTAAAACGAGCAATTGGGCTTAAAACTTGTTTTGGTGGGGCATTTGACCAACTTTTGGTGTTTGTTGACCAAAAGTACCACACTTGAGATACTTTTGCAGCTAAAACACAAAAAGCATATTACAAAGATCCAAAACCAAACTTGCGTTCCATAAGTTGCTAAAACGAGCAATTGGGCTTAAAACTTGTTTTGGTGGGGCATTTGACGAACCTTTCGTGTTTGTTGACCAAAAGTACCACACTTGAGATACTTTAGGCGCTAAAACACAAAAAGGATATTACAAAGATGGAAAACCAAACTTGCGTTCCATAAGTTGCTAAAACGAGAAATTGGGCTTAAAACTTGTTTTGGTGGGGCATTTGACAAACTTTTGGTGTTTGTTGACCAAAAGTACCACACTTGAGATTCTTTTGGCGCTAAAACACAAAAAGGATATTACAAAGATCGAAAACCATACCTGCGTTCCATAAGTTGCTAAAACGAGCAATTGGACTTAAAACTTGTTTTGGTGGGGCATTTGACCAACGTTTTGGTGTTTGTTAACCAAAAGTACCACACTTGAGATACTTTTGGCGCTAAAACACAAAAAGCATATTACAAAGATCAAAAACCAAACTTGCGTTCCATAAGTTGCTAAAACGAGCAATTGGGCTTAAAACTTGTTTTGGTGGGGCATTTGACCAACTTTTGGTGTTTGTTGACCAAAAGTACCACACTTGAGATACTTTTGGCGCTAAAACACAAAAAGCATATTACAAAGATCAAAAATCAAACTTGCGTTCCATAAGTTGCTAAAACGAGAAATTGGGCTTAAAACTTGTTTTGGTGGGGCATTTGACGAACCTTTCGTGTTTGTTGACCAAAAGTACCACACTTTAGATACTTTAGGCGATAAAACACAAAAAGGATATTACAAAGATCGAAAACCAAACTTGCGTTCCATAAGTTGCTAAAACGAGAAATTGGGCTTAAAACTTGTTTTCGTGGGGCATTTGACCAACTTTTGGTGTTTGTTGACCAAAAGTACCACACTTGAGATACCTTTGGCGCTAAAACACAAAAAGGATATTACAAAGATCGAAAACCAAACCTGCGTTCCATAAGTTGCTAAAGCGAGCAATTGGGCTTAAAACTTGTTTTGGTGGGGCATTTGACCAACTTTTGGTGTTTGTTGACCAAAAGTACCACACTTGAGATACTTTTGGCGCTAAAACACAAAAAGCATATTACAAAGATCAAAAACCAAACTTGCGTTCCATAAGTTGCTAAAACGACAATTGGGCTTAAAACTTGTTTTGGTGGGGCATTTGACCAACTTTTGGTGTTTGTTGACCAAAAGTACCACACTTGAGATACTTTTGCAGCTAAAACACAAAAAGCATATTACAAAGATCCAAAACCAAACTTGCGTTCCATAAGTTGCTAAAACGAGCAATTGGGCTTAAAACTTGTTTTGGTGGGGCATTTGACGAACCTTTCGTGTTTGTTGACCAAAAGTACCACACTTGAGATACTTTAGGCGCTAAAACACAAAAAGGATATTACAAAGATGGAAAACCAAACTTGCGTTCCATAAGTTGCTAAAACGAGAAATTGGGCTTAAAACTTGTTTTGGTGGGGCATTTGACAAACTTTTGGTGTTTGTTGACCAAAAGTACCACACTTGAGATTCTTTTGGCGCTAAAACACAAAAAGGATATTACAAAGATCGAAAACCAAACCTGCGTTCCATAAGTTGCTAAAACGAGCAATTGGACTTAAAACTTGTTTTGGTGGGGCATTTGACCAACGTTTTGGTGTTTGTTAACCAAAAGTACCACACTTGAGATACTTTTGGCGCTAAAACACAAAAAGCATATTACAAAGATCAAAAACCAAACTTGCGTTCCATAAGTTGCTAAAACGAGCAATTGGGCTTAAAACTTGTTTTGGTGGGGCATTTGACCAACTTTTGGTGTTTGTTGACCAAAAGTACCACACTTGAGATACTTTTGGCGCTAAAACACAAAAAGCATATTACAAAGATCAAAAATCAAACTTGCGTTCCATAAGTTGCTAAAACGAGAAATTGGGCTTAAAACTTGTTTTGGTGGGGCATTTGACGAACCTTTCGTGTTTGTTGACCAAAAGTACCACACTTTAGATACTTTAGGCGATAAAACACAAAAAGGATATTACAAAGATCGAAAACCAAACTTGCGTTCCATAAGTTGCTAAAACGAGAAATTGGGCTTAAAACTTGTTTTCGTGGGGCATTTGACCAACTTTTGGTGTTTGTTGACCAAAAGTACCACACTTGAGATACCTTTGGCGCTAAAACACAAAAAGGATATTACAAAGATCGAAAACCAAACCTGCGTTCCATAAGTTGCTAAAGCGAGCAATTGGGCTTAAAACTTGTTTTGGTGGGGCATTTGACCAACTTTTGGTGTTTGTTGACCAAAAATACCACACTTGAGATACTTTTGGCGCTAAAACACAAAAAGCATATTACAAAGATCAAAAACCAAACTTGCGTTCCATAAGTTGCTAAAACGAGCAATTGGGCTTAAAACTTGTTTTGGTGGGGCATTTGACCAACTTTTGGTGTTTGTTGACCAAAAGTACCACACTTGAGATACTTTTGCAGCTAAAACACAAAAAGCATATTACAAAGATCCAAAACCAAACTTGCGTTTGATTGGACCGAAATTTATATGTTTAAGCATGTGCATTTGAGCTTAATTAGTGAGGTTTAATTGTTATATTTGATCATTATTGGTGATTTTATGTGCACATGCTTATAGGTTATTATATGGAAAATCCTAGCTTAATTACTTGCATTTTGAGTAACTAAGGGTATTTTGGTCATTTTTGACTATGTGGTGCTTTTCTCTTGTAGGGGGGTCCCACGTGGGCCCCACAACCCTTTGGAGTTGCTTGGAGTGCAAGGAATTGACTTGGAGTCAAAAGGCAAAGGCATAGGACAAAAATTACCCCTTTTGTCAAAAACAAGGGATTTGCACATTTCCAAAAGGGGTAATATGGAGCCAAAAATTCAAATTCAAAGTTGGAGGCTTCATTAAGGGCAAAAAGGGTAGCACAATGGAGAGGAGAAAAAGGAGGAATTTTTGGAGATGAACCTAGTCCACATTATGACCACATTCACCCACTTTTTACCCTACATTTCCAAAAATACCCTTCCTTTACCTTACTACCCCTCTTGGCCTCTTACATGTACACACACACTTAACCCATAGCCTTGGCCGAATTTGACAGCCCATAAACATCCCTAAACACCTCATTAACTCATCTAAACACTCATATAAATATCTTCTAGCTTCATTAATCATTTTACCACTTCATGTCCATCTTCTTCATCTTCCATTTTCTCTCTTCTCTCACCTCACCAAAACGAAACCTAACCACCATTCCTCCATGATTTCTCACGAAATCTCCCTCCATTTCCACATCTCCATGTGTAGCTAAGCCTCCTCTCCTCTCCAAGGAAAAGTGCTTGAAGAACTCACATTTGGCTTCATGATCTTGTAATCTTCTCTTTTAGGTTTCAAGCTAGTTTTACATTTTTGCCTATGTATGTCCTAGATCTAGACTTGTATAGGTTAGAACACCTTGATTTTAGGTGTTTTACATGATTGTAGCTTGAAAACCTCTCTTTTGTGTTAAGAACATGAAAACCTAAGCTTAGATTTTGTAGTTCCATGTATGTATATGTGTGCGATTTGCTACCTTGTATATGTGTGGAATGAATTTGTTTCCTAAGTGCTAGATTTAGTACTTAGAGTTGCTTTTGGTATGTTCTTGGCTTAAAAGAGCTTTTGGCTTGATTAGGTTAGTTAAATGCTTGTAGATTTCTTTGATTAAAGAAGTCTTAAGGATTTAACTAGTTTAATTAAGTGTGACAAGATTAAGAAGCCTAATTCACCTAAGGCACTAAGTACTTGGAGAGGGAGGTGATTCCTTATCTCATTTTCTTCACTCTTTCAATTCGGTTTTTTTTACTTCTCTTTCTAGTTTTAAATTGTAGTTTGTTAAACATAAAATCAACCTCTCATTGCCTTTTAATTTGCGTGACAATATTAGCCTAGAATTTGCTAGATTCAACTTGAATTGTGGAAAAGACCTAATACTCACCACTATTCACTTAGTGGATTTGAGTTTAGAATTTTTGATTGACCTAAAGGGCGACAAATAGGTTAAATCAAGTGGCGCCGTTGCCAATTTAGGTTGATCTTTGCTAGTTTTAGGCTTTAGTAGTCACATTTTAATTTGTTGTTGTTACTTGTGGTAAATTGGCTAAAGTGTGCATTTTGTGCCAATTGTTGAAATCTTGTGTTTGCATCACTTTTAGCTGAATATTTGACTTGTTTGGAGGTATATAGGCTGCTCTAGTTGGCCTGGTAGTTGCTGGAAATAGTGGTACAATTTGTGTGTTAAGTTGCTGGAAAATTGCACTGAAAATCCTGAAATTTCCGCTTACTTGTTTTCCAAACTGGTACTGACTCACAACGAATTTCTTGAAACTGTTTTAACTGGACAATCTACAAGAGTAGAGCTTTCTATTGACATATTATTTGTCTCTAAATTCGTTGTATACTGTCCAGGGTGAATTTTTGAAATTGCCCTGTTTTTCTGGAAATTGCCTGCGGAACTGCTAACTTTGGAGCCAATCTGTTTGATCTTATCCTGCGCTGTTTTGCATGATCTTTGGCTCATTTTGACCCGTTTGGAATAAGCTTTTGATTGATATATTGTGCTGAATTTTTGGTGCAGTATTCGTTTCTCTAGAGGTCAAAAACATGCTGTAATTGTGCATTTTCCTGCTCAACTTTGAACCAAAACTGTTTGCATTATACTTATCTGTTTTGAGCAGTGTTTGATTTGTTTGAAAGCTGGTTATTTGCACTTTATATCTGCCTGGTTGATCTGGAAAGTTTGGTTGGAAATTACTGTGAAAAAGGTGCTCTAGTTGCCTTTATTTTCTAACCGGTACTTTGTGAAATTGCACTGTTTTGGTGGTTTGTTTTGGCTGGACTTTGTGCAGGTTTTTCAACCAATTTGCAGGGAATGTTTAAGCCTATTTGAGGCTATTCTGGAGCTTTAATCTTGGCTGGTCTTGTGTCCAACTCTTTGGACTTTTGCAAGCTTGTTTTGAGCTACATCGCTAAGCCTATTGAAAGCACTCACTTTAGTGCTTCTTAGACTTGATTTTTCTGGACTGTGCTGGATTGTTTGGTATTTTTGCTGGCTGGTTTTGGTAGTTTGTTTTGCAGGGATTTTAGGTGTCTGACTTGGCTGGAAGTGTGCTCACACTTTGAGCAATTTTTGCCTACATTGTGCACTCATTCATTGCATTCATTTTTACACATCATTCATCATGAAAATGGGTTGTTTTGGTGACAAAGTTGTACTTGTCATGTGCATATAGGAAGGAACCATGGATTGGAATGACACATATCATGATTTTGCACAACATCCTTCCATGCATTCTCAATCTTCTCCTAATGCATATCATGCATCATATCATGATTCTTATGGATTGCCTCACAACATGCCTCAACATTCATATAGGTCTTGTCAAGAGGATGAGTTCCTAGGGTGTCCTCCACAATCACACATATCTTCCTATCCACAATCATTTCATGCATATCATTCACCTCCACCTCACCCTTACCATCATGATTATGAATATCCCCCATCCTATTCCACATATTTCCCTTCCATTTCTTATGATGAACCACATCCTCCATTTAACCCCTCATTTCACCCACCTCATAATTTTCCCAACTTCCATTATGAGGAACCACTCCCTCCATGTCAACCTCATGATTATGATGGACCATATACCTCATTTCCACCTCATGACCTATCATTTCCTATCGATCACCCACCCTATGAATCACCACCCCATTCCTCTATACTATATGAAGCTCCTCAAGCTTCTTCTTCTTTTAGTCGAAGTGAGGATATGATAGCCAAGTTGAAGGTCATGTTAGATACGATGGATAGAATGGACGCCTCTCTTCATTCATTGGCCAATTCATTTAGTAAAGAGACGGTTGATGCACTCCCATTGATCCATGAGGCCGATCCTAGGGTACATGATACACCAATTTTGGTAGAAGTTGAGACTCCACACCCTTCACCCACATCTATACCTCATTCCCCCATAGATGAATCTTGTTCTTTAAGTGATGATGAGGTTGATGAGGAAATAGTTGTGGAATCACCTAGCATCCTTGAGTCTAATGTTGTTTTGCCTAGTGATTCTCCTAGTTGTGATTTGGATACTCATATTGTTTGTGAGGATTCCACTCCTTTGCATGCCCCTTTGCATGAGACTAGGCATGACATTGTTGATGATGTTAGTGTTGATATTTCTAATCCTATTTGTGAATGTGATGAGTTGAGCATGTGTGTGGTTTGCTATGCATGGCGCCGTTATACAAGTGTTGGATCTAATTCTTTGAGTGCCAACGGTGGGACAAAAGATAATGTGAATCCTCAACCTAAAAAGGATGCATGCTTTCATGAGTTTGATGTGCCATTACTTGAAGATTCTTTGATCATGTCTAATTCTTTGATTGATGATGCATTAACTCTTGATAAGCACATACCTATTGATTCACTTGAGCTTGATACTTTGCCTTATCATGATCACATGTTTCTACATGATGTCAAGCATGTTCCTACACCATCTTTGCCGAACCATACATGTGCATTAACTCATGAATTTTTAGAATTTGTTGATGATGATGTTTCTATTAATTTGGTTGTTGACATGGAATCCAAAGAAACACTTGAATTAGTTACAACCAATGGCGATGATATTGTCTTGAGTGATGCTCCAATGGATGAGGTTGACAATCGGGTTGCATTGAATGATGAAAAGCACCCTACTTCTCAAGGTTTTTATGAAGAACTTCTACTTGATCAAGATGGTTTAAAGGGGAGCTCTAGCCTATCACAAGTTAGTGGAAGTTCAAATCCAAAAGGGAAGCAAGTTGACGCAAGCATACTTCTCCATTTAAATGAGGGCTTCATGACAATGAAAGTGGATGATCAATTGTTCAAATTCAATGTCTACGAAGCTATGAAGCATCCATTTGAGAGGTATTCCTTGCTTGGTTTGAACTTTATTGATGGCTTGATGGATGAGTGGGTAAGCCAATATGTTAGAGCTTTGAGTATGCATGGGAATAATCTTGTTCCTTCAAGATTTCCAATTCTTGATTCTTGCTCTTTTGTATATGATAATGTTAGCATGATTGATCATTTGGATGAAAGTGTTAAGCTTGAGAGCATGTCTCATGATTTTCCTAAGCATGCATTCCTTGATTCTGTTGATGCTATGATTGGACCAAATTTCATACCTTTAAGCATGTGCATTTGAGCTTAATTAGTGTGGTTTATTTGTTATATTTGATCATTATTGGTACATTTTTATGCGCATGCTTATGTATAAATATTTGAAGAATAACAGCCATATTACTTGCATTTTATGAAACCAAGGGTATTTTGGTCATTTTGACTATGTGATGTGTTCCTTATGTAGGGGGGTCCCAAGTGGGCCCCATACACCCTTGGTGGAGTTTCAGTGGAGATAACTTGGCAAGAAGGAAGGCTAGATGACAAGCACTCAGGTTCACATCCGGAAGCAAACGTGCTGGCGCTGGCGGACAAAGAGTTGCATCAGGGAGTGGATTCTCATCAAGTGGATTTACATCCGGAAGTGGATTTATATCCGGAAGCAAACGTGCTGGCGCTGGCGGACAAAGAGTTGCATCAGGGAGTGGATTCTCATCCAGTGGATTCTCATCCGGAAGTGAATGTGCTCGCGCTTGTAGTATGAAGTCCTGTATCCGGAAGCCAAAGTCCATCAGTCAGCGAGTGCAAGAGTCAGACTGCACAATGATCAGAAATGTCAACTACTTTTCAGAAGTCTTTGGTGCAGAGTTAATTTAAGGCAAAGTCAACCCTGCAGCTTGAAGTTACTTGGGGAGCATTTTTTCCAAATGAGGCAAAATTGGCGCCAAGGTCAAATTCAAGTCTGGAGGGCTCATTAAGGGCAAAAAGGGAAGCACAATCACTTGAGGAAAAAGGAGGAATCTTTGAAAATGCATGGAGATGAGATCTAGTCCACATTCATCCTAACTTTTACCAAATACCAAAAATACCCTTTGGGCGATAATCCCAAAGCTACTCACCACTATAAAACCCCAAAACGTAACTAACTTACACACACCTGTACTTCACTGACTTCATTTTTCACTTTCTCTCTCTCCTCTAACAAACTCTCTCAACTCCATCTTCATTTTCTTCATCTCTTTCACCTCACAACCTCCGCCATGCCCAGAATCTCACAACTACCTTCATCCACCTTCATCTCCATGTCAGGCTAAATCGCCTATCCTTCTTCTCCAAGGAAATGTGCTTGTAGACTTAACCTATGGCTTCATATGCTTGTAATTTTCTCTTTTAGGTTTCAAGCTAGATGTAAATTTTTGCCTATGTATGACCTTGATTAGGCGTGTATAGGTTAGACATCTAGTTTTAGGTGTTCTACTTTATGTTAGCTTGAAAACCTCTCTTGATTGTTAAGGACATGAAAACCGAGGCTTAATTCTTGTAGTTTCATATATGTATGTGTGTGCGATTAGCTCCTCTTACATTTGTGGAATGAATTTGTTTCTTAAGTGCTATAGATTTGGTACTTAATGTTGCTTAGGTATGTTCTTGGCTTGAAAGAGCTTAAGCCTTAATTGAATTAGTTAAACTCTTGTAGACTTCTTTGATTAAAGAGATCTTGAGAATTTAACTAGTTTATATTAAGAAGAACAAGTATATGAAGTCCGATTAAACATAAGCACGGAGTACTTGGAGAAGGAGGTACATCTCATCCATACTTTCACTCATTCACTTTTGATTCTGTTAGTTGTAGTTTAGATTAGTTTTAATTAGTCTTACATATAAAACCTGCACACAACCTGTTTGATAATTTGCTTAACTTGTAATTAATTGACCTAAGCAAGAGATAAAACCGAACTGTGAATTGACCTAGGACTTGCTGCTAACTATTGTAGTTTAATTCTAGTTTTATTTGCTTTAGCTCTTTTTAGACGACGAAAAAGAGTTAAATCAAATTGGCGCCGTTGCCGGTTTGGTTGAATTCTTTCTTGTCTTAGGTTTTTAGTTACATTTTCTTAGTTTTTGTTGTAGGTGATTTTTAGTTGTAGGACTTTGTTGTGATTTTTACTGGTGTTTTTGTCTGTCATTTTTCTGGATTTTCTGGATTTTGCTGCATATTCTGCTGGTATTGGTGTTTGTCTTGCTGATTTGTTTTGCAGAGACTAATTGCTTGGCTGTTTAGTTTCCACTGCATATAGTTGCACTTAGTGAATTGCATGAACCCTACCACATCACTAGTGCCATTGGATAGAGAGATTAATAAGACTCTTAGAGACCTTAAGAAAAAGAAAAAGCACGAGAAGCAAGCTAGTAAGCAATCTGTAGGATCCACATCAAAGCCATACAATTCATCTGTCGCTTCTAATACCACAATCCTAGACCAGCATTTTATTATGGCAGAAAGGAGAGAGGACCATAGAGAACATCAGAGAGAGGCAAGAGAACATGAACATGAGCGTGAGCGACGTGAAAGGAGAGAGCAAGAGGATGAACATCATTTTGAGGGGGGTAGGCAATTACATGATGATGATAGACCTATGCGTGAATTCACACAGTCATATGCATCATTTGCACCACAAGGTTTTTATGCTAACCCCGCTAACTTTGAGATCAAAGGATCTCTTCTTGCTCATCTGCCTAAGTTTACAGGTTTTCCGCATGAGGATGCTCACACACACCTCCTTGGCCTCTATCATACTTGTTCCTCCATGAAGCCACCTAATGCAGACCTGGATGACGTTCTGTTGCGAGTGTTCCAGTTTTCCTTGGAAGGAAAAGCCAAGGAGTGGCTCTTGAACCTGCCTACTCATTATGCCACTCTTTCTTGGGAGCAACTTAAGAAGGTGTTCTTAGACCGCTATTTTCCACTCTCCAAAATATCAAAGTTGCGGAAAGACATCACAGGTGTTCAGCAATTCTCTCAGGAGACATTCTATGAATATTGGAGCCGGTTCAACACCTTGGTGAACTCGTGCCCCAATCACAATATCTCCAAAGGCAATTTGGTCCAGTACTTTTATGATGGCCTGGTGCCACAGCTCAAGATGAGTGTGGATGCTGCTTCTAATGGCTCACTTTTCAACTTATCAGCCAATGAAGGATGGAACTTATTTTCAACCATGGCCTCTAATCACCAGAATTTTTATGGACGTGATGCTTTGTATGGTGCTGCGCCAAAGGTTGCCTCTGTGAGTAGTGATGACAAGCTGTATAACTCTATTGAGAGGCTGACTGAGAGCCTCAGTCGGATGGATGGACGCTTTGTTCAGCCTACTCCTTGTGTTGATGATTCTATGGCCTTGGTGGCCTCATCCTGTGATCACTGTGGCTCGTCCATGCACCTACCCTCAGACTGTCCATCCCAAGCGGAAGTGGCGGCCATGTTTAACAATGCTAGGCCTCCAGCCAAATATGATCCTTACTCTTCCACGTACAATCCGGGATGGAGGGACCACCCGAACTTTAAGTGGGGGGGAGGTTCAAACCAAGCCACAAATTTCAGCTCTTTCCAGCCACAGCAACAGCCTAAGTGGGGGGGAGGTAACTACCAAGCTGCTAATGCCTATCCCTCACAACAAGGCTATGGTTCATATCAAGGGAGGCCTAACTCTAATGATCAAAGGTACAGGCCGAATCAACAAGCTAATGTTCCTCCTCCATTTATGAAGAATAATGATCCAGCTCATGCTCCTCCATCTAGTTCTTCGACATCTCAACAAGATACTATGTACCAGATGATGTCAAGTTTAATGGAAAAATTTGGAGAAGGCCTAAAGAAAGATGTAACTACCTTAGTTTCTCAAATGTTTAATGAAAAAGCTGAGCAGGAAGCAAAGAAAGGTGGATTGCCGTCTAATGTGGTGATTAATCCTCAAAACATTCATTCTATGCACCTAAGAAGTGGACGGAAATATGGTGATGCATATGAATATGAGGAGGAAGAGGAGCAAACACAACTACCTTTTGAGGCTGAGCAGAGTCAGTTGAATGAGGAAGGTCACTCTAGCCTCCAGAATGATTTTGTTGGTGATCAGATGCATGAAGAGGCTGTACTGAGTCCTCCTCTTGATAAATCACTCGATGAGGTTGAGAGTCTGACTAAGAAGAGTGAGGAAGCTGAGACCTCACAAGAGGAGAAGAGGAAGGAGATTGCAGAGGGAAAGCGCAAAGTTGGAGAATCTTCTTCGCAAGAACAACCTACTCAGCAAGGAGATGAGTCTCCTAAAGGTAAGTCTGTTGACCCTAAATATTTACCTTTTCCTAACTCGTATGCTTTAGTTAAGAAACAACATGATGATGAGTTAGAAAAGGAAATGCTCAATTTATTCTCTAAGCTTGAAGTGAATGTACCTATACTTGTACTGTTGAAACAAATGCCTAAATGTGCAAAGTTTTTAAAGGATCTGTGTACTAACAAGAGAGTTGGTAATGTAAGTAACAAGGTCCAATTAAGGACTAATGTTTCGTCTCTCTTAAAAGGGCACCTGCCCTCAAAGTGCAAAGATCCTGGATCTTTCACTATCCCTTGTCAGATAGGGAAACTTAGTTTTGGGAAAGCACTTCTTGATTTAGGGGCAGCCATTAACGTCATGCCTAAGGCCACCTACTTTGCACTAGGATTGAAGAACCTGAGTGAAACCAGTGTTGTAGTTCAACTGGCTGATAGGTCCATAAAGAAACCCTTTGGCTTTATAGAAGACATTCTAGTGAAGGTTAGGGAACTAGTTTTCCCCGTGGACTTTTATGTACTAGATATGACCAGTGACACTAGTATGGATGATTCTTTGATCCTAGGAAGGCCATTTATGAAAACTGCCAAGATGGTGATAAGTTTAGAAGGGGGATTTGTTACAATGCAAGTGGGGAATCAAATAATAAGATTTGATGTAGGAGAAGCCATGAGACACCCCCACGAGGATTATTCTCTCCTAGGGCTGAGTGTGGTTGATTCATTGATGCATGTGATTTATGATGAGCATGTGAATTCTTTTAAGATGAACATGTTTGATAAAATTGATGCTCATATGTGCTGTAATGATTCTTGTGCTAGATTGATTTCTAATACATGCTTGCATGATGTTTTTAATGATTCATCTCGTATAGGAAGTACAGTAACTGAATTCATGGATTCCATGTATGTGAACTATGATTTTGATGATGATTGCACTTCTATATCTTCTTTGTCAAGCTACAACCCCTTGGAAGAGGGAAGTTTGCTCACTTTTGTAGGACAAACGAAGGATGGAGGTTGTGAATTCACAAAGGAAATTGAGGAGTCTAGTTCACAAAGGTTTGATATTGAAGAGTATGAAGCTTTAAGGAGAAGCCGCTTACACAAGCTGAGAGAGAAGCTTTATCTGAAAGAGCATGCGCTCGCTGACGGTCCACATGTTTCTACCCTGAGCGACAGTGGTGATGCAGACTCAAGTAAGAGTGCTGAGGCCTCAGACTCTAAGAGGCCGAATTGTTGTGAAGATCTGAGGCAGCCAATGACTCTTTCTGATTACTTTGATGAGCTGCCACAATTTGATGATGATTTCTATGAGCCTAAAGTGTTGCAAGTTGAGATGCACACTTTGGTACCTTCTATTATTGAGCCACCTACTCTGGAGCTGAAACCTTTGCCGCCTAATCTCAAGTATGCCTACTTGATTGAAAATGAGAAGCTGCCGGTGATTATCTCTACTACTCTTTCTTCTCTTGAGGAAGAGAAGTTACTGGATGTATTAAGAAGATACAAGAGGGCCATTGGGTGGACTCTAGCTGATCTTCCTGGCATGAGTCCTACCACCTGCATGCACCGGATCTTGCTTACTGACGATGCTAAACCAGTGAGGCAACCACAGAGAAGGCTCAATCCCTTAATTCTTGATGTTGTGAAAAAGGAGGTAGAAAAGCTATTAAGTGCTGGAATTATCTACCCGATAAGCGATAGTGAATGGGTGAGTCCCATCCATGTGGTGCCAAAGAAGAGTGGGTTGACCGTGGTAAAGAATGACAAGGATGAGCTAGTGCCTACACGAGTTCAGAATTCTTGGAGGGTATGCATTGATTACAGGAAGTTGAATGACTCCACGAGAAAAGACCACTTTCCCTTGCCATTTATCGACCAAATGCTGGAAAGACTGGCAGGCAAGTCACACTATTGTTTTCTGGATGGTTTCTCCGGGTATTTCCAGGTTCCCATAGCACCAGAGGACCAAGAGAAAACAACCTTTACTTGCCCATTTGGAACCTTCGCATATAGAAAAATGCCTTTTGGTCTGTGCAATGCTCCAGGAACCTTTCAACGTTGTATGATGAGCATTTTTAATGACTTGCTGGAGGATGGCATAGAGGTGTTTATGGATGATTTCTCCCTCTATGGAGACAGTTTTGATGCTTGCTTGGTCAATCTTGAGAAAACATTGGTCAGATGTGTGGAGAAGGGTTTGGTGCTCAATTATGAGAAATGCCATTTCATGGTGGACAAGGGAATAGTTTTGGGACACTTAGTCTCAAAGGAGGGCATTCAGGTTGACAAAGCCAAGGTTGAGGTAATTTCTTCTCTACCCTTCCCTACTTGCTTGAAGGAGTTGAGGTCCTTTTTAGGACATGTGGGATTTTATCGAAGATTTATCAAGGGCTTCAGCCAAATTGCTGCTCCTTTATCTCATCTACTTCAAAAAGAAGCCGAGTTTGACTTTTCTAATTCTTGTAAGGAAGCCTTTGTTGAGTTGAAGTCAAGGCTTATTTCTCCTCCTATCTTGGTTGCACCTAATTGGGAGCTTCCTTTTGAGCTATCATGTGATGCTTCTAACGAAGCGTTGGGAGCTATGCTCGGCCAGAGGCATGATTCTTTGCCAAGGGTGATTGCTTATGCGTCTAAGACTTTGGATAGAGCCCAAAGGAATTATACAACCACTGAGAAGGAATTATTTGCCATTGTCTTCGGTCTAGATAAATTTCGGCAATACTTACTTCATTCCAAAGTAACTGTATTCACAGATCATGCAGCTGTTCGTTATTTACTGTCCAAGCCACAAACAAAGCCCAGGCTCTTGCGATGGGTGTTGCTGTTACAAGAATTTGAGTTGGAGATCAAAGACAGAACTGGAAAAGAGAACTTGGTAGCTGATCATTTGAGCCGTTTGCCAAAGGATGTGGAAGGTGTTGATGATTCTTCTCTTATTTGTGATATCTTCCCAGATGCCTTATTATGTGCCTTAAATGCAAAGAAAGATCCTTGGTATGCTCATCTTGTGAACTACCTTGTTGCCGAAGTCACTTCACCATCTCTGAACAAGCATCAAGTCCAAAAGTTGAAGAGGGATGCTAGCTACTATATTTGGGATGAGCCGCACTTGTGGAGGCTATGTAATGATCAAATAATCAGAAAGTGTGTGCAAGATGAGGAAGTTCCATCAATTCTAGAGTTTTGTCATTCACTAGCTTGTGGAGGACACTTTGGTGCTAAAAAGACTTCAAGGAAGATTCTGGAGGCCGGTTTCTATTGGCCTACTCTGTTTAAAGACGCATTTGAGTATTGCAAGTCTTGTGACAAATGCCAAAGGTTTGGAAGTATGGGGAAGAGACAAGAGATGCCTCAAGTGCCAATGCTATACTGTGACCCTTTTGATGTATGGGGTATAGATTTTATGGGACCTTTTCCACCATCTAACAGCTACACATATATTCTGCTGGCAGTGGACTACCTATCTAGGTGGGTGGAAGCTGTGCCAACCAGAGCCAATGATGCGAGGGCTGTGTTAAAATTTTTGAAGTCTAATATCTTTTGCCGGTTTGGAGTTCCTAAGGCTTTGGTGAGTGATCAAGGGTCTCATTTCTGTAACAAGCTTATGTCTTCATTGCTCAGTCAATTTGGGGTGAATCACAAGGTTTCTACACCTTACCATCCCCAAACCAATGGAGAAGCTGAGGTGAGCAATAGGCAAATTAAAAACATCCTTGAGCGAATTGTGAAGCCAAGTAGGAAGGATTGGAGTTTGAGACTTGAAGAAGCTCTCTGGGCATATAGGACTTCATTCAAGACTCCTATTGGCATGTCTCCTTATCGGCTCATATATGGAAAGGCTTGTCATCTACCAGTTGAGCTGCAGCACAAGTCTTATTGGGCAGTTAAATCTTGTATTGAGGATATGGATGCTGCTGCTCAAGAAAGGCAGTTGACTCTGAGTGAGCTTGAGGAGCTGAGGAATGAAGCTTTTGAGAACTCAAGGATCCTGAAAGAGAAGACTAAGGCCATTCATGATAGTGGCATTCTGAGGAAGCAGTTCAAGGAGGGAGATCTTGTCTTGTGCTATCGCGTGAGATTCAAATTTTGTGGAGGAGGCAAGCTTAAAGACAAGTGGCAAGGACCTTATGAAGTGCTCAAGTCTCATGACTTTGGGATGGTTGAGATCAAGAATCTCAAGGATGGCCGTGTGTACAAGGTCAATGGCCACTTGCTCAAATTGTATAAGGAGAATTTCAAGCCTCCCTAAAGGTCGTTTCTTTCCTTTCCTCACTTATTCTTTTATTGCAAATTCTTAAGTGTGGGGGAAGATGTTAGAATTAAAAAATTAGGATTATGTTTAAATTTAGGATTTTGTTTAGGTTTGTTAGGTTGTTTAAATATGAAAAATTTCATTAGTGCTGGGGGATGCCTATTTGTGTCAGGAAGTGTCATTGAGGAACTAGAGGATTTTGCATTCGGAAGTGCTTTTGCTTCCGGAAGCTCTCACTTAGACTTTGCTACTTAGGATCAGATTGTGTTCACTTTGCTTCCGCTAGGGGATGAAGTTCATTGTGCACAAGCGTTGATGCATCCGGAAGCAATTTTGCTTCCGGTAGCATGTTTGCTTCCGCTAGGGGTGAGATTAGAATCTGAACCTAGAGTGACTTCCTATAGCAGTTCTACTTCCGGTAGCATTTTTGCTTCCGGAAGCCTAGCAGCTTGAGTCTGAATTCAGTTAGGCTTCCTGAGTGTCAGTGAGTAAAAAAAAAAAAAAAAAAAAAAAAAAAAAAAAAAAAAAAAAAATTTTTAGGTTGTGTTTAGTGTAGTCTTGTTAATAATACATGCATATGAGCCATTTGTTTGTTGGAACTGCCCTGCCTTTTATTTTGCTGCTTTGCCTTTCAAATACATCTTCCTACTTGATTTGATTGGTCCATTGAGGACAATGTATGCTTTAAGTGTGGGGGAGGTGTATTATGTGCTTAAAAGTGGTCTGATTCAAAGCTTTCACACTTGGTTTTTGGATTTATTTGGCATGATTTTTCTTGAAAATTTGACTTGATTATGGCTCTTGAAAGCAAATGGAATTGTCCTTTAGTGTGTAAGTAGAATTCTTGGAATGATTACTTGGGGCATTGCATGGGGCACTTTTAAGGTATAAAGAGGGTGTTAGTTTCTCATTTAACTTTTCTTAGGGAGGAAGTGACTAATTAGAGTAAGCTATAAATGTGAGAAGCCTCCAACCGAATTGAGTGGGCCAATAGTCAACTTGACCTCCTAGAACTTGTCCTAGCTCTTGTTCAAGATCACAATGCATGGTATGATTGAAAATGAAAGGGGCGTTTCTTTCTAAACCCTCATGACCCAAACACTAGCCAACCAAAAATATTATCCTTTGTTTAACCCCTTTGGGCCATTCACTATTCTTTTCTATCACCTTGACCAATGTTTGAATGAGTGACTATAGCATATGCTTGCATTTATATTAGCTTTGTATTGTTGTATCTGGTGTAAAGCATGCTACATTGTGAGAAATAAAAGAGGCCAAGAGCCCTTGAGTGAAAAAGAAGAAAAGAGAGGTGGCCAAAGGCCAAGAAAAAGCAAAAGAAAAGGAAAAAAATATAAGGCCGAAGGCCTAAGTAAAAAAAAGGAAGAAAAGCACAAAGTGCTTATGAATGCCAAAGGCATTTGAGTTAAAAGAAAAATTGAGAGAAGCACAAAGTGCTTGAAAAAAAGATGTAGCATGCTTAGTGGAATTGTATTCATTGTATTGCATGCATATGTGGTGGTAACTTGTTTATATCATTGGTCATTGACTATTTTCCATCATTCACCATTCATTATTAGCCTTCCATTTAAACCACAAAGTCCCCTAGATTTGGTTGTGTCATGCATAATAATGGGTGGAGAATTTAGAGCTATTACAAGCTTATGGTGATGGTCAAGTGCATTGAGCCAAAGAGTGATCACAAGTCCCTAGTTAGGCATTTTTCCTAACTTGAGTGAATGAGTTTAAACACTTTATCCGGTGAGGAAAAATCTCAATTGGCACTCCTCCTTAAGCCTAGTTGCTTGTTAAACTTGCATTCGCTTTGTATTCTTAGATTTGGCCTATGCGAAGTTCTAGGGAAAGGTTCAAGAAGATCTACTTGTATTCTATGATAATTCCAATTGCCTTCACTATGCTTAATGATTAAGTTAATCTTTTATATGACTTTGCCCGGAGTGCAAAGATTAAGTGTGGGGGATTTGATTGGACCAAATTTCATACCTTTAAGCATGTGCATTTGAGCTTAATTAGTGTGGTTTATTTGTTATATTTGATCATTATTGGTACATTTTTATGCACATGCTTATGTATAAATATTTGAAGAATAACAGCCATATTACTTGCATTTTATGAAACCAAGGGTATTTTGGTCATTTTGACTATGTGATGTGTTCCTTATGTAGGGGGGTCCCAAGTGGGCCCCATACACCCTTGGTGGAGTTTCAGTGGAGATAACTTGGCAAGAAGGAAGGCTAGATGACAAGCACTCAGGTTCACATCCGGAAGCAAACGTGCTGGCGCTGGCGGACAAAGAGTTGCATCAGGGAGTGGATTCTCATCAAGTGGATTTACATCCGGAAGTGGATTTATATCCGGAAGCAAACGTGCTGGCGCTGGCGGACAAAGAGTTGCATCAGGGAGTGGATTCTCATCCAGTGGATTCTCATCCGGAAGTGAATGTGCTCGCGCTTGTAGTATGAAGTCCTGTATCCGGAAGCCAAAGTCCATCAGTCAGCGAGTGCAAGAGTCAGACTGCACAATGATCAGAAATGTCAACTACTTTTCAGAAGTCTTTGGTGCAGAGTTAATTTAAGGCAAAGTCAACCCTGCAGCTTGAAGTTACTTGGGGAGCATTTTTTCCAAATGAGGCAAAATTGGCGCCAAGGTCAAATTCAAGTCTGGAGGGCTCATTAAGGGCAAAAAGGGAAGCACAATCACTTGAGGAAAAAGGAGGAATCTTTGAAAATGCATGGAGATGAGATCTAGTCCACATTCATCCTAACTTTTACCAAATACCAAAAATACCCTTTGGGCGATAATCCCAAAGCTACTCACCACTATAAAACCCCAAAACGTAACTAACTTACACACACCTGTACTTCACTGACTTCATTTTTCACTTTCTCTCTCTCCTCTAACAAACTCTCTCAACTCCATCTTCATTTTCTTCATCTCTTTCACCTCACAACCTCCGCCATGCCCAGAATCTCACAACTACCTTCATCCACCTTCATCTCCATGTCAGGCTAAATCGCCTATCCTTCTTCTCCAAGGAAATGTGCTTGTAGACTTAACCTATGGCTTCATATGCTTGTAATTTTCTCTTTTAGGTTTCAAGCTAGATGTAAATTTTTGCCTATGTATGACCTTGATTAGGCGTGTATAGGTTAGACATCTAGTTTTAGGTGTTCTACTTTATGTTAGCTTGAAAACCTCTCTTGATTGTTAAGGACATGAAAACCGAGGCTTAATTCTTGTAGTTTCATATATGTATGTGTGTGCGATTAGCTCCTCTTACATTTGTGGAATGAATTTGTTTCTTAAGTGCTATAGATTTGGTACTTAATGTTGCTTAGGTATGTTCTTGGCTTGAAAGAGCTTAAGCCTTAATTGAATTAGTTAAACTCTTGTAGACTTCTTTGATTAAAGAGATCTTGAGAATTTAACTAGTTTATATTAAGAAGAACAAGTATATGAAGTCCGATTAAACATAAGCACGGAGTACTTGGAGAAGGAGGTACATCTCATCCATACTTTCACTCATTCACTTTTGATTCTGTTAGTTGTAGTTTAGATTAGTTTTAATTAGTCTTACATATAAAACCTGCACACAACCTGTTTGATAATTTGCTTAACTTGTAATTAATTGACCTAAGCAAGAGATAAAACCGAACTGTGAATTGACCTAGGACTTGCTGCTAACTATTGTAGTTTAATTCTAGTTTTATTTGCTTTAGCTCTTTTTAGACGACGAAAAAGAGTTAAATCATGCTACCCCTAACCATTTCCCTATTCCTTGTCATGATACCACCATTTCTATGCCCTATTTGCATGTCTACAACCCCTTGCACAAGGGAAGTTTGTTTCATGTTGTAGGCACTTTTCGGATGCACAAGGAATATTGGGAGTTCATTAAGGCCGCAAGGGAGCTTACTAGGAAGCTCCAAGCCACATGCGATGCTTTTGGTAAAAGCATAATGACGAAGCTTCCAATTGGCCGAATTCACCAAATTCATGGCCACAAGTTCCTATTCTTCAAGGATAATTTCAAGCCTCCATAAGAGGTTGTTTCTTTCCTTCCCTTACTTGCTTTACATTGTTCTTATTCTAAGTGTGGGGGAGGAAATTTGATAGTAAAAAAATAGGATTGTGTTTAGGTTTATTTTCTAGTATGTTGTTTTAGGTTGTTAGAAAAACCAAGAAAAAAAAAATTATTATAAACTTGTGTTAGGTTGTGTTTAGTGTTTGTTTTTTGTGAATATTACATGATGGCCATTTGCATGCGTGGCCTGCCCGGCCTTTTTAGTTGCTGCCTTGCCTTGTTTTTATGCCTTCCTACTTGATTTGATTGGTCCCATTGAGGACAATGCATGTTTTAAGTGTGGGGGGGTATAGTATGTGCTTCAAAGTGGTTACTTCAAAACTTCTGCACTTTATTTTTGGACTTTTTAGGTAAATTTGTTTGAGAAGTTTAATTTGGTCATTAAGCATGGTGAAAGTAAATGGAATTGTCCTAAAGTGTATAAGTAGATTTTATTTTTGGAATGACTACTTAGGATATTACTTGGGGCACTTTTAAGGTTACAAAGAGGAGGCTAGTTTCTCACTTAACTTTTCTTAGGGAGGAAGAGACTAATTAGAGTAAGCCATAAAGTGAGAAGCCTTCAACCGAATTGAGTGGGCCAATAGATATTTCACCTCCTAGAACTTGTCCTAGTTCTTGTTCAAGATCACAATGCATGGTACAATTAAAGAGGAAAGGGGCATTTCATTTCTAAACCCTCTTGACCCAAACACAAGCCAACCAAATATTATCCTTTGATTTAACCCCTTTGGGCCATTCACTTTTCTTCTCTATCACCTTGACCAATGTGTGAATAAGTGACTATAACATATGCTTGCATTTATATTAGTGTTGTATTGTTGTATCTTGTGAAAGCATGCTACAATAGGAAAAAAATAAAACAGGCCGAGAGCCTTTGAGTGCAAAAGAAGAAAAGAGAGGTGGCCAAAGGCCAAGAAAAAGCAAAAGAAAAGAAAAGAAATAATAAGGCCGAAGGCCTATGAAAAAAAAACAAATGAAAGCACAAAGTGCTTGAGTATGCCAAAGGCATAAGAGTGAAAAGAAAAATGAGAGAAGCACAAAGTGCTTGAAAAAAAGAAAGAGAGAGAGATGTAGCATGCTTTGTGGGGAATGATTTCATTGTATTGCATGCATATGTGGTGATTACTTGTTCATATTATTGGTCATTGACTACTATCCATCATTCATCATTCATAGTAGCCTTCCATGCAACCCCCAAAGTCCCCTAGATTTGATTGTGCCATGCATACTAATGGGTGGAGAACTAAGAACTATTACAAGCCTATGGTGAGGTGGAATGCATTGAGCCAAAGAGTGATTACAAAGACCCTAGTTAGGCATTATTCCTAACTTGAGAGATTGAGTGCAAACACTTAAATCCGGTGAGGAAAAATCTCTTTTAGCATTCCCTCCTAATTCTAGTTACTTGTTAAACTTGTTTCCACTTTGCATCCTTAAATTTGGCCCATGTGATAATCTAGGGAAAGGTTCAAAAAGATCAACTTGTACACAATGACAATTCCAATTGCCTTCAATATGCTTAATGATTAAGTTAGACTTTTTGGATGACTTTGACCGGAGTTCAAAGATTAAGTGTGGGGGATTTGATTGGACCGAAATTTATATGTTTAAGCATGTGCATTTGAGCTTAATTAGTGAGGTTTAATTGTTATATTTGATCATTATTGGTGATTTTATGTGCACATGCTTATAGGTTATTATATGGAAAATCCTAGCTTAATTACTTGCATTTTGAGTAACTAAGGGTATTTTGGTCATTTTTGACTATGTGGTGCTTTTCTCTTGTAGGGGGGTCCCACGTGGGCCCCACAACCCTTTGGAGTTGCTTGGAGTGCAAGGAATTGACTTGGAGTCAAAAGGCAAAGGCATAGGACAAAAATTACCCCTTTTGTCAAAAACAAGGGATTTGCACATTTCCAAAAGGGGTAATATGGAGCCAAAAATTCAAATTCAAAGTTGGAGGCTTCATTAAGGGCAAAAAGGGTAGCACAATGGAGAGGAGAAAAAGGAGGAATTTTTGGAGATGAACCTAGTCCACATTATGACCACATTCACCCACTTTTTACCCTACATTTCCAAAAATACCCTTCCTTTACCTTACTACCCCTCTTGGCCTCTTACATGTACACACACACTTAACCCATAGCCTTGGCCGAATTTGACAGCCCATAAACATCCCTAAACACCTCATTAACTCATCTAAACACTCATATAAATATCTTCTAGCTTCATTAATCATTTTACCACTTCATGTCCATCTTCTTCATCTTCCATTTTCTCTCTTCTCTCACCTCACCAAAACGAAACCTAACCACCATTCCTCCATGATTTCTCACGAAATCTCCCTCCATTTCCACATCTCCATGTGTAGCTAAGCCTCCTCTCCTCTCCAAGGAAAAGTGCTTGAAGAACTCACATTTGGCTTCATGATCTTGTAATCTTCTCTTTTAGGTTTCAAGCTAGTTTTACATTTTTGCCTATGTATGTCCTAGATCTAGACTTGTATAGGTTAGAACACCTTGATTTTAGGTGTTTTACATGATTGTAGCTTGAAAACCTCTCTTTTGTGTTAAGAACATGAAAACCTAAGCTTAGATTTTGTAGTTCCATGTATGTATATGTGTGCGATTTGCTACCTTGTATATGTGTGGAATGAATTTGTTTCCTAAGTGCTAGATTTAGTACTTAGAGTTGCTTTTGGTATGTTCTTGGCTTAAAAGAGCTTTTGGCTTGATTAGGTTAGTTAAATGCTTGTAGATTTCTTTGATTAAAGAAGTCTTAAGGATTTAACTAGTTTAATTAAGTGTGACAAGATTAAGAAGCCTAATTCACCTAAGGCACTAAGTACTTGGAGAGGGAGGTGATTCCTTATCTCATTTTCTTCACTCTTTCAATTCGGTTTTTTTTACTTCTCTTTCTAGTTTTAAATTGTAGTTTGTTAAACATAAAATCAACCTCTCATTGCCTTTTAATTTGCGTGACAATATTAGCCTAGAATTTGCTAGATTCAACTTGAATTGTGGAAAAGACCTAATACTCACCACTATTCACTTAGTGGATTTGAGTTTAGAATTTTTGATTGACCTAAAGGGCGACAAATAGGTTAAATCAGCGTTCCATAAGTTGCTAAAACGAGCAATTAGGCTTAAAACTTGTTTTGGTGGGGCATTTGACGAACCTTTCGTGTTTGTTGACCAAAAGTACCACACTTGAGATACTTTAGGCGCTAAAACACAAAAAGGATATTACAAAGATGGAAAACCAAACTTGCGTTCCATAAGTTGCTAAAACGAGCAATTGGGCTTAAAACTTGTTTTGGTGGGGCATTTGACCAACTTTTGGTGTTTGTTGACCAAAAGTACCACACTTGAGATTCTTTTGGCGCTAAAACACAAAAAGGATATTACAAAGATCAAAAACCAAACCTGCGTTCCATAAGTTGCTAAAACGAGCAATTGGGCTTAAAACTTGTTTTGGTGGGGCATTTGACCAACGTTTTGGTGTTTGTTGACCAAAAGTACCACACTTGAGATACTTTTGGCGCTAAAACACAAAAAGCATATTACAAAGATCAAAAACCAAACTTGCGTTCCATAAGTTGCTAAAACGAGCAATTGGGCTTAAAACTTGTTTTGGTGGGGCATTTGACCAACTTTTGGTGTTTGTTGACCAAAAGTACCACACTTGAGATACTTTTGGCGCTAAAACACAAAAAGCATATTACAAAGATCGAAAACCAAACTTGCGTTCCATAAGTTGCTAAAACGAGCAATTGGGCTTAAAACTTGTTTTGGTGGGGCATTTGACCAACTTTTGGTGTTTGTTGACCAAAAGTACCACACTTGAGATACTTTTGGCGCTAAAACACAAAAAGCATATTACAAAGATCAAAAACCAAACTTGCGTTCCATAAGTTGCTAAAACGAGCAATTGGGCTTAAAACTTGTTTTGGTGGGGCATTTGACCAACTTTTGGTGTTTGTTGACCAAAAGTACCACACTTGAGATACTTTTGCGCTAAAACACAAAAAGCATATTACAAAGATCAAAACCAAACTTGCGTTCCATAAGTTGCTAAAACGAGCAATTGGGCTTAAAACTTGTTTTGGTGGGGCATTTGACGAACTTTTGGTGTTTGTTGACCAAAAGTACCACACTTGAGATACTTTTGGCGCTAAAACACAAAAAGGATATTACAAAGATCGAAAACCAAACTTGCGTTCCATAAGTTGCTAAAACGAGCAATTGGGCTTAAAACTTGTTTTGGTGGGGCATTTGACCAACTTTTGGTGTTTGTTGACCAAAAGTACCACACTTGAGATACTTTTGGCGCTAAAACACAAAAAGGATATTACAAAGATCGAAAACCAAACTTGCGTTCCATAAGTTGCTAAAACGAGCAATTGGGCTTAAAACTTGTTTTGGTGGGGCATTTGACCAACTTTTGGTGTTTGTTGACCAAAAGTACCACACTTGAGATACTTTTGGCGCTAAAACACAAAAAGCATATTACAAAGATCCAAAACCAAACTTGCGTTCCATAAGTTGCTAAAACGAGCAATTGGGCTTAAAACTTGTTTTGGTGGGGCATTTGACGAACTTTTGGTGTTTGTTGACCAAAAGTACCACACTTGAGATACTTTTGGCGCTAAAACACAAAAAGGATATTACAAAGATCGAAAACCAAACTTGCGTTCCATAAGTTGCTAAAACGAGCAATTGGGCTTAAAACTTGTTTTGGTGGGGCATTTGACCTTTTGGTGTTTGTTGACCAAAAGTACCACACTTGAGATACTTTTGGCGCTAAAACACAAAAAGGATATTACAAAGATCGAAAACCAAACTTGCGTTCCATAAGTTGCTAAAACGAGCAATTGGGCTTAAAACTTGTTTTGGTGGGGCATTTGACCAACTTTTGGTGTTTGTTGACCAAAAGTACCACACTTGAGATACTTTTGGCGCTAAAACACAAAAAGCATATTACAAAGATCGAAAACCAAACTTGCGTTCCATAAGTTGCTAAAACGAGCAATTGGGCTTAAAACTTGTTTTGGTGGGGCATTTGACCAACTTTTGGTGTTTGTTGACCAAAAGTACCACACTTGAGATACTTTTGGCGCTAAAACACAAAAAGGATATTACAAAGATCGAAAACCAAACTTGCGTTCCATAAGTTGCTAAAACGAGCAATTGGGCTTAAAACTTGTTTTGGTGGGGCATTTGACCAACTTTTGGTGTTTGTTGACCAAAAGTACCACACTTGAGATACTTTTGGCGCTAAAACACAAAAGGATATTACAAAGATCGAAAACCAAACTTGCGTTCCATAAGTTGCTAAAACGAGCAATTGGGCTTAAAACTTGTTTTGGTGGGGCATTTGACCAACTTTTGGTGTTTGTTGACCAAAAGTACCACACTTGAGATACTTTTGGCGCTAAAACACAAAAAGCATATTACAAAGATCAAAAACCAAACTTGCGTTCCATAAGTTGCTAAAACGAGCAATTGGGCTTAAAACTTGTTTTGGTGGGGCATTTGACCAACTTTTGGTGTTTGTTGACCAAAAGTACCACACTTGAGATACTTTTGGCGCTAAAACACAAAAAGCATATTACAAAGATCGAAAACCAAACTTGCGTTCCATAAGTTGCTAAAACGAGCAATTGGGCTTAAAACTTGTTTTGGTGGGGCATTTGACCAACTTTTGGTGTTTGTTGACCAAAAGTACCACACTTGAGATACTTTTGGCGCTAAAACACAAAAAGGATATTACAAAGATCGAAAACCAAACTTGCGTTCCATAAGTTGCTAAAACGAGCAATTGGGCTTAAAACTTGTTTTGGTGGGGCATTTGACCAACTTTTGGTGTTTGTTGACCAAAAGTACCACACTTGAGATACTTTTGGCGCTAAAACACAAAAAGGATATTACAAAGATCGAAAACCAAACTTGCGTTCCATAAGTTGCTAAAACGAGCAATTGGGCTTAAAACTTGTTTTGGTGGGGCATTTGACCAACTTTTGGTGTTTGTTGACCAAAAGTACCACACTTGAGATACTTTTGGCGCTAAAACACAAAAAGCATATTACAAAGATCAAAAACCAAACTTGCGTTCCATAAGTTGCTAAAACGAGCAATTGGGCTTAAAACTTGTTTTGGTGGGGCATTTGACCAACTTTTGGTGTTTGTTGACCAAAAGTACCACACTTGAGATACTTTTGGCGCTAAAACACAAAAAGCATATTACAAAGATCGAAACCAAACTTGCGTTCCATAAGTTGCTAAAACGAGCAATTGGGCTTAAAACTTGTTTTGGTGGGGCATTTGACCAACTTTTGGTGTTTGTTGACCAAAAGTACCACACTTGAGATACTTTTGGCGCTAAAACACAAAAAGGATATTACAAAGATCGAAAACCAAACTTGCGTTCCATAAGTTGCTAAAACGAGCAATTGGGCTTAAAACTTGTTTTGGTGGGGCATTTGACCAACTTTTGGTGTTTGTTGACCAAAAGTACCACACTTGAGATACTTTTGGCGCTAAAACACAAAAAGCATATTACAAAGATCAAAAACCAAACTTGCGTTCCATAAGTTGCTAAAACGAGCAATTGGGCTTAAAACTTGTTTTGGTGGGGCATTTGACCAACTTTTGGTGTTTGTTGACCAAAAGTACCACACTTGAGATACTTTTGGCGCTAAAACACAAAAAGATATTACAAAGATCGAAAACCAAACTTGCGTTCCATAAGTTGCTAAAACGAGCAATTGGGCTTAAAACTTGTTTTGGTGGGGCATTTGACCAACTTTTGGTGTTTGTTGACCAAAAGTACCACACTTGAGATACTTTTGGCGCTAAAACACAAAAAGATATTACAAAGATCGAAAACCAAACTTGCGTTCCATAAGTTGCTAAAACGAGCAATTGGGCTTAAAACTTGTTTTGGTGGGGCATTTGACCAACTTTTGGTGTTTGTTGACCAAAAGTACCACACTTGAGATACTTTTGGCGCTAAAACACAAAAAGCATATTACAAAGATCGAAAACCAAACTTGCGTTCCATAAGTTGCTAAAACGAGCAATTGGGCTTAAAACTTGTTTTGGTGGGGCATTTGACCAACTTTTGGTGTTTGTTGACCAAAAGTACCACACTTGAGATACTTTTGGCGCTAAAACACAAAAAGATATTACAAAGATCGAAAACCAAACTTGCGTTCCATAAGTTGCTAAAACGAGCAATTGGGCTTAAAACTTGTTTTGGTGGGGCATTTGACCAACTTTTGGTGTTTGTTGACCAAAAGTACCACACTTGAGATACTTTTGGCGCTAAAACACAAAAAGGATATTACAAAGATCGAAAACCAAACTTGCGTTCCATAAGTTGCTAAAACGAGCAATTGGGCTTAAAACTTGTTTTGGTGGGGCATTTGACCAACTTTTGGTGTTTGTTGACCAAAAGTACCACACTTGAGATACTTTTGGCGCTAAAACACAAAAAGGATATTACAAAGATCGAAAACCAAACTTGCGTTCCATAAGTTGCTAAAACGAGCAATTGGGCTTAAAACTTGTTTTGGTGGGGCATTTGACCAACTTTTGGTGTTTGTTGACCAAAAGTACCACACTTGAGATACTTTTGGCGCTAAAACACAAAAAGATATTACAAAGATCGAAAACCAAACTTGCGTTCCATAAGTTGCTAAAACGAGCAATTGGGCTTAAAACTTGTTTTGGTGGGGCATTTGACCAACTTTTGGTGTTTGTTGACCAAAAGTACCACACTTGAGATACTTTTGGCGCTAAAACACAAAAAGCATATTACAAAGATCGAAAACCAAACTTGCGTTCCATAAGTTGCTAAAACGAGCAATTGGGCTTAAAACTTGTTTTGGTGGGGCATTTGACCAACTTTTGGTGTTTGTTGACCAAAAGTACCACACTTGAGATACTTTTGGCGCTAAAACACAAAAAGATATTACAAAGATCGAAAACCAAACTTGCGTTCCATAAGTTGCTAAAACGAGCAATTGGGCTTAAAACTTGTTTTGGTGGGGCATTTGACCAACTTTTGGTGTTTGTTGACCAAAAGTACCACACTTGAGATACTTTTGGCGCTAAAACACAAAAAGCATATTACAAAGATCGAAAACCAAACTTGCGTTCCATAAGTTGCTAAAACGAGCAATTGGGCTTAAAACTTGTTTTGGTGGGGCATTTGACCAACTTTTGGTGTTTGTTGACCAAAAGTACCACACTTGAGATACTTTTGGCGCTAAAACACAAAAAGATATTACAAAGATCGAAAACCAAACTTGCGTTCCATAAGTTGCTAAAACGAGCAATTGGGCTTAAAACTTGTTTTGGTGGGGCATTTGACCAACTTTTGGTGTTTGTTGACCAAAAGTACCACACTTGAGATACTTTTGGCGCTAAAACACAAAAAGGATATTACAAAGATCGAAAACCAAACTTGCGTTCCATAAGTTGCTAAAACGAGCAATTGGGCTTAAAACTTGTTTTGGTGGGGCATTTGACCAACTTTTGGTGTTTGTTGACCAAAAGTACCACACTTGAGATACTTTTGGCGCTAAAACACAAAAAGGATATTACAAAGATCGAAAACCAAACTTGCGTTCCATAAGTTGCTAAAACGAGCAATTGGGCTTAAAACTTGTTTTGGTGGGGCATTTGACCAACTTTTGGTGTTTGTTGACCAAAAGTACCACACTTGAGATACTTTTGGCGCTAAAACACAAAAAGGATATTACAAAGATCGAAAACCAAACTTGCGTTCCATAAGTTGCTAAAACGAGCAATTGGGCTTAAAACTTGTTTTGGTGGGGCATTTGACCAACTTTTGGTGTTTGTTGACCAAAAGTACCACACTTGAGATACTTTTGGCGCTAAAACACAAAAAGCATATTACAAAGATCGAAAACCAAACTTGCGTTCCATAAGTTGCTAAAACGAGCAATTGGGCTTAAAACTTGTTTTGGTGGGGCATTTGACCAACTTTTGGTGTTTGTTGACCAAAAGTACCACACTTGAGATACTTTTGGCGCTAAAACACAAAAAGCATATTACAAAGATCGAAAACCAAACTTGCGTTCCATAAGTTGCTAAAACGAGCAATTGGGCTTAAAACTTGTTTTGGTGGGGCATTTGACCAACTTTTGGTGTTTGTTGACCAAAAGTACCACACTTGAGATACTTTTGGCGCTAAAACACAAAAAGGATATTACAAAGATCGAAAACCAAACTTGCGTTCCATAAGTTGCTAAAACGAGCAATTGGGCTTAAAACTTGTTTTGGTGGGGCATTTGACCAACTTTTGGTGTTTGTTGACCAAAAGTACCACACTTGAGATACTTTTGGCGCTAAAACACAAAAAGGATATTACAAAGATCGAAAACCAAACTTGCGTTCCATAAGTTGCTAAAACGAGCAATTGGGCTTAAAACTTGTTTTGGTGGGGCATTTGACCAACTTTTGGTGTTTGTTGACCAAAAGTACCACACTTGAGATACTTTTGGCGCTAAAACACAAAAAGGATATTACAAAGATCGAAAACCAAACTTGCGTTCCATAAGTTGCTAAAACGAGCAATTGGGCTTAAAACTTGTTTTGGTGGGGCATTTGACCAACTTTTGGTGTTTGTTGACCAAAAGTACCACACTTGAGATACTTTTGGCGCTAAAACACAAAAAGGATATTACAAAGATCGAAAACCAAACTTGCGTTCCATAAGTTGCTAAAACGAGCAATTGGGCTTAAAACTTGTTTTGGTGGGGCATTTGACCAACTTTTGGTGTTTGTTGACCAAAAGTACCACACTTGAGATACTTTTGGCGCTAAAACACAAAAAGATATTACAAAGATCGAAAACCAAACTTGCGTTCCATAAGTTGCTAAAACGAGCAATTGGGCTTAAAACTTGTTTTGGTGGGGCATTTGACCAACTTTTGGTGTTTGTTGACCAAAAGTACCACACTTGAGATACTTTTGGCGCTAAAACACAAAAAGGATATTACAAAGATCGAAAACCAAACTTGCGTTCCATAAGTTGCTAAAACGAGCAATTGGGCTTAAAACTTGTTTTGGTGGGGCATTTGACCAACTTTTGGTGTTTGTTGACCAAAAGTACCACACTTGAGATACTTTTGGCGCTAAAACACAAAAAGCATATTACAAAGATCGAAAACCAAACTTGCGTTCCATAAGTTGCTAAAACGAGCAATTGGGCTTAAAACTTGTTTTGGTGGGGCATTTGACCAACTTTTGGTGTTTGTTGACCAAAAGTACCACACTTGAGATACTTTTGGCGCTAAAACACAAAAAGCATATTACAAAGATCGAAAACCAAACTTGCGTTCCATAAGTTGCTAAAACGAGCAATTGGGCTTAAAACTTGTTTTGGTGGGGCATTTGACCAACTTTTGGTGTTTGTTGACCAAAAGTACCACACTTGAGATACTTTTGGCGCTAAAACACAAAAAGATATTACAAAGATCGAAAACCAAACTTGCGTTCCATAAGTTGCTAAAACGAGCAATTGGGCTTAAAACTTGTTTTGGTGGGGCATTTGACCAACTTTTGGTGTTTGTTGACCAAAAGTACCACACTTGAGATACTTTTGGCGCTAAAACACAAAAAGGATATTACAAAGATCGAAAACCAAACTTGCGTTCCATAAGTTGCTAAAACGAGCAATTGGGCTTAAAACTTGTTTTGGTGGGGCATTTGACCAACTTTTGGTGTTTGTTGACCAAAAGTACCACACTTGAGATACTTTTGGCGCTAAAACACAAAAAGCATATTACAAAGATCGAAAACCAAACTTGCGTTCCATAAGTTGCTAAAACGAGCAATTGGGCTTAAAACTTGTTTTGGTGGGGCATTTGACCAACTTTTGGTGTTTGTTGACCAAAAGTACCACACTTGAGATACTTTTGGCGCTAAAACACAAAAAGCATATTACAAAGATCGAAAACCAAACTTGCGTTCCATAAGTTGCTAAAACGAGCAATTGGGCTTAAAACTTGTTTTGGTGGGGCATTTGACCAACTTTTGGTGTTTGTTGACCAAAAGTACCACACTTGAGATACTTTTGGCGCTAAAACACAAAAAGGATATTACAAAGATCGAAAACCAAACTTGCGTTCCATAAGTTGCTAAAACGAGCAATTGGGCTTAAAACTTGTTTTGGTGGGGCATTTGACCAACTTTTGGTGTTTGTTGACCAAAAGTACCACACTTGAGATACTTTTGGCGCTAAAACACAAAAAGGATATTACAAAGATCGAAAACCAAACTTGCGTTCCATAAGTTGCTAAAACGAGCAATTGGGCTTAAAACTTGTTTTGGTGGGGCATTTGACCAACTTTTGGTGTTTGTTGACCAAAAGTACCACACTTGAGATACTTTTGGCGCTAAAACACAAAAAGATATTACAAAGATCGAAAACCAAACTTGCGTTCCATAAGTTGCTAAAACGAGCAATTGGGCTTAAAACTTGTTTTGGTGGGGCATTTGACCAACTTTTGGTGTTTGTTGACCAAAAGTACCACACTTGAGATACTTTTGGCGCTAAAACACAAAAAGATATTACAAAGATCGAAAACCAAACTTGCGTTCCATAAGTTGCTAAAACGAGCAATTGGGCTTAAAACTTGTTTTGGTGGGGCATTTGACCAACTTTTGGTGTTTGTTGACCAAAAGTACCACACTTGAGATACTTTTGGCGCTAAAACACAAAAAGCATATTACAAAGATCGAAAACCAAACTTGCGTTCCATAAGTTGCTAAAACGAGCAATTGGGCTTAAAACTTGTTTTGGTGGGGCATTTGACCAACTTTTGGTGTTTGTTGACCAAAAGTACCACACTTGAGATACTTTTGGCGCTAAAACACAAAAAGGATATTACAAAGATCGAAAACCAAACTTGCGTTCCATAAGTTGCTAAAACGAGCAATTGGGCTTAAAACTTGTTTTGGTGGGGCATTTGACCAACTTTTGGTGTTTGTTGACCAAAAGTACCACACTTGAGATACTTTTGGCGCTAAAACACAAAAAGATATTACAAAGATCGAAAACCAAACTTGCGTTCCATAAGTTGCTAAAACGAGCAATTGGGCTTAAAACTTGTTTTGGTGGGGCATTTGACCAACTTTTGGTGTTTGTTGACCAAAAGTACCACACTTGAGATACTTTTGGCGCTAAAACACAAAAAGGATATTACAAAGATCGAAAACCAAACTTGCGTTCCATAAGTTGCTAAAACGAGCAATTGGGCTTAAAACTTGTTTTGGTGGGGCATTTGACCAACTTTTGGTGTTTGTTGACCAAAAGTACCACACTTGAGATACTTTTGGCGCTAAAACACAAAAAGCATATTACAAAGATCGAAAACCAAACTTGCGTTCCATAAGTTGCTAAAACGAGCAATTGGGCTTAAAACTTGTTTTGGTGGGGCATTTGACCAACTTTTGGTGTTTGTTGACCAAAAGTACCACACTTGAGATACTTTTGGCGCTAAAACACAAAAAGCATATTACAAAGATCGAAAACCAAACTTGCGTTCCATAAGTTGCTAAAACGAGCAATTGGGCTTAAAACTTGTTTTGGTGGGGCATTTGACCAACTTTTGGTGTTTGTTGACCAAAAGTACCACACTTGAGATACTTTTGGCGCTAAAACACAAAAAGGATATTACAAAGATCGAAAACCAAACTTGCGTTCCATAAGTTGCTAAAACGAGCAATTGGGCTTAAAACTTGTTTTGGTGGGGCATTTGACCAACTTTTGGTGTTTGTTGACCAAAAGTACCACACTTGAGATACTTTTGGCGCTAAAACACAAAAAGCATATTACAAAGATCGAAAACCAAACTTGCGTTCCATAAGTTGCTAAAACGAGCAATTGGGCTTAAAACTTGTTTTGGTGGGGCATTTGACCAACTTTTGGTGTTTGTTGACCAAAAGTACCACACTTGAGATACTTTTGGCGCTAAAACACAAAAAGGATATTACAAAGATCGAAAACCAAACTTGCGTTCCATAAGTTGCTAAAACGAGCAATTGGGCTTAAAACTTGTTTTGGTGGGGCATTTGACCAACTTTTGGTGTTTGTTGACCAAAAGTACCACACTTGAGATACTTTTGGCGCTAAAACACAAAAAGCATATTACAAAGATCGAAAACCAAACTTGCGTTCCATAAGTTGCTAAAACGAGCAATTGGGCTTAAAACTTGTTTTGGTGGGGCATTTGACCAACTTTTGGTGTTTGTTGACCAAAAGTACCACACTTGAGATACTTTTGGCGCTAAAACACAAAAAGGATATTACAAAGATCGAAAACCAAACTTGCGTTCCATAAGTTGCTAAAACGAGCAATTGGGCTTAAAACTTGTTTTGGTGGGGCATTTGACCAACTTTTGGTGTTTGTTGACCAAAAGTACCACACTTGAGATACTTTTGGCGCTAAAACACAAAAAGGATATTACAAAGATCGAAAACCAAACTTGCGTTCCATAAGTTGCTAAAACGAGCAATTGGGCTTAAAACTTGTTTTGGTGGGGCATTTGACCAACTTTTGGTGTTTGTTGACCAAAAGTACCACACTTGAGATACTTTTGGCGCTAAAACACAAAAAGGATATTACAAAGATCGAAAACCAAACTTGCGTTCCATAAGTTGCTAAAACGAGCAATTGGGCTTAAAACTTGTTTTGGTGGGGCATTTGACCAACTTTTGGTGTTTGTTGACCAAAAGTACCACACTTGAGATACTTTTGGCGCTAAAACACAAAAAGGATATTACAAAGATCGAAAACCAAACTTGCGTTCCATAAGTTGCTAAAACGAGCAATTGGGCTTAAAACTTGTTTTGGTGGGGCATTTGACCAACTTTTGGTGTTTGTTGACCAAAAGTACCACACTTGAGATACTTTTGGCGCTAAAACACAAAAAGATATTACAAAGATCGAAAACCAAACTTGCGTTCCATAAGTTGCTAAAACGAGCAATTGGGCTTAAAACTTGTTTTGGTGGGGCATTTGACCAACTTTTGGTGTTTGTTGACCAAAAGTACCACACTTGAGATACTTTTGGCGCTAAAACACAAAAAGATATTACAAAGATCGAAAACCAAACTTGCGTTCCATAAGTTGCTAAAACGAGCAATTGGGCTTAAAACTTGTTTTGGTGGGGCATTTGACCAACTTTTGGTGTTTGTTGACCAAAAGTACCACACTTGAGATACTTTTGGCGCTAAAACACAAAAAGCATATTACAAAGATCGAAAACCAAACTTGCGTTCCATAAGTTGCTAAAACGAGCAATTGGGCTTAAAACTTGTTTTGGTGGGGCATTTGACCAACTTTTGGTGTTTGTTGACCAAAAGTACCACACTTGAGATACTTTTGGCGCTAAAACACAAAAAGGATATTACAAAGATCGAAAACCAAACTTGCGTTCCATAAGTTGCTAAAACGAGCAATTGGGCTTAAAACTTGTTTTGGTGGGGCATTTGACCAACTTTTGGTGTTTGTTGACCAAAAGTACCACACTTGAGATACTTTTGGCGCTAAAACACAAAAAGGATATTACAAAGATCGAAAACCAAACTTGCGTTCCATAAGTTGCTAAAACGAGCAATTGGGCTTAAAACTTGTTTTGGTGGGGCATTTGACCAACTTTTGGTGTTTGTTGACCAAAAGTACCACACTTGAGATACTTTTGGCGCTAAAACACAAAAAGCATATTACAAAGATCGAAAACCAAACTTGCGTTCCATAAGTTGCTAAAACGAGCAATTGGGCTTAAAACTTGTTTTGGTGGGGCATTTGACCAACTTTTGGTGTTTGTTGACCAAAAGTACCACACTTGAGATACTTTTGGCGCTAAAACACAAAAAGATATTACAAAGATCGAAAACCAAACTTGCGTTCCATAAGTTGCTAAAACGAGCAATTGGGCTTAAAACTTGTTTTGGTGGGGCATTTGACCAACTTTTGGTGTTTGTTGACCAAAAGTACCACACTTGAGATACTTTTGGCGCTAAAACACAAAAAGGATATTACAAAGATCGAAAACCAAACTTGCGTTCCATAAGTTGCTAAAACGAGCAATTGGGCTTAAAACTTGTTTTGGTGGGGCATTTGACCAACTTTTGGTGTTTGTTGACCAAAAGTACCACACTTGAGATACTTTTGGCGCTAAAACACAAAAAGGATATTACAAAGATCGAAAACCAAACTTGCGTTCCATAAGTTGCTAAAACGAGCAATTGGGCTTAAAACTTGTTTTGGTGGGGCATTTGACCAACTTTTGGTGTTTGTTGACCAAAAGTACCACACTTGAGATACTTTTGGCGCTAAAACACAAAAAGGATATTACAAAGATCGAAAACCAAACTTGCGTTCCATAAGTTGCTAAAACGAGCAATTGGGCTTAAAACTTGTTTTGGTGGGGCATTTGACCAACTTTTGGTGTTTGTTGACCAAAAGTACCACACTTGAGATACTTTTGGCGCTAAAACACAAAAAGATATTACAAAGATCGAAAACCAAACTTGCGTTCCATAAGTTGCTAAAACGAGCAATTGGGCTTAAAACTTGTTTTGGTGGGGCATTTGACCAACTTTTGGTGTTTGTTGACCAAAAGTACCACACTTGAGATACTTTTGGCGCTAAAACACAAAAAGATATTACAAAGATCGAAAACCAAACTTGCGTTCCATAAGTTGCTAAAACGAGCAATTGGGCTTAAAACTTGTTTTGGTGGGGCATTTGACCAACTTTTGGTGTTTGTTGACCAAAAGTACCACACTTGAGATACTTTTGGCGCTAAAACACAAAAAGGATATTACAAAGATCGAAAACCAAACTTGCGTTCCATAAGTTGCTAAAACGAGCAATTGGGCTTAAAACTTGTTTTGGTGGGGCATTTGACCAACTTTTGGTGTTTGTTGACCAAAAGTACCACACTTGAGATACTTTTGGCGCTAAAACACAAAAAGCATATTACAAAGATCGAAAACCAAACTTGCGTTCCATAAGTTGCTAAAACGAGCAATTGGGCTTAAAACTTGTTTTGGTGGGGCATTTGACCAACTTTTGGTGTTTGTTGACCAAAAGTACCACACTTGAGATACTTTTGGCGCTAAAACACAAAAAGCATATTACAAAGATCGAAAACCAAACTTGCGTTCCATAAGTTGCTAAAACGAGCAATTGGGCTTAAAACTTGTTTTGGTGGGGCATTTGACCAACTTTTGGTGTTTGTTGACCAAAAGTACCACACTTGAGATACTTTTGGCGCTAAAACACAAAAAGCATATTACAAAGATCGAAAACCAAACTTGCGTTCCATAAGTTGCTAAAACGAGCAATTGGGCTTAAAACTTGTTTTGGTGGGGCATTTGACCAACTTTTGGTGTTTGTTGACCAAAAGTACCACACTTGAGATACTTTTGGCGCTAAAACACAAAAAGGATATTACAAAGATCGAAAACCAAACTTGCGTTCCATAAGTTGCTAAAACGAGCAATTGGGCTTAAAACTTGTTTTGGTGGGGCATTTGACCAACTTTTGGTGTTTGTTGACCAAAAGTACCACACTTGAGATACTTTTGGCGCTAAAACACAAAAAGATATTACAAAGATCGAAAACCAAACTTGCGTTCCATAAGTTGCTAAAACGAGCAATTGGGCTTAAAACTTGTTTTGGTGGGGCATTTGACCAACTTTTGGTGTTTGTTGACCAAAAGTACCACACTTGAGATACTTTTGGCGCTAAAACACAAAAAGGATATTACAAAGATCGAAAACCAAACTTGCGTTCCATAAGTTGCTAAAACGAGCAATTGGGCTTAAAACTTGTTTTGGTGGGGCATTTGACCAACTTTTGGTGTTTGTTGACCAAAAGTACCACACTTGAGATACTTTTGGCGCTAAAACACAAAAAGATATTACAAAGATCGAAAACCAAACTTGCGTTCCATAAGTTGCTAAAACGAGCAATTGGGCTTAAAACTTGTTTTGGTGGGGCATTTGACCAACTTTTGGTGTTTGTTGACCAAAAGTACCACACTTGAGATACTTTTGGCGCTAAAACACAAAAAGCATATTACAAAGATCGAAAACCAAACTTGCGTTCCATAAGTTGCTAAAACGAGCAATTGGGCTTAAAACTTGTTTTGGTGGGGCATTTGACCAACTTTTGGTGTTTGTTGACCAAAAGTACCACACTTGAGATACTTTTGGCGCTAAAAACAAAAAAGATATTACAAAGATCGAAAACCAAACTTGCGTTCCATAAGTTGCTAAAACGAGCAATTGGGCTTAAAACTTGTTTTGGTGGGGCATTTGACCAACTTTTGGTGTTTGTTGACCAAAAGTACCACACTTGAGATACTTTTGGCGCTAAAACACAAAAAGGATATTACAAAGATCGAAAACCAAACTTGCGTTCCATAAGTTGCTAAAACGAGCAATTGGGCTTAAAACTTGTTTTGGTGGGGCATTTGACCAACTTTTGGTGTTTGTTGACCAAAAGTACCACACTTGAGATACTTTTGGCGCTAAAACACAAAAAGCATATTACAAAGATCGAAAACCAAACTTGCGTTCCATAAGTTGCTAAAACGAGCAATTGGGCTTAAAACTTGTTTTGGTGGGGCATTTGACCAACTTTTGGTGTTTGTTGACCAAAAGTACCACACTTGAGATACTTTTGGCGCTAAAACACAAAAAGGATATTACAAAGATCGAAAACCAAACTTGCGTTCCATAAGTTGCTAAAACGAGCAATTGGGCTTAAAACTTGTTTTGGTGGGGCATTTGACCAACTTTTGGTGTTTGTTGACCAAAAGTACCACACTTGAGATACTTTTGGCGCTAAAACACAAAAAGGATATTACAAAGATCGAAAACCAAACTTGCGTTCCATAAGTTGCTAAAACGAGCAATTGGGCTTAAAACTTGTTTTGGTGGGGCATTTGACCAACTTTTGGTGTTTGTTGACCAAAAGTACCACACTTGAGATACTTTTGGCGCTAAAACACAAAAAGATATTACAAAGATCGAAAACCAAACTTGCGTTCCATAAGTTGCTAAAACGAGCAATTGGGCTTAAAACTTGTTTTGGTGGGGCATTTGACCAACTTTTGGTGTTTGTTGACCAAAAGTACCACACTTGAGATACTTTTGGCGCTAAAACACAAAAAGCATATTACAAAGATCGAAAACCAAACTTGCGTTCCATAAGTTGCTAAAACGAGCAATTGGGCTTAAAACTTGTTTTGGTGGGGCATTTGACCAACTTTTGGTGTTTGTTGACCAAAAGTACCACACTTGAGATACTTTTGGCGCTAAAACACAAAAAGGATATTACAAAGATCGAAAACCAAACTTGCGTTCCATAAGTTGCTAAAACGAGCAATTGGGCTTAAAACTTGTTTTGGTGGGGCATTTGACCAACTTTTGGTGTTTGTTGACCAAAAGTACCACACTTGAGATACTTTTGGCGCTAAAACACAAAAAGCATATTACAAAGATCGAAAACCAAACTTGCGTTCCATAAGTTGCTAAAACGAGCAATTGGGCTTAAAACTTGTTTTGGTGGGGCATTTGACCAACTTTTGGTGTTTGTTGACCAAAAGTACCACACTTGAGATACTTTTGGCGCTAAAACACAAAAAGGATATTACAAAGATCGAAAACCAAACTTGCGTTCCATAAGTTGCTAAAACGAGCAATTGGGCTTAAAACTTGTTTTGGTGGGGCATTTGACCAACTTTTGGTGTTTGTTGACCAAAAGTACCACACTTGAGATACTTTTGGCGCTAAAACACAAAAAGCATATTACAAAGATCGAAAACCAAACTTGCGTTCCATAAGTTGCTAAAACGAGCAATTGGGCTTAAAACTTGTTTTGGTGGGGCATTTGACCAACTTTTGGTGTTTGTTGACCAAAAGTACCACACTTGAGATACTTTTGGCGCTAAAACACAAAAAGGATATTACAAAGATCGAAAACCAAACTTGCGTTCCATAAGTTGCTAAAACGAGCAATTGGGCTTAAAACTTGTTTTGGTGGGGCATTTGACCAACTTTTGGTGTTTGTTGACCAAAAGTACCACACTTGAGATACTTTTGGCGCTAAAACACAAAAAGGATATTACAAAGATCGAAAACCAAACTTGCGTTCCATAAGTTGCTAAAACGAGCAATTGGGCTTAAAACTTGTTTTGGTGGGGCATTTGACCAACTTTTGGTGTTTGTTGACCAAAAGTACCACACTTGAGATACTTTTGGCGCTAAAACACAAAAAGGATATTACAAAGATCGAAAACCAAACTTGCGTTCCATAAGTTGCTAAAACGAGCAATTGGGCTTAAAACTTGTTTTGGTGGGGCATTTGACCAACTTTTGGTGTTTGTTGACCAAAAGTACCACACTTGAGATACTTTTGGCGCTAAAACACAAAAAGGATATTACAAAGATCGAAAACCAAACTTGCGTTCCATAAGTTGCTAAAACGAGCAATTGGGCTTAAAACTTGTTTTGGTGGGGCATTTGACCAACTTTTGGTGTTTGTTGACCAAAAGTACCACACTTGAGATACTTTTGGCGCTAAAACACAAAAAGGATATTACAAAGATCGAAAACCAAACTTGCGTTCCATAAGTTGCTAAAACGAGCAATTGGGCTTAAAACTTGTTTTGGTGGGGCATTTGACCAACTTTTGGTGTTTGTTGACCAAAAGTACCACACTTGAGATACTTTTGGCGCTAAAACACAAAAAGCATATTACAAAGATCGAAAACCAAACTTGCGTTCCATAAGTTGCTAAAACGAGCAATTGGGCTTAAAACTTGTTTTGGTGGGGCATTTGACCAACTTTTGGTGTTTGTTGACCAAAAGTACCACACTTGAGATACTTTTGGCGCTAAAACACAAAAAGGATATTACAAAGATCGAAAACCAAACTTGCGTTCCATAAGTTGCTAAAACGAGCAATTGGGCTTAAAACTTGTTTTGGTGGGGCATTTGACCAACTTTTGGTGTTTGTTGACCAAAAGTACCACACTTGAGATACTTTTGGCGCTAAAACACAAAAAGCATATTACAAAGATCGAAAACCAAACTTGCGTTCCATAAGTTGCTAAAACGAGCAATTGGGCTTAAAACTTGTTTTGGTGGGGCATTTGACCAACTTTTGGTGTTTGTTGACCAAAAGTACCACACTTGAGATACTTTTGGCGCTAAAACACAAAAAGATATTACAAAGATCGAAAACCAAACTTGCGTTCCATAAGTTGCTAAAACGAGCAATTGGGCTTAAAACTTGTTTTGGTGGGGCATTTGACCAACTTTTGGTGTTTGTTGACCAAAAGTACCACACTTGAGATACTTTTGGCGCTAAAACACAAAAAGCATATTACAAAGATCGAAAACCAAACTTGCGTTCCATAAGTTGCTAAAACGAGCAATTGGGCTTAAAACTTGTTTTGGTGGGGCATTTGACCAACTTTTGGTGTTTGTTGACCAAAAGTACCACACTTGAGATACTTTTGGCGCTAAAACACAAAAAGGATATTACAAAGATCGAAAACCAAACTTGCGTTCCATAAGTTGCTAAAACGAGCAATTGGGCTTAAAACTTGTTTTGGTGGGGCATTTGACCAACTTTTGGTGTTTGTTGACCAAAAGTACCACACTTGAGATACTTTTGGCGCTAAAACACAAAAAAGATATTACAAAGATCGAAAACCAAACTTGCGTTCCATAAGTTGCTAAAACGAGCAATTGGGCTTAAAACTTGTTTTGGTGGGGCATTTGACCAACTTTTGGTGTTTGTTGACCAAAAGTACCACACTTGAGATACTTTTGGCGCTAAAACACAAAAAGCATATTACAAAGATCGAAAACCAAACTTGCGTTCCATAAGTTGCTAAAACGAGCAATTGGGCTTAAAACTTGTTTTGGTGGGGCATTTGACCAACTTTTGGTGTTTGTTGACCAAAAGTACCACACTTGAGATACTTTTGGCGCTAAAACACAAAAAGGATATTACAAAGATCGAAAACCAAACTTGCGTTCCATAAGTTGCTAAAACGAGCAATTGGGCTTAAAACTTGTTTTGGTGGGGCATTTGACCAACTTTTGGTGTTTGTTGACCAAAAGTACCACACTTGAGATACTTTTGGCGCTAAAACACAAAAAGGATATTACAAAGATCGAAAACCAAACTTGCGTTCCATAAGTTGCTAAAACGAGCAATTGGGCTTAAAACTTGTTTTGGTGGGGCATTTGACCAACTTTTGGTGTTTGTTGACCAAAAGTACCACACTTGAGATACTTTTGGCGCTAAAACACAAAAAGCATATTACAAAGATCGAAAACCAAACTTGCGTTCCATAAGTTGCTAAAACGAGCAATTGGGCTTAAAACTTGTTTTGGTGGGGCATTTGACCAACTTTTGGTGTTTGTTGACCAAAAGTACCACACTTGAGATACTTTTGGCGCTAAAACACAAAAAGGATATTACAAAGATCGAAAACCAAACTTGCGTTCCATAAGTTGCTAAAACGAGCAATTGGGCTTAAAACTTGTTTTGGTGGGGCATTTGACCAACTTTTGGTGTTTGTTGACCAAAAGTACCACACTTGAGATACTTTTGGCGCTAAAACACAAAAAGCATATTACAAAGATCGAAAACCAAACTTGCGTTCCATAAGTTGCTAAAACGAGCAATTGGGCTTAAAACTTGTTTTGGTGGGGCATTTGACCAACTTTTGGTGTTTGTTGACCAAAAGTACCACACTTGAGATACTTTTGGCGCTAAAACACAAAAAGCATATTACAAAGATCGAAAACCAAACTTGCGTTCCATAAGTTGCTAAAACGAGCAATTGGGCTTAAAACTTGTTTTGGTGGGGCATTTGACCAACTTTTGGTGTTTGTTGACCAAAAGTACCACACTTGAGATACTTTTGGCGCTAAAACACAAAAAGGATATTACAAAGATCGAAAACCAAACTTGCGTTCCATAAGTTGCTAAAACGAGCAATTGGGCTTAAAACTTGTTTTGGTGGGGCATTTGACCAACTTTTGGTGTTTGTTGACCAAAAGTACCACACTTGAGATACTTTTGGCGCTAAAACACAAAAAGCATATTACAAAGATCGAAAACCAAACTTGCGTTCCATAAGTTGCTAAAACGAGCAATTGGGCTTAAAACTTGTTTTGGTGGGGCATTTGACCAACTTTTGGTGTTTGTTGACCAAAAGTACCACACTTGAGATACTTTTGGCGCTAAAACACAAAAAGATATTACAAAGATCGAAAACCAAACTTGCGTTCCATAAGTTGCTAAAACGAGCAATTGGGCTTAAAACTTGTTTTGGTGGGGCATTTGACCAACTTTTGGTGTTTGTTGACCAAAAGTACCACACTTGAGATACTTTTGGCGCTAAAACACAAAAAGGATATTACAAAGATCGAAAACCAAACTTGCGTTCCATAAGTTGCTAAAACGAGCAATTGGGCTTAAAACTTGTTTTGGTGGGGCATTTGACCAACTTTTGGTGTTTGTTGACCAAAAGTACCACACTTGAGATACTTTTGGCGCTAAAACACAAAAAGGATATTACAAAGATCGAAAACCAAACTTGCGTTCCATAAGTTGCTAAAACGAGCAATTGGGCTTAAAACTTGTTTTGGTGGGGCATTTGACCAACTTTTGGTGTTTGTTGACCAAAAGTACCACACTTGAGATACTTTTGGCGCTAAAACACAAAAAGGATATTACAAAGATCGAAAACCAAACTTGCGTTCCATAAGTTGCTAAAACGAGCAATTGGGCTTAAAACTTGTTTTGGTGGGGCATTTGACCAACTTTTGGTGTTTGTTGACCAAAAGTACCACACTTGAGATACTTTTGGCGCTAAAACACAAAAAGCATATTACAAAGATCGAAAACCAAACTTGCGTTCCATAAGTTGCTAAAACGAGCAATTGGGCTTAAAACTTGTTTTGGTGGGGCATTTGACCAACTTTTGGTGTTTGTTGACCAAAAGTACCACACTTGAGATACTTTTGGCGCTAAAACACAAAAAGGATATTACAAAGATCGAAAACCAAACTTGCGTTCCATAAGTTGCTAAAACGAGCAATTGGGCTTAAAACTTGTTTTGGTGGGGCATTTGACCAACTTTTGGTGTTTGTTGACCAAAAGTACCACACTTGAGATACTTTTGGCGCTAAAACACAAAAAGCATATTACAAAGATCGAAAACCAAACTTGCGTTCCATAAGTTGCTAAAACGAGCAATTGGGCTTAAAACTTGTTTTGGTGGGGCATTTGACCAACTTTTGGTGTTTGTTGACCAAAAGTACCACACTTGAGATACTTTTGGCGCTAAAACACAAAAAGATATTACAAAGATCGAAAACCAAACTTGCGTTCCATAAGTTGCTAAAACGAGCAATTGGGCTTAAAACTTGTTTTGGTGGGGCATTTGACCAACTTTTGGTGTTTGTTGACCAAAAGTACCACACTTGAGATACTTTTGGCGCTAAAACACAAAAAGCATATTACAAAGATCGAAAACCAAACTTGCGTTCCATAAGTTGCTAAAACGAGCAATTGGGCTTAAAACTTGTTTTGGTGGGGCATTTGACCAACTTTTGGTGTTTGTTGACCAAAAGTACCACACTTGAGATACTTTTGGCGCTAAAACACAAAAAGGATATTACAAAGATCGAAAACCAAACTTGCGTTCCATAAGTTGCTAAAACGAGCAATTGGGCTTAAAACTTGTTTTGGTGGGGCATTTGACCAACTTTTGGTGTTTGTTGACCAAAAGTACCACACTTGAGATACTTTTGGCGCTAAAACACAAAAAGATATTACAAAGATCGAAAACCAAACTTGCGTTCCATAAGTTGCTAAAACGAGCAATTGGGCTTAAAACTTGTTTTGGTGGGGCATTTGACCAACTTTTGGTGTTTGTTGACCAAAAGTACCACACTTGAGATACTTTTGGCGCTAAAACACAAAAAGCATATTACAAAGATCGAAAACCAAACTTGCGTTCCATAAGTTGCTAAAACGAGCAATTGGGCTTAAAACTTGTTTTGGTGGGGCATTTGACCAACTTTTGGTGTTTGTTGACCAAAAGTACCACACTTGAGATACTTTTGGCGCTAAAACACAAAAAGGATATTACAAAGATCGAAAACCAAACTTGCGTTCCATAAGTTGCTAAAACGAGCAATTGGGCTTAAAACTTGTTTTGGTGGGGCATTTGACCAACTTTTGGTGTTTGTTGACCAAAAGTACCACACTTGAGATACTTTTGGCGCTAAAACACAAAAAGCATATTACAAAGATCGAAAACCAAACTTGCGTTCCATAAGTTGCTAAAACGAGCAATTGGGCTTAAAACTTGTTTTGGTGGGGCATTTGACCAACTTTTGGTGTTTGTTGACCAAAAGTACCACACTTGAGATACTTTTGGCGCTAAAACACAAAAAGGATATTACAAAGATCGAAAACCAAACTTGCGTTCCATAAGTTGCTAAAACGAGCAATTGGGCTTAAAACTTGTTTTGGTGGGGCATTTGACCAACTTTTGGTGTTTGTTGACCAAAAGTACCACACTTGAGATACTTTTGGCGCTAAAACACAAAAAGCATATTACAAAGATCGAAAACCAAACTTGCGTTCCATAAGTTGCTAAAACGAGCAATTGGGCTTAAAACTTGTTTTGGTGGGGCATTTGACCAACTTTTGGTGTTTGTTGACCAAAAGTACCACACTTGAGATACTTTTGGCGCTAAAACACAAAAAGGATATTACAAAGATCGAAAACCAAACTTGCGTTCCATAAGTTGCTAAAACGAGCAATTGGGCTTAAAACTTGTTTTGGTGGGGCATTTGACCAACTTTTGGTGTTTGTTGACCAAAAGTACCACACTTGAGATACTTTTGGCGCTAAAACACAAAAAGGATATTACAAAGATCGAAAACCAAACTTGCGTTCCATAAGTTGCTAAAACGAGCAATTGGGCTTAAAACTTGTTTTGGTGGGGCATTTGACCAACTTTTGGTGTTTGTTGACCAAAAGTACCACACTTGAGATACTTTTGGCGCTAAAACACAAAAAGCATATTACAAAGATCGAAAACCAAACTTGCGTTCCATAAGTTGCTAAAACGAGCAATTGGGCTTAAAACTTGTTTTGGTGGGGCATTTGACCAACTTTTGGTGTTTGTTGACCAAAAGTACCACACTTGAGATACTTTTGGCGCTAAAACACAAAAAGGATATTACAAAGATCGAAAACCAAACTTGCGTTCCATAAGTTGCTAAAACGAGCAATTGGGCTTAAAACTTGTTTTGGTGGGGCATTTGACCAACTTTTGGTGTTTGTTGACCAAAAGTACCACACTTGAGATACTTTTGGCGCTAAAACACAAAAAGCATATTACAAAGATCGAAAACCAAACTTGCGTTCCATAAGTTGCTAAAACGAGCAATTGGGCTTAAAACTTGTTTTGGTGGGGCATTTGACCAACTTTTGGTGTTTGTTGACCAAAAGTACCACACTTGAGATACTTTTGGCGCTAAAACACAAAAAGATATTACAAAGATCGAAAACCAAACTTGCGTTCCATAAGTTGCTAAAACGAGCAATTGGGCTTAAAACTTGTTTTGGTGGGGCATTTGACCAACTTTTGGTGTTTGTTGACCAAAAGTACCACACTTGAGATACTTTTGGCGCTAAAACACAAAAAGCATATTACAAAGATCGAAAACCAAACTTGCGTTCCATAAGTTGCTAAAACGAGCAATTGGGCTTAAAACTTGTTTTGGTGGGGCATTTGACCAACTTTTGGTGTTTGTTGACCAAAAGTACCACACTTGAGATACTTTTGGCGCTAAAACACAAAAAGGATATTACAAAGATCGAAAACCAAACTTGCGTTCCATAAGTTGCTAAAACGAGCAATTGGGCTTAAAACTTGTTTTGGTGGGGCATTTGACCAACTTTTGGTGTTTGTTGACCAAAAGTACCACACTTGAGATACTTTTGGCGCTAAAACACAAAAAGATATTACAAAGATCGAAAACCAAACTTGCGTTCCATAAGTTGCTAAAACGAGCAATTGGGCTTAAAACTTGTTTTGGTGGGGCATTTGACCAACTTTTGGTGTTTGTTGACCAAAAGTACCACACTTGAGATACTTTTGGCGCTAAAACACAAAAAGGATATTACAAAGATCGAAAACCAAACTTGCGTTCCATAAGTTGCTAAAACGAGCAATTGGGCTTAAAACTTGTTTTGGTGGGGCATTTGACCAACTTTTGGTGTTTGTTGACCAAAAGTACCACACTTGAGATACTTTTGGCGCTAAAACACAAAAAGGATATTACAAAGATCGAAAACCAAACTTGCGTTCCATAAGTTGCTAAAACGAGCAATTGGGCTTAAAACTTGTTTTGGTGGGGCATTTGACCAACTTTTGGTGTTTGTTGACCAAAAGTACCACACTTGAGATACTTTTGGCGCTAAAACACAAAAAGCATATTACAAAGATCGAAAACCAAACTTGCGTTCCATAAGTTGCTAAAACGAGCAATTGGGCTTAAAACTTGTTTTGGTGGGGCATTTGACCAACTTTTGGTGTTTGTTGACCAAAAGTACCACACTTGAGATACTTTTGGCGCTAAAACACAAAAAGGATATTACAAAGATCGAAAACCAAACTTGCGTTCCATAAGTTGCTAAAACGAGCAATTGGGCTTAAAACTTGTTTTGGTGGGGCATTTGACCAACTTTTGGTGTTTGTTGACCAAAAGTACCACACTTGAGATACTTTTGGCGCTAAAACACAAAAAGGATATTACAAAGATCGAAAACCAAACTTGCGTTCCATAAGTTGCTAAAACGAGCAATTGGGCTTAAAACTTGTTTTGGTGGGGCATTTGACCAACTTTTGGTGTTTGTTGACCAAAAGTACCACACTTGAGATACTTTTGGCGCTAAAACACAAAAAGGATATTACAAAGATCGAAAACCAAACTTGCGTTCCATAAGTTGCTAAAACGAGCAATTGGGCTTAAAACTTGTTTTGGTGGGGCATTTGACCAACTTTTGGTGTTTGTTGACCAAAAGTACCACACTTGAGATACTTTTGGCGCTAAAACACAAAAAGGATATTACAAAGATCGAAAACCAAACTTGCGTTCCATAAGTTGCTAAAACGAGCAATTGGGCTTAAAACTTGTTTTGGTGGGGCATTTGACCAACTTTTGGTGTTTGTTGACCAAAAGTACCACACTTGAGATACTTTTGGCGCTAAAACACAAAAAGGATATTACAAAGATCGAAAACCAAACTTGCGTTCCATAAGTTGCTAAAACGAGCAATTGGGCTTAAAACTTGTTTTGGTGGGGCATTTGACCAACTTTTGGTGTTTGTTGACCAAAAGTACCACACTTGAGATACTTTTGGCGCTAAAACACAAAAAGATATTACAAAGATCGAAAACCAAACTTGCGTTCCATAAGTTGCTAAAACGAGCAATTGGGCTTAAAACTTGTTTTGGTGGGGCATTTGACCAACTTTTGGTGTTTGTTGACCAAAAGTACCACACTTGAGATACTTTTGGCGCTAAAACACAAAAAGGATATTACAAAGATCGAAAACCAAACTTGCGTTCCATAAGTTGCTAAAACGAGCAATTGGGCTTAAAACTTGTTTTGGTGGGGCATTTGACCAACTTTTGGTGTTTGTTGACCAAAAGTACCACACTTGAGATACTTTTGGCGCTAAAACACAAAAAGGATATTACAAAGATCGAAAACCAAACTTGCGTTCCATAAGTTGCTAAAACGAGCAATTGGGCTTAAAACTTGTTTTGGTGGGGCATTTGACCAACTTTTGGTGTTTGTTGACCAAAAGTACCACACTTGAGATACTTTTGGCGCTAAAACACAAAAAGATATTACAAAGATCGAAAACCAAACTTGCGTTCCATAAGTTGCTAAAACGAGCAATTGGGCTTAAAACTTGTTTTGGTGGGGCATTTGACCAACTTTTGGTGTTTGTTGACCAAAAGTACCACACTTGAGATACTTTTGGCGCTAAAACACAAAAAGGATATTACAAAGATCGAAAACCAAACTTGCGTTCCATAAGTTGCTAAAACGAGCAATTGGGCTTAAAACTTGTTTTGGTGGGGCATTTGACCAACTTTTGGTGTTTGTTGACCAAAAGTACCACACTTGAGATACTTTTGGCGCTAAAACACAAAAAGGATATTACAAAGATCGAAAACCAAACTTGCGTTCCATAAGTTGCTAAAACGAGCAATTGGGCTTAAAACTTGTTTTGGTGGGGCATTTGACCAACTTTTGGTGTTTGTTGACCAAAAGTACCACACTTGAGATACTTTTGGCGCTAAAACACAAAAAGGATATTACAAAGATCGAAAACCAAACTTGCGTTCCATAAGTTGCTAAAACGAGCAATTGGGCTTAAAACTTGTTTTGGTGGGGCATTTGACCAACTTTTGGTGTTTGTTGACCAAAAGTACCACACTTGAGATACTTTTGGCGCTAAAACACAAAAAGCATATTACAAAGATCGAAAACCAAACTTGCGTTCCATAAGTTGCTAAAACGAGCAATTGGGCTTAAAACTTGTTTTGGTGGGGCATTTGACCAACTTTTGGTGTTTGTTGACCAAAAGTACCACACTTGAGATACTTTTGGCGCTAAAACACAAAAAGGATATTACAAAGATCGAAAACCAAACTTGCGTTCCATAAGTTGCTAAAACGAGCAATTGGGCTTAAAACTTGTTTTGGTGGGGCATTTGACCAACTTTTGGTGTTTGTTGACCAAAAGTACCACACTTGAGATACTTTTGGCGCTAAAACACAAAAAGGATATTACAAAGATCGAAAACCAAACTTGCGTTCCATAAGTTGCTAAAACGAGCAATTGGGCTTAAAACTTGTTTTGGTGGGGCATTTGACCAACTTTTGGTGTTTGTTGACCAAAAGTACCACACTTGAGATACTTTTGGCGCTAAAACACAAAAAGATATTACAAAGATCGAAAACCAAACTTGCGTTCCATAAGTTGCTAAAACGAGCAATTGGGCTTAAAACTTGTTTTGGTGGGGCATTTGACCAACTTTTGGTGTTTGTTGACCAAAAGTACCACACTTGAGATACTTTTGGCGCTAAAACACAAAAAGCATATTACAAAGATCGAAAACCAAACTTGCGTTCCATAAGTTGCTAAAACGAGCAATTGGGCTTAAAACTTGTTTTGGTGGGGCATTTGACCAACTTTTGGTGTTTGTTGACCAAAAGTACCACACTTGAGATACTTTTGGCGCTAAAACACAAAAAGGATATTACAAAGATCGAAAACCAAACTTGCGTTCCATAAGTTGCTAAAACGAGCAATTGGGCTTAAAACTTGTTTTGGTGGGGCATTTGACCAACTTTTGGTGTTTGTTGACCAAAAGTACCACACTTGAGATACTTTTGGCGCTAAAACACAAAAAGGATATTACAAAGATCGAAAACCAAACTTGCGTTCCATAAGTTGCTAAAACGAGCAATTGGGCTTAAAACTTGTTTTGGTGGGGCATTTGACCAACTTTTGGTGTTTGTTGACCAAAAGTACCACACTTGAGATACTTTTGGCGCTAAAACACAAAAAGGATATTACAAAGATCGAAAACCAAACTTGCGTTCCATAAGTTGCTAAAACGAGCAATTGGGCTTAAAACTTGTTTTGGTGGGGCATTTGACCAACTTTTGGTGTTTGTTGACCAAAAGTACCACACTTGAGATACTTTTGGCGCTAAAACACAAAAAGGATATTACAAAGATCGAAAACCAAACTTGCGTTCCATAAGTTGCTAAAACGAGCAATTGGGCTTAAAACTTGTTTTGGTGGGGCATTTGACCAACTTTTGGTGTTTGTTGACCAAAAGTACCACACTTGAGATACTTTTGGCGCTAAAACACAAAAAGGATATTACAAAGATCGAAAACCAAACTTGCGTTCCATAAGTTGCTAAAACGAGCAATTGGGCTTAAAACTTGTTTTGGTGGGGCATTTGACCAACTTTTGGTGTTTGTTGACCAAAAGTACCACACTTGAGATACTTTTGGCGCTAAAACACAAAAAGCATATTACAAAGATCGAAAACCAAACTTGCGTTCCATAAGTTGCTAAAACGAGCAATTGGGCTTAAAACTTGTTTTGGTGGGGCATTTGACCAACTTTTGGTGTTTGTTGACCAAAAGTACCACACTTGAGATACTTTTGGCGCTAAAACACAAAAAGCATATTACAAAGATCGAAAACCAAACTTGCGTTCCATAAGTTGCTAAAACGAGCAATTGGGCTTAAAACTTGTTTTGGTGGGGCATTTGACCAACTTTTGGTGTTTGTTGACCAAAAGTACCACACTTGAGATACTTTTGGCGCTAAAACACAAAAAGGATATTACAAAGATCGAAAACCAAACTTGCGTTCCATAAGTTGCTAAAACGAGCAATTGGGCTTAAAACTTGTTTTGGTGGGGCATTTGACCAACTTTTGGTGTTTGTTGACCAAAAGTACCACACTTGAGATACTTTTGGCGCTAAAACACAAAAAGCATATTACAAAGATCGAAAACCAAACTTGCGTTCCATAAGTTGCTAAAACGAGCAATTGGGCTTAAAACTTGTTTTGGTGGGGCATTTGACCAACTTTTGGTGTTTGTTGACCAAAAGTACCACACTTGAGATACTTTTGGCGCTAAAACACAAAAAGGATATTACAAAGATCGAAAACCAAACTTGCGTTCCATAAGTTGCTAAAACGAGCAATTGGGCTTAAAACTTGTTTTGGTGGGGCATTTGACCAACTTTTGGTGTTTGTTGACCAAAAGTACCACACTTGAGATACTTTTGGCGCTAAAACACAAAAAGATATTACAAAGATCGAAAACCAAACTTGCGTTCCATAAGTTGCTAAAACGAGCAATTGGGCTTAAAACTTGTTTTGGTGGGGCATTTGACCAACTTTTGGTGTTTGTTGACCAAAAGTACCACACTTGAGATACTTTTGGCGCTAAAACACAAAAAGGATATTACAAAGATCGAAAACCAAACTTGCGTTCCATAAGTTGCTAAAACGAGCAATTGGGCTTAAAACTTGTTTTGGTGGGGCATTTGACCAACTTTTGGTGTTTGTTGACCAAAAGTACCACACTTGAGATACTTTTGGCGCTAAAACACAAAAAGCATATTACAAAGATCGAAAACCAAACTTGCGTTCCATAAGTTGCTAAAACGAGCAATTGGGCTTAAAACTTGTTTTGGTGGGGCATTTGACCAACTTTTGGTGTTTGTTGACCAAAAGTACCACACTTGAGATACTTTTGGCGCTAAAACACAAAAAGGATATTACAAAGATCGAAAACCAAACTTGCGTTCCATAAGTTGCTAAAACGAGCAATTGGGCTTAAAACTTGTTTTGGTGGGGCATTTGACCAACTTTTGGTGTTTGTTGACCAAAAGTACCACACTTGAGATACTTTTGGCGCTAAAACACAAAAAGGATATTACAAAGATCGAAAACCAAACTTGCGTTCCATAAGTTGCTAAAACGAGCAATTGGGCTTAAAACTTGTTTTGGTGGGGCATTTGACCAACTTTTGGTGTTTGTTGACCAAAAGTACCACACTTGAGATACTTTTGGCGCTAAAACACAAAAAGCATATTACAAAGATCGAAAACCAAACTTGCGTTCCATAAGTTGCTAAAACGAGCAATTGGGCTTAAAACTTGTTTTGGTGGGGCATTTGACCAACTTTTGGTGTTTGTTGACCAAAAGTACCACACTTGAGATACTTTTGGCGCTAAAACACAAAAAGATATTACAAAGATCGAAAACCAAACTTGCGTTCCATAAGTTGCTAAAACGAGCAATTGGGCTTAAAACTTGTTTTGGTGGGGCATTTGACCAACTTTTGGTGTTTGTTGACCAAAAGTACCACACTTGAGATACTTTTGGCGCTAAAACACAAAAAGGATATTACAAAGATCGAAAACCAAACTTGCGTTCCATAAGTTGCTAAAACGAGCAATTGGGCTTAAAACTTGTTTTGGTGGGGCATTTGACCAACTTTTGGTGTTTGTTGACCAAAAGTACCACACTTGAGATACTTTTGGCGCTAAAACACAAAAAGGATATTACAAAGATCGAAAACCAAACTTGCGTTCCATAAGTTGCTAAAACGAGCAATTGGGCTTAAAACTTGTTTTGGTGGGGCATTTGACCAACTTTTGGTGTTTGTTGACCAAAAGTACCACACTTGAGATACTTTTGGCGCTAAAACACAAAAAGCATATTACAAAGATCGAAAACCAAACTTGCGTTCCATAAGTTGCTAAAACGAGCAATTGGGCTTAAAACTTGTTTTGGTGGGGCATTTGACCAACTTTTGGTGTTTGTTGACCAAAAGTACCACACTTGAGATACTTTTGGCGCTAAAACACAAAAAGGATATTACAAAGATCGAAAACCAAACTTGCGTTCCATAAGTTGCTAAAACGAGCAATTGGGCTTAAAACTTGTTTTGGTGGGGCATTTGACCAACTTTTGGTGTTTGTTGACCAAAAGTACCACACTTGAGATACTTTTGGCGCTAAAACACAAAAAGGATATTACAAAGATCGAAAACCAAACTTGCGTTCCATAAGTTGCTAAAACGAGCAATTGGGCTTAAAACTTGTTTTGGTGGGGCATTTGACCAACTTTTGGTGTTTGTTGACCAAAAGTACCACACTTGAGATACTTTTGGCGCTAAAACACAAAAAGGATATTACAAAGATCGAAAACCAAACTTGCGTTCCATAAGTTGCTAAAACGAGCAATTGGGCTTAAAACTTGTTTTGGTGGGGCATTTGACCAACTTTTGGTGTTTGTTGACCAAAAGTACCACACTTGAGATACTTTTGGCGCTAAAACACAAAAAGGATATTACAAAGATCGAAAACCAAACTTGCGTTCCATAAGTTGCTAAAACGAGCAATTGGGCTTAAAACTTGTTTTGGTGGGGCATTTGACCAACTTTTGGTGTTTGTTGACCAAAAGTACCACACTTGAGATACTTTTGGCGCTAAAACACAAAAAGGATATTACAAAGATCGAAAACCAAACTTGCGTTCCATAAGTTGCTAAAACGAGCAATTGGGCTTAAAACTTGTTTTGGTGGGGCATTTGACCAACTTTTGGTGTTTGTTGACCAAAAGTACCACACTTGAGATACTTTTGGCGCTAAAACACAAAAAGATATTACAAAGATCGAAAACCAAACTTGCGTTCCATAAGTTGCTAAAACGAGCAATTGGGCTTAAAACTTGTTTTGGTGGGGCATTTGACCAACTTTTGGTGTTTGTTGACCAAAAGTACCACACTTGAGATACTTTTGGCGCTAAAACACAAAAAGGATATTACAAAGATCGAAAACCAAACTTGCGTTCCATAAGTTGCTAAAACGAGCAATTGGGCTTAAAACTTGTTTTGGTGGGGCATTTGACCAACTTTTGGTGTTTGTTGACCAAAAGTACCACACTTGAGATACTTTTGGCGCTAAAACACAAAAAGGATATTACAAAGATCGAAAACCAAACTTGCGTTCCATAAGTTGCTAAAACGAGCAATTGGGCTTAAAACTTGTTTTGGTGGGGCATTTGACCAACTTTTGGTGTTTGTTGACCAAAAGTACCACACTTGAGATACTTTTGGCGCTAAAACACAAAAAGGATATTACAAAGATCGAAAACCAAACTTGCGTTCCATAAGTTGCTAAAACGAGCAATTGGGCTTAAAACTTGTTTTGGTGGGGCATTTGACCAACTTTTGGTGTTTGTTGACCAAAAGTACCACACTTGAGATACTTTTGGCGCTAAAACACAAAAAGGATATTACAAAGATCGAAAACCAAACTTGCGTTCCATAAGTTGCTAAAACGAGCAATTGGGCTTAAAACTTGTTTTGGTGGGGCATTTGACCAACTTTTGGTGTTTGTTGACCAAAAGTACCACACTTGAGATACTTTTGGCGCTAAAACACAAAAAGGATATTACAAAGATCGAAAACCAAACTTGCGTTCCATAAGTTGCTAAAACGAGCAATTGGGCTTAAAACTTGTTTTGGTGGGGCATTTGACCAACTTTTGGTGTTTGTTGACCAAAAGTACCACACTTGAGATACTTTTGGCGCTAAAACACAAAAAGATATTACAAAGATCGAAAACCAAACTTGCGTTCCATAAGTTGCTAAAACGAGCAATTGGGCTTAAAACTTGTTTTGGTGGGGCATTTGACCAACTTTTGGTGTTTGTTGACCAAAAGTACCACACTTGAGATACTTTTGGCGCTAAAACACAAAAAGGATATTACAAAGATCGAAAACCAAACTTGCGTTCCATAAGTTGCTAAAACGAGCAATTGGGCTTAAAACTTGTTTTGGTGGGGCATTTGACCAACTTTTGGTGTTTGTTGACCAAAAGTACCACACTTGAGATACTTTTGGCGCTAAAACACAAAAAGGATATTACAAAGATCGAAAACCAAACTTGCGTTCCATAAGTTGCTAAAACGAGCAATTGGGCTTAAAACTTGTTTTGGTGGGGCATTTGACCAACTTTTGGTGTTTGTTGACCAAAAGTACCACACTTGAGATACTTTTGGCGCTAAAACACAAAAAGGATATTACAAAGATCGAAAACCAAACTTGCGTTCCATAAGTTGCTAAAACGAGCAATTGGGCTTAAAACTTGTTTTGGTGGGGCATTTGACCAACTTTTGGTGTTTGTTGACCAAAAGTACCACACTTGAGATACTTTTGGCGCTAAAACACAAAAAGGATATTACAAAGATCGAAAACCAAACTTGCGTTCCATAAGTTGCTAAAACGAGCAATTGGGCTTAAAACTTGTTTTGGTGGGGCATTTGACCAACTTTTGGTGTTTGTTGACCAAAAGTACCACACTTGAGATACTTTTGGCGCTAAAACACAAAAAGGATATTACAAAGATCGAAAACCAAACTTGCGTTCCATAAGTTGCTAAAACGAGCAATTGGGCTTAAAACTTGTTTTGGTGGGGCATTTGACCAACTTTTGGTGTTTGTTGACCAAAAGTACCACACTTGAGATACTTTTGGCGCTAAAACACAAAAAGGATATTACAAAGATCGAAAACCAAACTTGCGTTCCATAAGTTGCTAAAACGAGCAATTGGGCTTAAAACTTGTTTTGGTGGGGCATTTGACCAACTTTTGGTGTTTGTTGACCAAAAGTACCACACTTGAGATACTTTTGGCGCTAAAACACAAAAAGGATATTACAAAGATCGAAAACCAAACTTGCGTTCCATAAGTTGCTAAAACGAGCAATTGGGCTTAAAACTTGTTTTGGTGGGGCATTTGACCAACTTTTGGTGTTTGTTGACCAAAAGTACCACACTTGAGATACTTTTGGCGCTAAAACACAAAAAGGATATTACAAAGATCGAAAACCAAACTTGCGTTCCATAAGTTGCTAAAACGAGCAATTGGGCTTAAAACTTGTTTTGGTGGGGCATTTGACCAACTTTTGGTGTTTGTTGACCAAAAGTACCACACTTGAGATACTTTTGGCGCTAAAACACAAAAAGGATATTACAAAGATCGAAAACCAAACTTGCGTTCCATAAGTTGCTAAAACGAGCAATTGGGCTTAAAACTTGTTTTGGTGGGGCATTTGACCAACTTTTGGTGTTTGTTGACCAAAAGTACCACACTTGAGATACTTTTGGCGCTAAAACACAAAAAGGATATTACAAAGATCGAAAACCAAACTTGCGTTCCATAAGTTGCTAAAACGAGCAATTGGGCTTAAAACTTGTTTTGGTGGGGCATTTGACCAACTTTTGGTGTTTGTTGACCAAAAGTACCACACTTGAGATACTTTTGGCGCTAAAACACAAAAAGCATATTACAAAGATCGAAAACCAAACTTGCGTTCCATAAGTTGCTAAAACGAGCAATTGGGCTTAAAACTTGTTTTGGTGGGGCATTTGACCAACTTTTGGTGTTTGTTGACCAAAAGTACCACACTTGAGATACTTTTGGCGCTAAAACACAAAAAGGATATTACAAAGATCGAAAACCAAACTTGCGTTCCATAAGTTGCTAAAACGAGCAATTGGGCTTAAAACTTGTTTTGGTGGGGCATTTGACCAACTTTTGGTGTTTGTTGACCAAAAGTACCACACTTGAGATACTTTTGGCGCTAAAACACAAAAAGGATATTACAAAGATCGAAAACCAAACTTGCGTTCCATAAGTTGCTAAAACGAGCAATTGGGCTTAAAACTTGTTTTGGTGGGGCATTTGACCAACTTTTGGTGTTTGTTGACCAAAAGTACCACACTTGAGATACTTTTGGCGCTAAAACACAAAAAGGATATTACAAAGATCGAAAACCAAACTTGCGTTCCATAAGTTGCTAAAACGAGCAATTGGGCTTAAAACTTGTTTTGGTGGGGCATTTGACCAACTTTTGGTGTTTGTTGACCAAAAGTACCACACTTGAGATACTTTTGGCGCTAAAACACAAAAAGCATATTACAAAGATCGAAAACCAAACTTGCGTTCCATAAGTTGCTAAAACGAGCAATTGGGCTTAAAACTTGTTTTGGTGGGGCATTTGACCAACTTTTGGTGTTTGTTGACCAAAAGTACCACACTTGAGATACTTTTGGCGCTAAAACACAAAAAGGATATTACAAAGATCGAAAACCAAACTTGCGTTCCATAAGTTGCTAAAACGAGCAATTGGGCTTAAAACTTGTTTTGGTGGGGCATTTGACCAACTTTTGGTGTTTGTTGACCAAAAGTACCACACTTGAGATACTTTTGGCGCTAAAACACAAAAAGGATATTACAAAGATCGAAAACCAAACTTGCGTTCCATAAGTTGCTAAAACGAGCAATTGGGCTTAAAACTTGTTTTGGTGGGGCATTTGACCAACTTTTGGTGTTTGTTGACCAAAAGTACCACACTTGAGATACTTTTGGCGCTAAAACACAAAAAGCATATTACAAAGATCGAAAACCAAACTTGCGTTCCATAAGTTGCTAAAACGAGCAATTGGGCTTAAAACTTGTTTTGGTGGGGCATTTGACCAACTTTTGGTGTTTGTTGACCAAAAGTACCACACTTGAGATACTTTTGGCGCTAAAACACAAAAAGGATATTACAAAGATCGAAAACCAAACTTGCGTTCCATAAGTTGCTAAAACGAGCAATTGGGCTTAAAACTTGTTTTGGTGGGGCATTTGACCAACTTTTGGTGTTTGTTGACCAAAAGTACCACACTTGAGATACTTTTGGCGCTAAAACACAAAAAGGATATTACAAAGATCGAAAACCAAACTTGCGTTCCATAAGTTGCTAAAACGAGCAATTGGGCTTAAAACTTGTTTTGGTGGGGCATTTGACCAACTTTTGGTGTTTGTTGACCAAAAGTACCACACTTGAGATACTTTTGGCGCTAAAACACAAAAAGGATATTACAAAGATCGAAAACCAAACTTGCGTTCCATAAGTTGCTAAAACGAGCAATTGGGCTTAAAACTTGTTTTGGTGGGGCATTTGACCAACTTTTGGTGTTTGTTGACCAAAAGTACCACACTTGAGATACTTTTGGCGCTAAAACACAAAAAGGATATTACAAAGATCGAAAACCAAACTTGCGTTCCATAAGTTGCTAAAACGAGCAATTGGGCTTAAAACTTGTTTTGGTGGGGCATTTGACCAACTTTTGGTGTTTGTTGACCAAAAGTACCACACTTGAGATACTTTTGGCGCTAAAACACAAAAAGCATATTACAAAGATCGAAAACCAAACTTGCGTTCCATAAGTTGCTAAAACGAGCAATTGGGCTTAAAACTTGTTTTGGTGGGGCATTTGACCAACTTTTGGTGTTTGTTGACCAAAAGTACCACACTTGAGATACTTTTGGCGCTAAAACACAAAAAGGATATTACAAAGATCGAAAACCAAACTTGCGTTCCATAAGTTGCTAAAACGAGCAATTGGGCTTAAAACTTGTTTTGGTGGGGCATTTGACCAACTTTTGGTGTTTGTTGACCAAAAGTACCACACTTGAGATACTTTTGGCGCTAAAACACAAAAAGGATATTACAAAGATCGAAAACCAAACTTGCGTTCCATAAGTTGCTAAAACGAGCAATTGGGCTTAAAACTTGTTTTGGTGGGGCATTTGACCAACTTTTGGTGTTTGTTGACCAAAAGTACCACACTTGAGATACTTTTGGCGCTAAAACACAAAAAGGATATTACAAAGATCGAAAACCAAACTTGCGTTCCATAAGTTGCTAAAACGAGCAATTGGGCTTAAAACTTGTTTTGGTGGGGCATTTGACCAACTTTTGGTGTTTGTTGACCAAAAGTACCACACTTGAGATACTTTTGGCGCTAAAACACAAAAAGGATATTACAAAGATCGAAAACCAAACTTGCGTTCCATAAGTTGCTAAAACGAGCAATTGGGCTTAAAACTTGTTTTGGTGGGGCATTTGACCAACTTTTGGTGTTTGTTGACCAAAAGTACCACACTTGAGATACTTTTGGCGCTAAAACACAAAAAGCATATTACAAAGATCGAAAACCAAACTTGCGTTCCATAAGTTGCTAAAACGAGCAATTGGGCTTAAAACTTGTTTTGGTGGGGCATTTGACCAACTTTTGGTGTTTGTTGACCAAAAGTACCACACTTGAGATACTTTTGGCGCTAAAACACAAAAAGGATATTACAAAGATCGAAAACCAAACTTGCGTTCCATAAGTTGCTAAAACGAGCAATTGGGCTTAAAACTTGTTTTGGTGGGGCATTTGACCAACTTTTGGTGTTTGTTGACCAAAAGTACCACACTTGAGATACTTTTGGCGCTAAAACACAAAAAGGATATTACAAAGATCGAAAACCAAACTTGCGTTCCATAAGTTGCTAAAACGAGCAATTGGGCTTAAAACTTGTTTTGGTGGGGCATTTGACCAACTTTTGGTGTTTGTTGACCAAAAGTACCACACTTGAGATACTTTTGGCGCTAAAACACAAAAAGGATATTACAAAGATCGAAAACCAAACTTGCGTTCCATAAGTTGCTAAAACGAGCAATTGGGCTTAAAACTTGTTTTGGTGGGGCATTTGACCAACTTTTGGTGTTTGTTGACCAAAAGTACCACACTTGAGATACTTTTGGCGCTAAAACACAAAAAGGATATTACAAAGATCGAAAACCAAACTTGCGTTCCATAAGTTGCTAAAACGAGCAATTGGGCTTAAAACTTGTTTTGGTGGGGCATTTGACCAACTTTTGGTGTTTGTTGACCAAAAGTACCACACTTGAGATACTTTTGGCGCTAAAACACAAAAAGGATATTACAAAGATCGAAAACCAAACTTGCGTTCCATAAGTTGCTAAAACGAGCAATTGGGCTTAAAACTTGTTTTGGTGGGGCATTTGACCAACTTTTGGTGTTTGTTGACCAAAAGTACCACACTTGAGATACTTTTGGCGCTAAAACACAAAAAGGATATTACAAAGATCGAAAACCAAACTTGCGTTCCATAAGTTGCTAAAACGAGCAATTGGGCTTAAAACTTGTTTTGGTGGGGCATTTGACCAACTTTTGGTGTTTGTTGACCAAAAGTACCACACTTGAGATACTTTTGGCGCTAAAACACAAAAAGGATATTACAAAGATCGAAAACCAAACTTGCGTTCCATAAGTTGCTAAAACGAGCAATTGGGCTTAAAACTTGTTTTGGTGGGGCATTTGACCAACTTTTGGTGTTTGTTGACCAAAAGTACCACACTTGAGATACTTTTGGCGCTAAAACACAAAAAGGATATTACAAAGATCGAAAACCAAACTTGCGTTCCATAAGTTGCTAAAACGAGCAATTGGGCTTAAAACTTGTTTTGGTGGGGCATTTGACCAACTTTTGGTGTTTGTTGACCAAAAGTACCACACTTGAGATACTTTTGGCGCTAAAACACAAAAAGGATATTACAAAGATCGAAAACCAAACTTGCGTTCCATAAGTTGCTAAAACGAGCAATTGGGCTTAAAACTTGTTTTGGTGGGGCATTTGACCAACTTTTGGTGTTTGTTGACCAAAAGTACCACACTTGAGATACTTTTGGCGCTAAAACACAAAAAGATATTACAAAGATCGAAAACCAAACTTGCGTTCCATAAGTTGCTAAAACGAGCAATTGGGCTTAAAACTTGTTTTGGTGGGGCATTTGACCAACTTTTGGTGTTTGTTGACCAAAAGTACCACACTTGAGATACTTTTGGCGCTAAAACACAAAAAGATATTACAAAGATCGAAAACCAAACTTGCGTTCCATAAGTTGCTAAAACGAGCAATTGGGCTTAAAACTTGTTTTGGTGGGGCATTTGACCAACTTTTGGTGTTTGTTGACCAAAAGTACCACACTTGAGATACTTTTGGCGCTAAAACACAAAAAGCATATTACAAAGATCGAAAACCAAACTTGCGTTCCATAAGTTGCTAAAACGAGCAATTGGGCTTAAAACTTGTTTTGGTGGGGCATTTGACCAACTTTTGGTGTTTGTTGACCAAAAGTACCACACTTGAGATACTTTTGGCGCTAAAACACAAAAAGGATATTACAAAGATCGAAAACCAAACTTGCGTTCCATAAGTTGCTAAAACGAGCAATTGGGCTTAAAACTTGTTTTGGTGGGGCATTTGACCAACTTTTGGTGTTTGTTGACCAAAAGTACCACACTTGAGATACTTTTGGCGCTAAAACACAAAAAGGATATTACAAAGATCGAAAACCAAACTTGCGTTCCATAAGTTGCTAAAACGAGCAATTGGGCTTAAAACTTGTTTTGGTGGGGCATTTGACCAACTTTTGGTGTTTGTTGACCAAAAGTACCACACTTGAGATACTTTTGGCGCTAAAACACAAAAAGGATATTACAAAGATCGAAAACCAAACTTGCGTTCCATAAGTTGCTAAAACGAGCAATTGGGCTTAAAACTTGTTTTGGTGGGGCATTTGACCAACTTTTGGTGTTTGTTGACCAAAAGTACCACACTTGAGATACTTTTGGCGCTAAAACACAAAAAGCATATTACAAAGATCGAAAACCAAACTTGCGTTCCATAAGTTGCTAAAACGAGCAATTGGGCTTAAAACTTGTTTTGGTGGGGCATTTGACCAACTTTTGGTGTTTGTTGACCAAAAGTACCACACTTGAGATACTTTTGGCGCTAAAACACAAAAAGGATATTACAAAGATCGAAAACCAAACTTGCGTTCCATAAGTTGCTAAAACGAGCAATTGGGCTTAAAACTTGTTTTGGTGGGGCATTTGACCAACTTTTGGTGTTTGTTGACCAAAAGTACCACACTTGAGATACTTTTGGCGCTAAAACACAAAAAGATATTACAAAGATCGAAAACCAAACTTGCGTTCCATAAGTTGCTAAAACGAGCAATTGGGCTTAAAACTTGTTTTGGTGGGGCATTTGACCAACTTTTGGTGTTTGTTGACCAAAAGTACCACACTTGAGATACTTTTGGCGCTAAAACACAAAAAGGATATTACAAAGATCGAAAACCAAACTTGCGTTCCATAAGTTGCTAAAACGAGCAATTGGGCTTAAAACTTGTTTTGGTGGGGCATTTGACCAACTTTTGGTGTTTGTTGACCAAAAGTACCACACTTGAGATACTTTTGGCGCTAAAACACAAAAAGCATATTACAAAGATCGAAAACCAAACTTGCGTTCCATAAGTTGCTAAAACGAGCAATTGGGCTTAAAACTTGTTTTGGTGGGGCATTTGACCAACTTTTGGTGTTTGTTGACCAAAAGTACCACACTTGAGATACTTTTGGCGCTAAAACACAAAAAGGATATTACAAAGATCGAAAACCAAACTTGCGTTCCATAAGTTGCTAAAACGAGCAATTGGGCTTAAAACTTGTTTTGGTGGGGCATTTGACCAACTTTTGGTGTTTGTTGACCAAAAGTACCACACTTGAGATACTTTTGGCGCTAAAACACAAAAAGGATATTACAAAGATCGAAAACCAAACTTGCGTTCCATAAGTTGCTAAAACGAGCAATTGGGCTTAAAACTTGTTTTGGTGGGGCATTTGACCAACTTTTGGTGTTTGTTGACCAAAAGTACCACACTTGAGATACTTTTGGCGCTAAAACACAAAAAGGATATTACAAAGATCGAAAACCAAACTTGCGTTCCATAAGTTGCTAAAACGAGCAATTGGGCTTAAAACTTGTTTTGGTGGGGCATTTGACCAACTTTTGGTGTTTGTTGACCAAAAGTACCACACTTGAGATACTTTTGGCGCTAAAACACAAAAAGGATATTACAAAGATCGAAAACCAAACTTGCGTTCCATAAGTTGCTAAAACGAGCAATTGGGCTTAAAACTTGTTTTGGTGGGGCATTTGACCAACTTTTGGTGTTTGTTGACCAAAAGTACCACACTTGAGATACTTTTGGCGCTAAAACACAAAAAGGATATTACAAAGATCGAAAACCAAACTTGCGTTCCATAAGTTGCTAAAACGAGCAATTGGGCTTAAAACTTGTTTTGGTGGGGCATTTGACCAACTTTTGGTGTTTGTTGACCAAAAGTACCACACTTGAGATACTTTTGGCGCTAAAACACAAAAAGGATATTACAAAGATCGAAAACCAAACTTGCGTTCCATAAGTTGCTAAAACGAGCAATTGGGCTTAAAACTTGTTTTGGTGGGGCATTTGACCAACTTTTGGTGTTTGTTGACCAAAAGTACCACACTTGAGATACTTTTGGCGCTAAAACACAAAAAGCATATTACAAAGATCGAAAACCAAACTTGCGTTCCATAAGTTGCTAAAACGAGCAATTGGGCTTAAAACTTGTTTTGGTGGGGCATTTGACCAACTTTTGGTGTTTGTTGACCAAAAGTACCACACTTGAGATACTTTTGGCGCTAAAACACAAAAAGCATATTACAAAGATCGAAAACCAAACTTGCGTTCCATAAGTTGCTAAAACGAGCAATTGGGCTTAAAACTTGTTTTGGTGGGGCATTTGACCAACTTTTGGTGTTTGTTGACCAAAAGTACCACACTTGAGATACTTTTGGCGCTAAAACACAAAAAGGATATTACAAAGATCGAAAACCAAACTTGCGTTCCATAAGTTGCTAAAACGAGCAATTGGGCTTAAAACTTGTTTTGGTGGGGCATTTGACCAACTTTTGGTGTTTGTTGACCAAAAGTACCACACTTGAGATACTTTTGGCGCTAAAACACAAAAAGGATATTACAAAGATCGAAAACCAAACTTGCGTTCCATAAGTTGCTAAAACGAGCAATTGGGCTTAAAACTTGTTTTGGTGGGGCATTTGACCAACTTTTGGTGTTTGTTGACCAAAAGTACCACACTTGAGATACTTTTGGCGCTAAAACACAAAAAGGATATTACAAAGATCGAAAACCAAACTTGCGTTCCATAAGTTGCTAAAACGAGCAATTGGGCTTAAAACTTGTTTTGGTGGGGCATTTGACCAACTTTTGGTGTTTGTTGACCAAAAGTACCACACTTGAGATACTTTTGGCGCTAAAACACAAAAAGCATATTACAAAGATCGAAAACCAAACTTGCGTTCCATAAGTTGCTAAAACGAGCAATTGGGCTTAAAACTTGTTTTGGTGGGGCATTTGACCAACTTTTGGTGTTTGTTGACCAAAAGTACCACACTTGAGATACTTTTGGCGCTAAAACACAAAAAGCATATTACAAAGATCGAAAACCAAACTTGCGTTCCATAAGTTGCTAAAACGAGCAATTGGGCTTAAAACTTGTTTTGGTGGGGCATTTGACCAACTTTTGGTGTTTGTTGACCAAAAGTACCACACTTGAGATACTTTTGGCGCTAAAACACAAAAAGCATATTACAAAGATCGAAAACCAAACTTGCGTTCCATAAGTTGCTAAAACGAGCAATTGGGCTTAAAACTTGTTTTGGTGGGGCATTTGACCAACTTTTGGTGTTTGTTGACCAAAAGTACCACACTTGAGATACTTTTGGCGCTAAAACACAAAAAGGATATTACAAAGATCGAAAACCAAACTTGCGTTCCATAAGTTGCTAAAACGAGCAATTGGGCTTAAAACTTGTTTTGGTGGGGCATTTGACCAACTTTTGGTGTTTGTTGACCAAAAGTACCACACTTGAGATACTTTTGGCGCTAAAACACAAAAAGCATATTACAAAGATCGAAAACCAAACTTGCGTTCCATAAGTTGCTAAAACGAGCAATTGGGCTTAAAACTTGTTTTGGTGGGGCATTTGACCAACTTTTGGTGTTTGTTGACCAAAAGTACCACACTTGAGATACTTTTGGCGCTAAAACACAAAAAGCATATTACAAAGATCGAAAACCAAACTTGCGTTCCATAAGTTGCTAAAACGAGCAATTGGGCTTAAAACTTGTTTTGGTGGGGCATTTGACCAACTTTTGGTGTTTGTTGACCAAAAGTACCACACTTGAGATACTTTTGGCGCTAAAACACAAAAAGGATATTACAAAGATCGAAAACCAAACTTGCGTTCCATAAGTTGCTAAAACGAGCAATTGGGCTTAAAACTTGTTTTGGTGGGGCATTTGACCAACTTTTGGTGTTTGTTGACCAAAAGTACCACACTTGAGATACTTTTGGCGCTAAAACACAAAAAGGATATTACAAAGATCGAAAACCAAACTTGCGTTCCATAAGTTGCTAAAACGAGCAATTGGGCTTAAAACTTGTTTTGGTGGGGCATTTGACCAACTTTTGGTGTTTGTTGACCAAAAGTACCACACTTGAGATACTTTTGGCGCTAAAACACAAAAAGGATATTACAAAGATCGAAAACCAAACTTGCGTTCCATAAGTTGCTAAAACGAGCAATTGGGCTTAAAACTTGTTTTGGTGGGGCATTTGACCAACTTTTGGTGTTTGTTGACCAAAAGTACCACACTTGAGATACTTTTGGCGCTAAAACACAAAAAGCATATTACAAAGATCGAAAACCAAACTTGCGTTCCATAAGTTGCTAAAACGAGCAATTGGGCTTAAAACTTGTTTTGGTGGGGCATTTGACCAACTTTTGGTGTTTGTTGACCAAAAGTACCACACTTGAGATACTTTTGGCGCTAAAACACAAAAAGCATATTACAAAGATCGAAAACCAAACTTGCGTTCCATAAGTTGCTAAAACGAGCAATTGGGCTTAAAACTTGTTTTGGTGGGGCATTTGACCAACTTTTGGTGTTTGTTGACCAAAAGTACCACACTTGAGATACTTTTGGCGCTAAAACACAAAAAGGATATTACAAAGATCGAAAACCAAACTTGCGTTCCATAAGTTGCTAAAACGAGCAATTGGGCTTAAAACTTGTTTTGGTGGGGCATTTGACCAACTTTTGGTGTTTGTTGACCAAAAGTACCACACTTGAGATACTTTTGGCGCTAAAACACAAAAAGGATATTACAAAGATCGAAAACCAAACTTGCGTTCCATAAGTTGCTAAAACGAGCAATTGGGCTTAAAACTTGTTTTGGTGGGGCATTTGACCAACTTTTGGTGTTTGTTGACCAAAAGTACCACACTTGAGATACTTTTGGCGCTAAAACACAAAAAGGATATTACAAAGATCGAAAACCAAACTTGCGTTCCATAAGTTGCTAAAACGAGCAATTGGGCTTAAAACTTGTTTTGGTGGGGCATTTGACCAACTTTTGGTGTTTGTTGACCAAAAGTACCACACTTGAGATACTTTTGGCGCTAAAACACAAAAAGCATATTACAAAGATCGAAAACCAAACTTGCGTTCCATAAGTTGCTAAAACGAGCAATTGGGCTTAAAACTTGTTTTGGTGGGGCATTTGACCAACTTTTGGTGTTTGTTGACCAAAAGTACCACACTTGAGATACTTTTGGCGCTAAAACACAAAAAGGATATTACAAAGATCGAAAACCAAACTTGCGTTCCATAAGTTGCTAAAACGAGCAATTGGGCTTAAAACTTGTTTTGGTGGGGCATTTGACCAACTTTTGGTGTTTGTTGACCAAAAGTACCACACTTGAGATACTTTTGGCGCTAAAACACAAAAAGGATATTACAAAGATCGAAAACCAAACTTGCGTTCCATAAGTTGCTAAAACGAGCAATTGGGCTTAAAACTTGTTTTGGTGGGGCATTTGACCAACTTTTGGTGTTTGTTGACCAAAAGTACCACACTTGAGATACTTTTGGCGCTAAAACACAAAAAGCATATTACAAAGATCGAAAACCAAACTTGCGTTCCATAAGTTGCTAAAACGAGCAATTGGGCTTAAAACTTGTTTTGGTGGGGCATTTGACCAACTTTTGGTGTTTGTTGACCAAAAGTACCACACTTGAGATACTTTTGGCGCTAAAACACAAAAAGGATATTACAAAGATCGAAAACCAAACTTGCGTTCCATAAGTTGCTAAAACGAGCAATTGGGCTTAAAACTTGTTTTGGTGGGGCATTTGACCAACTTTTGGTGTTTGTTGACCAAAAGTACCACACTTGAGATACTTTTGGCGCTAAAACACAAAAAGGATATTACAAAGATCGAAAACCAAACTTGCGTTCCATAAGTTGCTAAAACGAGCAATTGGGCTTAAAACTTGTTTTGGTGGGGCATTTGACCAACTTTTGGTGTTTGTTGACCAAAAGTACCACACTTGAGATACTTTTGGCGCTAAAACACAAAAAGGATATTACAAAGATCGAAAACCAAACTTGCGTTCCATAAGTTGCTAAAACGAGCAATTGGGCTTAAAACTTGTTTTGGTGGGGCATTTGACCAACTTTTGGTGTTTGTTGACCAAAAGTACCACACTTGAGATACTTTTGGCGCTAAAACACAAAAAGCATATTACAAAGATCGAAAACCAAACTTGCGTTCCATAAGTTGCTAAAACGAGCAATTGGGCTTAAAACTTGTTTTGGTGGGGCATTTGACCAACTTTTGGTGTTTGTTGACCAAAAGTACCACACTTGAGATACTTTTGGCGCTAAAACACAAAAAGGATATTACAAAGATCGAAAACCAAACTTGCGTTCCATAAGTTGCTAAAACGAGCAATTGGGCTTAAAACTTGTTTTGGTGGGGCATTTGACCAACTTTTGGTGTTTGTTGACCAAAAGTACCACACTTGAGATACTTTTGGCGCTAAAACACAAAAAGGATATTACAAAGATCGAAAACCAAACTTGCGTTCCATAAGTTGCTAAAACGAGCAATTGGGCTTAAAACTTGTTTTGGTGGGGCATTTGACCAACTTTTGGTGTTTGTTGACCAAAAGTACCACACTTGAGATACTTTTGGCGCTAAAACACAAAAAGGATATTACAAAGATCGAAAACCAAACTTGCGTTCCATAAGTTGCTAAAACGAGCAATTGGGCTTAAAACTTGTTTTGGTGGGGCATTTGACCAACTTTTGGTGTTTGTTGACCAAAAGTACCACACTTGAGATACTTTTGGCGCTAAAACACAAAAAGGATATTACAAAGATCGAAAACCAAACTTGCGTTCCATAAGTTGCTAAAACGAGCAATTGGGCTTAAAACTTGTTTTGGTGGGGCATTTGACCAACTTTTGGTGTTTGTTGACCAAAAGTACCACACTTGAGATACTTTTGGCGCTAAAACACAAAAAGGATATTACAAAGATCGAAAACCAAACTTGCGTTCCATAAGTTGCTAAAACGAGCAATTGGGCTTAAAACTTGTTTTGGTGGGGCATTTGACCAACTTTTGGTGTTTGTTGACCAAAAGTACCACACTTGAGATACTTTTGGCGCTAAAACACAAAAAGGATATTACAAAGATCGAAAACCAAACTTGCGTTCCATAAGTTGCTAAAACGAGCAATTGGGCTTAAAACTTGTTTTGGTGGGGCATTTGACCAACTTTTGGTGTTTGTTGACCAAAAGTACCACACTTGAGATACTTTTGGCGCTAAAACACAAAAAGGATATTACAAAGATCGAAAACCAAACTTGCGTTCCATAAGTTGCTAAAACGAGCAATTGGGCTTAAAACTTGTTTTGGTGGGGCATTTGACCAACTTTTGGTGTTTGTTGACCAAAAGTACCACACTTGAGATACTTTTGGCGCTAAAACACAAAAAGGATATTACAAAGATCGAAAACCAAACTTGCGTTCCATAAGTTGCTAAAACGAGCAATTGGGCTTAAAACTTGTTTTGGTGGGGCATTTGACCAACTTTTGGTGTTTGTTGACCAAAAGTACCACACTTGAGATACTTTTGGCGCTAAAACACAAAAAGCATATTACAAAGATCGAAAACCAAACTTGCGTTCCATAAGTTGCTAAAACGAGCAATTGGGCTTAAAACTTGTTTTGGTGGGGCATTTGACCAACTTTTGGTGTTTGTTGACCAAAAGTACCACACTTGAGATACTTTTGGCGCTAAAACACAAAAAGATATTACAAAGATCGAAAACCAAACTTGCGTTCCATAAGTTGCTAAAACGAGCAATTGGGCTTAAAACTTGTTTTGGTGGGGCATTTGACCAACTTTTGGTGTTTGTTGACCAAAAGTACCACACTTGAGATACTTTTGGCGCTAAAACACAAAAAGATATTACAAAGATCGAAAACCAAACTTGCGTTCCATAAGTTGCTAAAACGAGCAATTGGGCTTAAAACTTGTTTTGGTGGGGCATTTGACCAACTTTTGGTGTTTGTTGACCAAAAGTACCACACTTGAGATACTTTTGGCGCTAAAACACAAAAAGGATATTACAAAGATCGAAAACCAAACTTGCGTTCCATAAGTTGCTAAAACGAGCAATTGGGCTTAAAACTTGTTTTGGTGGGGCATTTGACCAACTTTTGGTGTTTGTTGACCAAAAGTACCACACTTGAGATACTTTTGGCGCTAAAACACAAAAAGGATATTACAAAGATCGAAAACCAAACTTGCGTTCCATAAGTTGCTAAAACGAGCAATTGGGCTTAAAACTTGTTTTGGTGGGGCATTTGACCAACTTTTGGTGTTTGTTGACCAAAAGTACCACACTTGAGATACTTTTGGCGCTAAAACACAAAAAGGATATTACAAAGATCGAAAACCAAACTTGCGTTCCATAAGTTGCTAAAACGAGCAATTGGGCTTAAAACTTGTTTTGGTGGGGCATTTGACCAACTTTTGGTGTTTGTTGACCAAAAGTACCACACTTGAGATACTTTTGGCGCTAAAACACAAAAAGGATATTACAAAGATCGAAAACCAAACTTGCGTTCCATAAGTTGCTAAAACGAGCAATTGGGCTTAAAACTTGTTTTGGTGGGGCATTTGACCAACTTTTGGTGTTTGTTGACCAAAAGTACCACACTTGAGATACTTTTGGCGCTAAAACACAAAAAGATATTACAAAGATCGAAAACCAAACTTGCGTTCCATAAGTTGCTAAAACGAGCAATTGGGCTTAAAACTTGTTTTGGTGGGGCATTTGACCAACTTTTGGTGTTTGTTGACCAAAAGTACCACACTTGAGATACTTTTGGCGCTAAAACACAAAAAGCATATTACAAAGATCGAAAACCAAACTTGCGTTCCATAAGTTGCTAAAACGAGCAATTGGGCTTAAAACTTGTTTTGGTGGGGCATTTGACCAACTTTTGGTGTTTGTTGACCAAAAGTACCACACTTGAGATACTTTTGGCGCTAAAACACAAAAAGGATATTACAAAGATCGAAAACCAAACTTGCGTTCCATAAGTTGCTAAAACGAGCAATTGGGCTTAAAACTTGTTTTGGTGGGGCATTTGACCAACTTTTGGTGTTTGTTGACCAAAAGTACCACACTTGAGATACTTTTGGCGCTAAAACACAAAAAGGATATTACAAAGATCGAAAACCAAACTTGCGTTCCATAAGTTGCTAAAACGAGCAATTGGGCTTAAAACTTGTTTTGGTGGGGCATTTGACCAACTTTTGGTGTTTGTTGACCAAAAGTACCACACTTGAGATACTTTTGGCGCTAAAACACAAAAAGCATATTACAAAGATCGAAAACCAAACTTGCGTTCCATAAGTTGCTAAAACGAGCAATTGGGCTTAAAACTTGTTTTGGTGGGGCATTTGACCAACTTTTGGTGTTTGTTGACCAAAAGTACCACACTTGAGATACTTTTGGCGCTAAAACACAAAAAGGATATTACAAAGATCGAAAACCAAACTTGCGTTCCATAAGTTGCTAAAACGAGCAATTGGGCTTAAAACTTGTTTTGGTGGGGCATTTGACCAACTTTTGGTGTTTGTTGACCAAAAGTACCACACTTGAGATACTTTTGGCGCTAAAACACAAAAAGGATATTACAAAGATCGAAAACCAAACTTGCGTTCCATAAGTTGCTAAAACGAGCAATTGGGCTTAAAACTTGTTTTGGTGGGGCATTTGACCAACTTTTGGTGTTTGTTGACCAAAAGTACCACACTTGAGATACTTTTGGCGCTAAAACACAAAAAGGATATTACAAAGATCGAAAACCAAACTTGCGTTCCATAAGTTGCTAAAACGAGCAATTGGGCTTAAAACTTGTTTTGGTGGGGCATTTGACCAACTTTTGGTGTTTGTTGACCAAAAGTACCACACTTGAGATACTTTTGGCGCTAAAACACAAAAAGCATATTACAAAGATCGAAAACCAAACTTGCGTTCCATAAGTTGCTAAAACGAGCAATTGGGCTTAAAACTTGTTTTGGTGGGGCATTTGACCAACTTTTGGTGTTTGTTGACCAAAAGTACCACACTTGAGATACTTTTGGCGCTAAAACACAAAAAGCATATTACAAAGATCGAAAACCAAACTTGCGTTCCATAAGTTGCTAAAACGAGCAATTGGGCTTAAAACTTGTTTTGGTGGGGCATTTGACCAACTTTTGGTGTTTGTTGACCAAAAGTACCACACTTGAGATACTTTTGGCGCTAAAACACAAAAAGCATATTACAAAGATCGAAAACCAAACTTGCGTTCCATAAGTTGCTAAAACGAGCAATTGGGCTTAAAACTTGTTTTGGTGGGGCATTTGACCAACTTTTGGTGTTTGTTGACCAAAAGTACCACACTTGAGATACTTTTGGCGCTAAAACACAAAAAGGATATTACAAAGATCGAAAACCAAACTTGCGTTCCATAAGTTGCTAAAACGAGCAATTGGGCTTAAAACTTGTTTTGGTGGGGCATTTGACCAACTTTTGGTGTTTGTTGACCAAAAGTACCACACTTGAGATACTTTTGGCGCTAAAACACAAAAAGGATATTACAAAGATCGAAAACCAAACTTGCGTTCCATAAGTTGCTAAAACGAGCAATTGGGCTTAAAACTTGTTTTGGTGGGGCATTTGACCAACTTTTGGTGTTTGTTGACCAAAAGTACCACACTTGAGATACTTTTGGCGCTAAAACACAAAAAGCATATTACAAAGATCGAAAACCAAACTTGCGTTCCATAAGTTGCTAAAACGAGCAATTGGGCTTAAAACTTGTTTTGGTGGGGCATTTGACCAACTTTTGGTGTTTGTTGACCAAAAGTACCACACTTGAGATACTTTTGGCGCTAAAACACAAAAAGCATATTACAAAGATCGAAAACCAAACTTGCGTTCCATAAGTTGCTAAAACGAGCAATTGGGCTTAAAACTTGTTTTGGTGGGGCATTTGACCAACTTTTGGTGTTTGTTGACCAAAAGTACCACACTTGAGATACTTTTGGCGCTAAAACACAAAAAGGATATTACAAAGATCGAAAACCAAACTTGCGTTCCATAAGTTGCTAAAACGAGCAATTGGGCTTAAAACTTGTTTTGGTGGGGCATTTGACCAACTTTTGGTGTTTGTTGACCAAAAGTACCACACTTGAGATACTTTTGGCGCTAAAACACAAAAAGCATATTACAAAGATCGAAAACCAAACTTGCGTTCCATAAGTTGCTAAAACGAGCAATTGGGCTTAAAACTTGTTTTGGTGGGGCATTTGACCAACTTTTGGTGTTTGTTGACCAAAAGTACCACACTTGAGATACTTTTGGCGCTAAAACACAAAAAGATATTACAAAGATCGAAAACCAAACTTGCGTTCCATAAGTTGCTAAAACGAGCAATTGGGCTTAAAACTTGTTTTGGTGGGGCATTTGACCAACTTTTGGTGTTTGTTGACCAAAAGTACCACACTTGAGATACTTTTGGCGCTAAAACACAAAAAGCATATTACAAAGATCGAAAACCAAACTTGCGTTCCATAAGTTGCTAAAACGAGCAATTGGGCTTAAAACTTGTTTTGGTGGGGCATTTGACCAACTTTTGGTGTTTGTTGACCAAAAGTACCACACTTGAGATACTTTTGGCGCTAAAACACAAAAAGGATATTACAAAGATCGAAAACCAAACTTGCGTTCCATAAGTTGCTAAAACGAGCAATTGGGCTTAAAACTTGTTTTGGTGGGGCATTTGACCAACTTTTGGTGTTTGTTGACCAAAAGTACCACACTTGAGATACTTTTGGCGCTAAAACACAAAAAGGATATTACAAAGATCGAAAACCAAACTTGCGTTCCATAAGTTGCTAAAACGAGCAATTGGGCTTAAAACTTGTTTTGGTGGGGCATTTGACCAACTTTTGGTGTTTGTTGACCAAAAGTACCACACTTGAGATACTTTTGGCGCTAAAACACAAAAAGCATATTACAAAGATCGAAAACCAAACTTGCGTTCCATAAGTTGCTAAAACGAGCAATTGGGCTTAAAACTTGTTTTGGTGGGGCATTTGACCAACTTTTGGTGTTTGTTGACCAAAAGTACCACACTTGAGATACTTTTGGCGCTAAAACACAAAAAGGATATTACAAAGATCGAAAACCAAACTTGCGTTCCATAAGTTGCTAAAACGAGCAATTGGGCTTAAAACTTGTTTTGGTGGGGCATTTGACCAACTTTTGGTGTTTGTTGACCAAAAGTACCACACTTGAGATACTTTTGGCGCTAAAACACAAAAAGGATATTACAAAGATCGAAAACCAAACTTGCGTTCCATAAGTTGCTAAAACGAGCAATTGGGCTTAAAACTTGTTTTGGTGGGGCATTTGACCAACTTTTGGTGTTTGTTGACCAAAAGTACCACACTTGAGATACTTTTGGCGCTAAAACACAAAAAGATATTACAAAGATCGAAAACCAAACTTGCGTTCCATAAGTTGCTAAAACGAGCAATTGGGCTTAAAACTTGTTTTGGTGGGGCATTTGACCAACTTTTGGTGTTTGTTGACCAAAAGTACCACACTTGAGATACTTTTGGCGCTAAAACACAAAAAGCATATTACAAAGATCGAAAACCAAACTTGCGTTCCATAAGTTGCTAAAACGAGCAATTGGGCTTAAAACTTGTTTTGGTGGGGCATTTGACCAACTTTTGGTGTTTGTTGACCAAAAGTACCACACTTGAGATACTTTTGGCGCTAAAACACAAAAAGCATATTACAAAGATCGAAAACCAAACTTGCGTTCCATAAGTTGCTAAAACGAGCAATTGGGCTTAAAACTTGTTTTGGTGGGGCATTTGACCAACTTTTGGTGTTTGTTGACCAAAAGTACCACACTTGAGATACTTTTGGCGCTAAAACACAAAAAGGATATTACAAAGATCGAAAACCAAACTTGCGTTCCATAAGTTGCTAAAACGAGCAATTGGGCTTAAAACTTGTTTTGGTGGGGCATTTGACCAACTTTTGGTGTTTGTTGACCAAAAGTACCACACTTGAGATACTTTTGGCGCTAAAACACAAAAAGATATTACAAAGATCGAAAACCAAACTTGCGTTCCATAAGTTGCTAAAACGAGCAATTGGGCTTAAAACTTGTTTTGGTGGGGCATTTGACCAACTTTTGGTGTTTGTTGACCAAAAGTACCACACTTGAGATACTTTTGGCGCTAAAACACAAAAAGCATATTACAAAGATCGAAAACCAAACTTGCGTTCCATAAGTTGCTAAAACGAGCAATTGGGCTTAAAACTTGTTTTGGTGGGGCATTTGACCAACTTTTGGTGTTTGTTGACCAAAAGTACCACACTTGAGATACTTTTGGCGCTAAAACACAAAAAGGATATTACAAAGATCGAAAACCAAACTTGCGTTCCATAAGTTGCTAAAACGAGCAATTGGGCTTAAAACTTGTTTTGGTGGGGCATTTGACCAACTTTTGGTGTTTGTTGACCAAAAGTACCACACTTGAGATACTTTTGGCGCTAAAACACAAAAAGGATATTACAAAGATCGAAAACCAAACTTGCGTTCCATAAGTTGCTAAAACGAGCAATTGGGCTTAAAACTTGTTTTGGTGGGGCATTTGACCAACTTTTGGTGTTTGTTGACCAAAAGTACCACACTTGAGATACTTTTGGCGCTAAAACACAAAAAGGATATTACAAAGATCGAAAACCAAACTTGCGTTCCATAAGTTGCTAAAACGAGCAATTGGGCTTAAAACTTGTTTTGGTGGGGCATTTGACCAACTTTTGGTGTTTGTTGACCAAAAGTACCACACTTGAGATACTTTTGGCGCTAAAACACAAAAAGGATATTACAAAGATCGAAAACCAAACTTGCGTTCCATAAGTTGCTAAAACGAGCAATTGGGCTTAAAACTTGTTTTGGTGGGGCATTTGACCAACTTTTGGTGTTTGTTGACCAAAAGTACCACACTTGAGATACTTTTGGCGCTAAAACACAAAAAGGATATTACAAAGATCGAAAACCAAACTTGCGTTCCATAAGTTGCTAAAACGAGCAATTGGGCTTAAAACTTGTTTTGGTGGGGCATTTGACCAACTTTTGGTGTTTGTTGACCAAAAGTACCACACTTGAGATACTTTTGGCGCTAAAACACAAAAAGGATATTACAAAGATCGAAAACCAAACTTGCGTTCCATAAGTTGCTAAAACGAGCAATTGGGCTTAAAACTTGTTTTGGTGGGGCATTTGACCAACTTTTGGTGTTTGTTGACCAAAAGTACCACACTTGAGATACTTTTGGCGCTAAAACACAAAAAGGATATTACAAAGATCGAAAACCAAACTTGCGTTCCATAAGTTGCTAAAACGAGCAATTGGGCTTAAAACTTGTTTTGGTGGGGCATTTGACCAACTTTTGGTGTTTGTTGACCAAAAGTACCACACTTGAGATACTTTTGGCGCTAAAACACAAAAAGGATATTACAAAGATCGAAAACCAAACTTGCGTTCCATAAGTTGCTAAAACGAGCAATTGGGCTTAAAACTTGTTTTGGTGGGGCATTTGACCAACTTTTGGTGTTTGTTGACCAAAAGTACCACACTTGAGATACTTTTGGCGCTAAAACACAAAAAGGATATTACAAAGATCGAAAACCAAACTTGCGTTCCATAAGTTGCTAAAACGAGCAATTGGGCTTAAAACTTGTTTTGGTGGGGCATTTGACCAACTTTTGGTGTTTGTTGACCAAAAGTACCACACTTGAGATACTTTTGGCGCTAAAACACAAAAAGCATATTACAAAGATCGAAAACCAAACTTGCGTTCCATAAGTTGCTAAAACGAGCAATTGGGCTTAAAACTTGTTTTGGTGGGGCATTTGACCAACTTTTGGTGTTTGTTGACCAAAAGTACCACACTTGAGATACTTTTGGCGCTAAAACACAAAAAGGATATTACAAAGATCGAAAACCAAACTTGCGTTCCATAAGTTGCTAAAACGAGCAATTGGGCTTAAAACTTGTTTTGGTGGGGCATTTGACCAACTTTTGGTGTTTGTTGACCAAAAGTACCACACTTGAGATACTTTTGGCGCTAAAACACAAAAAGGATATTACAAAGATCGAAAACCAAACTTGCGTTCCATAAGTTGCTAAAACGAGCAATTGGGCTTAAAACTTGTTTTGGTGGGGCATTTGACCAACTTTTGGTGTTTGTTGACCAAAAGTACCACACTTGAGATACTTTTGGCGCTAAAACACAAAAAGGATATTACAAAGATCGAAAACCAAACTTGCGTTCCATAAGTTGCTAAAACGAGCAATTGGGCTTAAAACTTGTTTTGGTGGGGCATTTGACCAACTTTTGGTGTTTGTTGACCAAAAGTACCACACTTGAGATACTTTTGGCGCTAAAACACAAAAAGGATATTACAAAGATCGAAAACCAAACTTGCGTTCCATAAGTTGCTAAAACGAGCAATTGGGCTTAAAACTTGTTTTGGTGGGGCATTTGACCAACTTTTGGTGTTTGTTGACCAAAAGTACCACACTTGAGATACTTTTGGCGCTAAAACACAAAAAGGATATTACAAAGATCGAAAACCAAACTTGCGTTCCATAAGTTGCTAAAACGAGCAATTGGGCTTAAAACTTGTTTTGGTGGGGCATTTGACCAACTTTTGGTGTTTGTTGACCAAAAGTACCACACTTGAGATACTTTTGGCGCTAAAACACAAAAAGGATATTACAAAGATCGAAAACCAAACTTGCGTTCCATAAGTTGCTAAAACGAGCAATTGGGCTTAAAACTTGTTTTGGTGGGGCATTTGACCAACTTTTGGTGTTTGTTGACCAAAAGTACCACACTTGAGATACTTTTGGCGCTAAAACACAAAAAGGATATTACAAAGATCGAAAACCAAACTTGCGTTCCATAAGTTGCTAAAACGAGCAATTGGGCTTAAAACTTGTTTTGGTGGGGCATTTGACCAACTTTTGGTGTTTGTTGACCAAAAGTACCACACTTGAGATACTTTTGGCGCTAAAACACAAAAAGGATATTACAAAGATCGAAAACCAAACTTGCGTTCCATAAGTTGCTAAAACGAGCAATTGGGCTTAAAACTTGTTTTGGTGGGGCATTTGACCAACTTTTGGTGTTTGTTGACCAAAAGTACCACACTTGAGATACTTTTGGCGCTAAAACACAAAAAGGATATTACAAAGATCGAAAACCAAACTTGCGTTCCATAAGTTGCTAAAACGAGCAATTGGGCTTAAAACTTGTTTTGGTGGGGCATTTGACCAACTTTTGGTGTTTGTTGACCAAAAGTACCACACTTGAGATACTTTTGGCGCTAAAACACAAAAAGGATATTACAAAGATCGAAAACCAAACTTGCGTTCCATAAGTTGCTAAAACGAGCAATTGGGCTTAAAACTTGTTTTGGTGGGGCATTTGACCAACTTTTGGTGTTTGTTGACCAAAAGTACCACACTTGAGATACTTTTGGCGCTAAAACACAAAAAGGATATTACAAAGATCGAAAACCAAACTTGCGTTCCATAAGTTGCTAAAACGAGCAATTGGGCTTAAAACTTGTTTTGGTGGGGCATTTGACCAACTTTTGGTGTTTGTTGACCAAAAGTACCACACTTGAGATACTTTTGGCGCTAAAACACAAAAAGCATATTACAAAGATCAAAACCAAACTTGCGTTCCATAAGTTGCTAAAACGAGCAATTGGGCTTAAAACTTGTTTTGGTGGGGCATTTGACCAACTTTTGGTGTTTGTTGACCAAAAGTACCACACTTGAGATACTTTTGGCGCTAAAACACAAAAAGGATATTACAAAGATCGAAAACCAAACTTGCGTTCCATAAGTTGCTAAAACGAGCAATTGGGCTTAAAACTTGTTTTGGTGGGGCATTTGACCAACTTTTGGTGTTTGTTGACCAAAAGTACCACACTTGAGATACTTTTGGCGCTAAAACACAAAAAGGATATTACAAAGATCGAAAACCAAACTTGCGTTCCATAAGTTGCTAAAACGAGCAATTGGGCTTAAAACTTGTTTTGGTGGGGCATTTGACCAACTTTTGGTGTTTGTTGACCAAAAGTACCACACTTGAGATACTTTTGGCGCTAAAACACAAAAAGGATATTACAAAGATCGAAAACCAAACTTGCGTTCCATAAGTTGCTAAAACGAGCAATTGGGCTTAAAACTTGTTTTGGTGGGGCATTTGACCAACTTTTGGTGTTTGTTGACCAAAAGTACCACACTTGAGATACTTTTGGCGCTAAAACACAAAAAGGATATTACAAAGATCGAAAACCAAACTTGCGTTCCATAAGTTGCTAAAACGAGCAATTGGGCTTAAAACTTGTTTTGGTGGGGCATTTGACCAACTTTTGGTGTTTGTTGACCAAAAGTACCACACTTGAGATACTTTTGGCGCTAAAACACAAAAAGGATATTACAAAGATCGAAAACCAAACTTGCGTTCCATAAGTTGCTAAAACGAGCAATTGGGCTTAAAACTTGTTTTGGTGGGGCATTTGACCAACTTTTGGTGTTTGTTGACCAAAAGTACCACACTTGAGATACTTTTGGCGCTAAAACACAAAAAGGATATTACAAAGATCGAAAACCAAACTTGCGTTCCATAAGTTGCTAAAACGAGCAATTGGGCTTAAAACTTGTTTTGGTGGGGCATTTGACCAACTTTTGGTGTTTGTTGACCAAAAGTACCACACTTGAGATACTTTTGGCGCTAAAACACAAAAAGGATATTACAAAGATCGAAAACCAAACTTGCGTTCCATAAGTTGCTAAAACGAGCAATTGGGCTTAAAACTTGTTTTGGTGGGGCATTTGACCAACTTTTGGTGTTTGTTGACCAAAAGTACCACACTTGAGATACTTTTGGCGCTAAAACACAAAAAGGATATTACAAAGATCGAAAACCAAACTTGCGTTCCATAAGTTGCTAAAACGAGCAATTGGGCTTAAAACTTGTTTTGGTGGGGCATTTGACCAACTTTTGGTGTTTGTTGACCAAAAGTACCACACTTGAGATACTTTTGGCGCTAAAACACAAAAAGCATATTACAAAGATCGAAAACCAAACTTGCGTTCCATAAGTTGCTAAAACGAGCAATTGGGCTTAAAACTTGTTTTGGTGGGGCATTTGACCAACTTTTGGTGTTTGTTGACCAAAAGTACCACACTTGAGATACTTTTGGCGCTAAAACACAAAAAGCATATTACAAAGATCGAAAACCAAACTTGCGTTCCATAAGTTGCTAAAACGAGCAATTGGGCTTAAAACTTGTTTTGGTGGGGCATTTGACCAACTTTTGGTGTTTGTTGACCAAAAGTACCACACTTGAGATACTTTTGGCGCTAAAACACAAAAAGCATATTACAAAGATCGAAAACCAAACTTGCGTTCCATAAGTTGCTAAAACGAGCAATTGGGCTTAAAACTTGTTTTGGTGGGGCATTTGACCAACTTTTGGTGTTTGTTGACCAAAAGTACCACACTTGAGATACTTTTGGCGCTAAAACACAAAAGGATATTACAAAGATCGAAAACCAAACTTGCGTTCCATAAGTTGCTAAAACGAGCAATTGGGCTTAAAACTTGTTTTGGTGGGGCATTTGACCAACTTTTGGTGTTTGTTGACCAAAAGTACCACACTTGAGATACTTTTGGCGCTAAAACACAAAAAGGATATTACAAAGATCGAAAACCAAACTTGCGTTCCATAAGTTGCTAAAACGAGCAATTGGGCTTAAAACTTGTTTTGGTGGGGCATTTGACCAACTTTTGGTGTTTGTTGACCAAAAGTACCACACTTGAGATACTTTTGGCGCTAAAACACAAAAAGGATATTACAAAGATCGAAAACCAAACTTGCGTTCCATAAGTTGCTAAAACGAGCAATTGGGCTTAAAACTTGTTTTGGTGGGGCATTTGACCAACTTTTGGTGTTTGTTGACCAAAAGTACCACACTTGAGATACTTTTGGCGCTAAAACACAAAAAGGATATTACAAAGATCGAAAACCAAACTTGCGTTCCATAAGTTGCTAAAACGAGCAATTGGGCTTAAAACTTGTTTTGGTGGGGCATTTGACCAACTTTTGGTGTTTGTTGACCAAAAGTACCACACTTGAGATACTTTTGGCGCTAAAACACAAAAAGGATATTACAAAGATCAAAAACCAAACTTGCGTTCCATAAGTTGCTAAAACGAGCAATTGGGCTTAAAACTTGTTTTGGTGGGGCATTTGACCAACTTTTGGTGTTTGTTGACCAAAAGTACCACACTTGAGATACTTTTGGCGCTAAAACACAAAAAGGATATTACAAAGATCGAAAACCAAACTTGCGTTCCATAAGTTGCTAAAACGAGCAATTGGGCTTAAAACTTGTTTTGGTGGGGCATTTGACCAACTTTTGGTGTTTGTTGACCAAAAGTACCACACTTGAGATACTTTTGGCGCTAAAACACAAAAAGGATATTACAAAGATCGAAAACCAAACTTGCGTTCCATAAGTTGCTAAAACGAGCAATTGGGCTTAAAACTTGTTTTGGTGGGGCATTTGACCAACTTTTGGTGTTTGTTGACCAAAAGTACCACACTTGAGATACTTTTGGCGCTAAAACACAAAAAGGATATTACAAAGATCGAAAACCAAACTTGCGTTCCATAAGTTGCTAAAACGAGCAATTGGGCTTAAAACTTGTTTTGGTGGGGCATTTGACCAACTTTTGGTGTTTGTTGACCAAAAGTACCACACTTGAGATACTTTTGGCGCTAAAACACAAAAAGGATATTACAAAGATCGAAAACCAAACTTGCGTTCCATAAGTTGCTAAAACGAGCAATTGGGCTTAAAACTTGTTTTGGTGGGGCATTTGACCAACTTTTGGTGTTTGTTGACCAAAAGTACCACACTTGAGATACTTTTGGCGCTAAAACACAAAAAGGATATTACAAAGATCGAAAACCAAACTTGCGTTCCATAAGTTGCTAAAACGAGCAATTGGGCTTAAAACTTGTTTTGGTGGGGCATTTGACCAACTTTTGGTGTTTGTTGACCAAAAGTACCACACTTGAGATACTTTTGGCGCTAAAACACAAAAAGCATATTACAAAGATCAAAACCAAACTTGCGTTCCATAAGTTGCTAAAACGAGCAATTGGGCTTAAAACTTGTTTTGGTGGGGCATTTGACCAACTTTTGGTGTTTGTTGACCAAAAGTACCACACTTGAGATACTTTTGGCGCTAAAACACAAAAAGCATATTACAAAGATCGAAAACCAAACTTGCGTTCCATAAGTTGCTAAAACGAGCAATTGGGCTTAAAACTTGTTTTGGTGGGGCATTTGACCAACTTTTGGTGTTTGTTGACCAAAAGTACCACACTTGAGATACTTTTGGCGCTAAAACACAAAAGGATATTACAAAGATCGAAAACCAAACTTGCGTTCCATAAGTTGCTAAAACGAGCAATTGGGCTTAAAACTTGTTTTGGTGGGGCATTTGACCAACTTTTGGTGTTTGTTGACCAAAAGTACCACACTTGAGATACTTTTGGCGCTAAAACACAAAAAGATATTACAAAGATCGAAAACCAAACTTGCGTTCCATAAGTTGCTAAAACGAGCAATTGGGCTTAAAACTTGTTTTGGTGGGGCATTTGACCAACTTTTGGTGTTTGTTGACCAAAAGTACCACACTTGAGATACTTTTGGCGCTAAAACACAAAAAGCATATTACAAAGATCGAAAACCAAACTTGCGTTCCATAAGTTGCTAAAACGAGCAATTGGGCTTAAAACTTGTTTTGGTGGGGCATTTGACCAACTTTTGGTGTTTGTTGACCAAAAGTACCACACTTGAGATACTTTTGGCGCTAAAACACAAAAAGGATATTACAAAGATCGAAAACCAAACTTGCGTTCCATAAGTTGCTAAAACGAGCAATTGGGCTTAAAACTTGTTTTGGTGGGGCATTTGACCAACTTTTGGTGTTTGTTGACCAAAAGTACCACACTTGAGATACTTTTGGCGCTAAAACACAAAAAGGATATTACAAAGATCGAAAACCAAACTTGCGTTCCATAAGTTGCTAAAACGAGCAATTGGGCTTAAAACTTGTTTTGGTGGGGCATTTGACCAACTTTTGGTGTTTGTTGACCAAAAGTACCACACTTGAGATACTTTTGGCGCTAAAACACAAAAAGATATTACAAAGATCAAAACCAAACTTGCGTTCCATAAGTTGCTAAAACGAGCAATTGGGCTTAAAACTTGTTTTGGTGGGGCATTTGACCAACTTTTGGTGTTTGTTGACCAAAAGTACCACACTTGAGATACTTTTGGCGCTAAAACACAAAAAGGATATTACAAAGATCGAAAACCAAACTTGCGTTCCATAAGTTGCTAAAACGAGCAATTGGGCTTAAAACTTGTTTTGGTGGGGCATTTGACCAACTTTTGGTGTTTGTTGACCAAAAGTACCACACTTGAGATACTTTTGGCGCTAAAACACAAAAGGATATTACAAAGATCGAAAACCAAACTTGCGTTCCATAAGTTGCTAAAACGAGCAATTGGGCTTAAAACTTGTTTTGGTGGGGCATTTGACCAACTTTTGGTGTTTGTTGACCAAAAGTACCACACTTGAGATACTTTTGGCGCTAAAACACAAAAAGGATATTACAAAGATCGAAAACCAAACTTGCGTTCCATAAGTTGCTAAAACGAGCAATTGGGCTTAAAACTTGTTTTGGTGGGGCATTTGACCAACTTTTGGTGTTTGTTGACCAAAAGTACCACACTTGAGATACTTTTGGCGCTAAAACACAAAAAGATATTACAAAGATCGAAAACCAAACTTGCGTTCCATAAGTTGCTAAAACGAGCAATTGGGCTTAAAACTTGTTTTGGTGGGGCATTTGACCAACTTTTGGTGTTTGTTGACCAAAAGTACCACACTTGAGATACTTTTGGCGCTAAAACACAAAAAGGATATTACAAAGATCGAAAACCAAACTTGCGTTCCATAAGTTGCTAAAACGAGCAATTGGGCTTAAAACTTGTTTTGGTGGGGCATTTGACCAACTTTTGGTGTTTGTTGACCAAAAGTACCACACTTGAGATACTTTTGGCGCTAAAACACAAAAGGATATTACAAAGATCGAAAACCAAACTTGCGTTCCATAAGTTGCTAAAACGAGCAATTGGGCTTAAAACTTGTTTTGGTGGGGCATTTGACCAACTTTTGGTGTTTGTTGACCAAAAGTACCACACTTGAGATACTTTTGGCGCTAAAACACAAAAAGGATATTACAAAGATCGAAAACCAAACTTGCGTTCCATAAGTTGCTAAAACGAGCAATTGGGCTTAAAACTTGTTTTGGTGGGGCATTTGACCAACTTTTGGTGTTTGTTGACCAAAAGTACCACACTTGAGATACTTTTGGCGCTAAAACACAAAAAGGATATTACAAAGATCGAAAACCAAACTTGCGTTCCATAAGTTGCTAAAACGAGCAATTGGGCTTAAAACTTGTTTTGGTGGGGCATTTGACCAACTTTTGGTGTTTGTTGACCAAAAGTACCACACTTGAGATACTTTTGGCGCTAAAACACAAAAAGGATATTACAAAGATCGAAAACCAAACTTGCGTTCCATAAGTTGCTAAAACGAGCAATTGGGCTTAAAACTTGTTTTGGTGGGGCATTTGACCAACTTTTGGTGTTTGTTGACCAAAAGTACCACACTTGAGATACTTTTGGCGCTAAAACACAAAAAGAATATTACAAAGATCGAAAACCAAACTTGCGTTCCATAAGTTGCTAAAACGAGCAATTGGGCTTAAAACTTTTTTTGGTGGGGCATTTGACCAACTTTTGGTGTTTGTTGACCAAAAGTACCACACTTGAGATACTTTTGGCGCTAAAACACAAAAAGGATATTACAAAGATCGAAAACCAAACTTGCGTTCCATAAGTTGCTAAAACGAGCAATTGGGCTTAAAACTTGTTTTGGTGGGGCATTTGACCAACTTTTGGTGTTTGTTGACCAAAAGTACCACACTTGAGATACTTTTGGCGCTAAAACACAAAAGGATATTACAAAGATCGAAAACCAAACTTGCGTTCCATAAGTTGCTAAAACGAGCAATTGGGCTTAAAACTTGTTTTGGTGGGGCATTTGACCAACTTTTGGTGTTTGTTGACCAAAAGTACCACACTTGAGATACTTTTGGCGCTAAAACACAAAAAGGATATTACAAAGATCAAAACCAAACTTGCGTTCCATAAGTTGCTAAAACGAGCAATTGGGCTTAAAACTTGTTTTGGTGGGGCATTTGACCAACGTTTGGTGTTTGTTGACCAAAAGTACCACACTTGAGATACTTTTGGCGCTAAAACACAAAAAGCATATTACAAAGATCGAAAACCAAACTTGCGTTCCATAAGTTGCTAAAACGAGCAATTGGGCTTAAAACTTGTTTTGGTGGGGCATTTGACCAACTTTTGGTGTTTGTTGACCAAAAGTACCACACTTGAGATACTTTTGGCGCTAAAACACAAAAAGGATATTACAAAGATCGAAAACCAAACTTGCGTTCCATAAGTTGCTAAAACGAGCAATTGGGCTTAAAACTTGTTTTGGTGGGGCATTTGACCAACTTTTGGTGTTTGTTGACCAAAAGTACCACACTTGAGATACTTTTGGCGCTAAAACACAAAAAGGATATTACAAAGATCGAAAACCAAACTTGCGTTCCATAAGTTGCTAAAACGAGCAATTGGGCTTAAAACTTGTTTTGGTGGGGCATTTGACCAACTTTTGGTGTTTGTTGACCAAAAGTACCACACTTGAGATACTTTTGGCGCTAAAACACAAAAAGCATATTACAAAGATCGAAAACCAAACTTGCGTTCCATAAGTTGCTAAAACGAGCAATTGGGCTTAAAACTTGTTTTGGTGGGGCATTTGACCAACTTTTGGTGTTTGTTGACCAAAAGTACCACACTTGAGATACTTTTGGCGCTAAAACACAAAAAGGATATTACAAAGATCGAAAACCAAACTTGCGTTCCATAAGTTGCTAAAACGAGCAATTGGGCTTAAAACTTGTTTTGGTGGGGCATTTGACCAACTTTTGGTGTTTGTTGACCAAAAGTACCACACTTGAGATACTTTTGGCGCTAAAACACAAAAAGGATATTACAAAGATCGAAAACCAAACTTGCGTTCCATAAGTTGCTAAAACGAGCAATTGGGCTTAAAACTTGTTTTGGTGGGGCATTTGACCAACTTTTGGTGTTTGTTGACCAAAAGTACCACACTTGAGATACTTTTGGCGCTAAAACACAAAAAGGATATTACAAAGATCAAAACCAAACTTGCGTTCCATAAGTTGCTAAAACGAGCAATTGGGCTTAAAACTTGTTTTGGTGGGGCATTTGACCAACTTTTGGTGTTTGTTGACCAAAAGTACCACACTTGAGATACTTTTGGCGCTAAAACACAAAAGGATATTACAAAGATCGAAAACCAAACTTGCGTTCCATAAGTTGCTAAAACGAGCAATTGGGCTTAAAACTTGTTTTGGTGGGGCATTTGACCAACTTTTGGTGTTTGTTGACCAAAAGTACCACACTTGAGATACTTTTGGCGCTAAAACACAAAAAGGATATTACAAAGATCAAAACCAAACTTGCGTTCCATAAGTTGCTAAAACGAGCAATTGGGCTTAAAACTTGTTTTGGTGGGGCATTTGACCAACTTTTGGTGTTTGTTGACCAAAAGTACCACACTTGAGATACTTTTGGCGCTAAAACACAAAAAGATATTACAAAGATCGAAAACCAAACTTGCGTTCCATAAGTTGCTAAAACGAGCAATTGGGCTTAAAACTTGTTTTGGTGGGGCATTTGACCAACTTTTGGTGTTTGTTGACCAAAAGTACCACACTTGAGATACTTTTGGCGCTAAAACACAAAAAGGATATTACAAAGATCGAAAACCAAACTTGCGTTCCATAAGTTGCTAAAACGAGCAATTGGGCTTAAAACTTGTTTTGGTGGGGCATTTGACCAACTTTTGGTGTTTGTTGACCAAAAGTACCACACTTGAGATACTTTTGGCGCTAAAACACAAAAGGATATTACAAAGATCGAAAACCAAACCTGCGTTCCATAAGTTGCTAAAACGAGCAATTGGGCTTAAAACTTGTTTTGGTGGGGCATTTGACCAACTTTTGGTGTTTGTTGACCAAAAGTACCACACTTGAGATACTTTTGGCGCTAAAACACAAAAGCATATTACAAAGATCGAAAACCAAACTTGCGTTCCATAAGTTGCTAAAACGAGCAATTGGGCTTAAAACTTGTTTTGGTGGGGCATTTGACCAACTTTGGTGTTTGTTGACCAAAAGTACCACACTTGAGATACTTTTGGCGCTAAAACACAAAAAGGATATTACAAAGATCGAAAACCAAACTTGCGTTCCATAAGTTGCTAAAACGAGCAATTGGGCTTAAAACTTGTTTTGGTGGGGCATTTGACCAACTTTTGGTGTTTGTTGACCAAAAGTACCACACTTGAGATACTTTTGGCGCTAAAACACAAAAGGATATTACAAAGATCGAAAACCAAACTTGCGTTCCATAAGTTGCTAAAACGAGCAATTGGGCTTAAAACTTGTTTTGGTGGGGCATTTGACCAACTTTTGGTGTTTGTTGACCAAAAGTACCACACTTGAGATACTTTTGGCGCTAAAACACAAAAAGATATTACAAAGATCAAAACCAAACTTGCGTTCCATAAGTTGCTAAAACGAGCAATTGGGCTTAAAACTTGTTTTGGTGGGCATTTGACCAACTTTTGGTGTTTGTTGACCAAAAGTACCACACTTGAGATACTTTTGGCGCTAAAACACAAAAAGGATATTACAAAGATCGAAAACCAAACTTGCGTTCCATAAGTTGCTAAAACGAGCAATTGGGCTTAAAACTTGTTTTGGTGGGGCATTTGACCAACTTTGGTGTTTGTTGACCAAAAGTACCACACTTGAGATACTTTTGGCGCTAAAACACAAAAAGGATATTACAAAGATCGAAAACCAAACTTGCGTTCCATAAGTTGCTAAAACGAGCAATTGGGCTTAAAACTTGTTTTGGTGGGGCATTTGACCAACTTTTGGTGTTTGTTGACCAAAAGTACCACACTTGAGATACTTTTGGCGCTAAAACACAAAAAGCATATTACAAAGATCAAAACCAAACTTGCGTTCCATAAGTTGCTAAACGAGCAATTGGGCTTAAAACTTGTTTTGGTGGGGCATTTGACCAACTTTTGGTGTTTTGTTGACCAAAAGTACCACACTTGAGATACTTTTGGCTAAAACACAAAAAGCATATTACAAAGATCTAAAACCAACTTGCGTTCCATAAGTTGCTAAAACGAGCAATTGGGCTTAAAACTTGTTTTGGTGGGGCATTTGACCAACTTTTGGTGTTTGTTGACCAAAAGTACCACACTTGAGATACTTTTGGCGCTAAAACACAAAAAGCATATTACAAAGATCGAAAACCAAACTTGCGTTCCATAAGTTGCTAAAACGAGCAATTGGGCTTAAAACTTGTTTTGGTGGGGCATTTGACCAACTTTTGTGTTTGTTGACCAAAAGTACCACACTTGAGATACTTTTGGCGCTAAAACACAAAAAGGATATTACAAAGATCGAAAACCAAACTTGCGTTCCATAAGTTGCTAAAACGAGCAATTGGGCTTAAAACTTGTTTTGGTGGGCATTTGACCAACTTTTGTGTTTGTTGACCAAAAGTACCACACTTGAGATACTTTTGGCGCTAAAACACAAAAAGGATATTACAAAGATCGAAAACCAAACTTGCGTTCCATAAGTTGCTAAAACGAGCAATTGGGCTTAAAACTTGTTTTGGTGGGGCATTTGACCAACTTTTGGTGTTTGTTGACCAAAAGTACCACACTTGAGATACTTTTGGCGCTAAAACACAAAAAGATATTACAAAGATCGAAAACCAAACTTGCGTTCCATAAGTTGCTAAAACGAGCAATTGGGCTTAAAACTTGTTTTGGTGGGCATTTGACCAACTTTTGGTGTTTGTTGACCAAAAGTACCACACTTGAGATACTTTTGGCGCTAAAACACAAAAGGATATTACAAAGATCGAAAACCAAACTTGCGTTCCATAAGTTGCTAAAACGAGCAATTGGGCTTAAAACTTGTTTTGGTGGGGCATTTGACCAACTTTTGGTGTTTGTTGACCAAAGTACCACACTTGAGATACTTTTGGCGCTAAAACACAAAAAGGATATTACAAAGATCGAAAACCAAACTTGCGTTCCATAAGTTGCTAAAACGAGCAATTGGGCTTAAAACTTGTTTTTGGTGGGGCATTTGACCAACTTTTGGTGTTTGTTGACCAAAAGTACCACACTTGAGATACTTTTGGCGCTAAAACACAAAAAGGATATTACAAAGATCGAAAACCAAACTTGCGTTCCATAAGTTGCTAAAACGAGCAATTGGGCTTAAAACTTGTTTTGGTGGGGCATTTGACCAACTTTGGTGTTTGTTGACCAAAAAGTACCACACGAAAAACAACAGAAAAAGGAAATAAAAAAAAAAAAAAGACAAGAAAAGAAAAAAAAAAAAAAGAGAAGGGCTAAAACTTGTTTTGGTGCAAAAAAGAAATTTTGTTTGTTGAAAAAAGTACAACTGAGATATTTTTTTAAAAAAAAGAAAAAGAATAAAAACAAAGATAAAAAACAAAAAAAAACAAAAAAAAAAAAAATTGCGTTTAAAAAGTTTTTAACGGGCAATTTTGAAAAACTTTTGGTGTTTGAACCACAAAGTACCACACTTGAGATACTTTTGGCGCTAAAACACAAAAAGATATTACAAAGATCGAAAACCAAACTTGCGTTCCATAAGTTGCTAAAACGAGCAATTGGGCTTAAAACTTGTTTTGGTGGGGCATTTGACCAACTTTTGGTGTTTGTTGACCAAAAGTACCACACTTGAGATACTTTTGGCGCTAAAACACAAAAAGATATTACAAAGATCGAAAACCAAACTTGCGTTCCATAAGTTGCTAAAACGAGCAATTGGGCTTAAAACTTGTTTTGGTGGGGCATTTGACCAACTTTGGTGTTTGTTGACCAAAAGTACCACACTTGAGATACTTTTGGCGCTAAAACACAAAAAGCATATTACAAAGATCAAAACCAAACTTGCGTTCCATAAGTTGCTAAAACGAGCAATTGGGCTTAAACTTGTTTTGGTGGGGCATTTGACCAACTTTTGGTGTTTGTTGACCAAAAGTACCACACTTGAGATACTTTTGGCGCTAAAACACAAAAAGCATATTACAAAGATCGAAAACCAAACTTGCGTTCCATAAGTTGCTAAAACGAGCAATTGGGCTTAAAACTTGTTTTGGTGGGGCATTTGACCAACTTTTGGTGTTTGTTGACCAAAAGTACCACACTTGAGATACTTTTGGCGCTAAAACACAAAAAGCATATTACAAAGATCGAAAACCAAACTTGCGTTCCATAAGTTGCTAAAACGAGCAATTGGGCTTAAAACTTGTTTTGGTGGGGCATTTGACCAACTTTTGGTGTTTGTTGACCAAAAGTACCACACTTGAGATACTTTTGGCGCTAAAAACACAAAAAGATATTACAAAGATCGAAAACCAAACTTGCGTTCCATAAGTTGCTAAAACGAGCAATTGGGCTTAAAACTTGTTTTGGTGGGGCATTTGACCAACTTTTGGTGTTTGTTGACCAAAAGTACCACACTTGAGATACTTTTGGCGCTAAAACACAAAAAGGATATTACAAAGATCGAAAACCAAACTGCGTTCCATAAGTTGCTAAAACGAGCAATTGGGCTTAAAACTTGTTTTGGTGGGGCATTTGACCAACTTTTGGTGTTTGTTGACCAAAAGTACCACACTTGAGATACTTTTGGCGCTAAAACACAAAAAGCATATTACAAAGATCGAAACCAAACTTGCGTTCCATAAGTTGCTAAAACGAGCAATTGGGCTTAAAACTTGTTTTGGTGGGGCATTTGACCAACCTTTGGTGTTTGTTGACCAAAAGTACCACACTTGAGATACTTTTGGCGCTAAAACACAAAAAGATATTACAAAGATCGAAAACCAACCTGCGTTCCATAAGTTGCTAAAACGAGCAATTGGCTTAAAACTTGTTTTGGTGGGGCATTTGACCAACTTTTGGTGTTTGTTGACCAAAAGTACCACACTTGAGATACTTTTGGCGCTAAAACACAAAAAGAATATTACAAAGATCAAACCAAACTTGCGTTCCATAAGTTGCTAAAACGAGCAATTGGGCTTAAAACTTTTTTTGGTGGGGCATTTGACCAACTTTTGGTGTTTGTTGACCAAAAGTACCACACTTGAGATACTTTTGCGCTAAAACACAAAAGGATATTACAAAGATCGAAAACCAAACTTGCGTTCCATAAGTTGCTAAAACGAGCAATTGGGCTTAAAACTTGTTTTGGTGGGGCATTTGACCAACTTTTGGTGTTTGTTGACCAAAAGTACCACACTTGAGATACTTTTGGCGCTAAAACACAAAAAGATATTACAAAGATCGAAACCAAACTTGCGTTCCATAAGTTGCTAAAACGAGCAATTGGGCTTAAAACTTGTTTTGGTGGGGCATTTGACCAACTTTGGTGTTTGTTGACCAAAAGTACCACACTTGAGATACTTTTGGCGCTAAAACACAAAAAGGATATTACAAAGATCGAAAACCAAACTTGCGTTCCATAAGTTGCTAAAACGAGCAATTGGGCTTAAAACTTGTTTTGGTGGGGCATTTGACCAACTTTGGTGTTTGTTGACCAAAAGTACCACACTTGAGATACTTTTGGCGCTAAACACAAAAAGGATATTACAAAGATCGAAAACCAAACTTGCGTTCCATAAGTTGCTAAAACGAGCAATTGGGCTTAAAACTTGTTTTTGGTGGGGCATTTGACCAACTTTTGGTGTTTGTTGACCAAAAGTACCACACTTGAGATACTTTTGGCGCTAAAACACAAAAAGGATATTACAAAGATCGAAAACCAAACTTGCGTTCCATAAGTTGCTAAAACGAGCAATTGGGCTTAAAACTTGTTTTGGTGGGGCATTTGACCAACTTTTGGTGTTTGTTGACCAAAAGTACCACACTTGAGATACTTTTGGCGCTAAAACACAAAAAGGATATTACAAAGATCGAAAACCAAACTTGCGTTCCATAAGTTGCTAAAACGAGCAATTGGGCTTAAAACTTGTTTTGGTGGGGCATTTGACCAACTTTTGGTGTTTGTTGACCAAAAGTACCACACTTGAGATACTTTTGGCGCTAAAACACAAAAGGATATTACAAAGATCGAAAACCAAACTTGCGTTCCATAAGTTGCTAAAACGAGCAATTGGGCTTAAAACTTGTTTTGGTGGGGCATTTGACCAACTTTTGGTGTTTGTTGACCAAAAGTACCACACTTGAGATACTTTTGGCGCTAAACACAAAAAGGATATTACAAAGATCGAAAACCAAACTGCGTTCCATAAGTTGCTAAAACGAGCAATTGGGCTTAAAACTTGTTTTGGTGGGGCATTTGACCAACTTTTGGTGTTTGTTGACCAAAAGTACCACACTTGAGATACTTTTGGCGCTAAAACACAAAAAGCATATTACAAAGATCGAAAACCAAACTTGCGTTCCATAAGTTGCTAAAACAAGCAATTGGGCTTAAAACTTGTTTTGGTGGGGCATTTGACCAACGTTTGGTGTTTGTTGACCAAAAGTACCACACTTGAGATACTTTTGGCGCTAAAACACAAAAAGCATATTACAAAGATCGAAAACCAAACTTGCGTTCCATAAGTTGCTAAAACGAGCAATTGGGCTTAAAACTTGTTTTGGTGGGGCATTTGACCAACCTTTGTGTTTGTTGACCAAAAGTACCACACTTGAGATACTTTTGGCGCTAACACAAAAGGATATTACAAAGATCGAAAACCAAACTTGCGTTCCATAAGTTGCTAAAACGAGCAATTGGCTTAAAACTTGTTTTGGTGGGGCATTTGACCAACTTTTGGTGTTTGTTGACCAAAAGTACCACACTTGAGATACTTTTGGCGCTAAAACACAAAAAGGATATTACAAAGATCGAAAACCAAACTTGCGTTCCATAAGTTGCTAAAACGAGCAATTGGGCTTAAAACTTGTTTTGGTGGGGCATTTGACCAACTTTTGGTGTTTGTTGACCAAAAGTACCACACTTGAGATACTTTTGGCGCTAAACACAAAAAAGCATATTACAAAGATCGAAAACCAAACTTGCGTTCCATAAGTTGCTAAAACGAGCAATTGGGCTTAAAACTTGTTTTGGTGGGGCATTTGACCAACTTTTGGTGTTTGTTGACCAAAAGTACCACACTTGAGATACTTTTGGCGCTAAAACACAAAAAGGATATTACAAAGATCGAAAACCAAACTGCGTTCCATAAGTTGCTAAAACGAGCAAATGGGCTTAAAACTTGTTTTGGTGGGGCATTTGACCAACTTTTGGTGTTTGTTGACCAAAAGTACCACACTTGAGATACTTTTGGCGCTAAAACACAAAAAGGATATTACAAAGATCGAAAACCAAACTTGCGTTCCATAAGTTGCTAAAACGAGCAATTGGGCTTAAAACTTGTTTTGGTGGGGCATTTGACCAACTTTTGGTGTTTGTTGACCAAAAGTACCACACTTGAGATACTTTTGGCGCTAAAACACAAAAAGGATATTACAAAGATCAAAACCAAACTTGCGTTCCATAAGTTGCTAAAACGAGCAATTGGGCTTAAAACTTGTTTTGGTGGGGCATTTGACCAACTTTTGGTGTTTGTTGACCAAAAGTACCACACTTGAGATACTTTTGGCGCTAAAACACAAAAAGCATATTACAAAGATCGAAACCAAACTTGCGTTCCATAAGTTGCTAAAACGAGCAATTGGCTTAAAACTTGTTTTGTGTGGCATTTGACAATTTTGGTGTTTGTTGACCAAAGTACCACACTTGAGATACTTTTGGGCTAAAACACAAAAAGGATTACAAAGATCGAAAACCAAACTTGCGTTCCATAAGTTGCTAAAACGAGCAATTGGGCTTAAAACTTGTTTGGTGGGGCATTTGACCAACTTTTGGTGTTTGTTGACCAAAAGTACCACACTTGAGATACTTTTGGCGCTAAAACACAAAAAGATATTACAAGATCGAAAACCAAACTTGCGTTCCATAAGTTGCTAAAACGAGCAATTGGGCTTAAAACTTGTTTTGGTGGGGCATTTGACCAACTTTTGGTGTTTGTTGACCAAAAGTACCACACTTGAGATACTTTTGGCGCTAAAACACAAAAAGATATTACAAAGATCGAAACCAAACTTGCGTTCCATAAGTTGCTAAAACGAGCAATTGGGCTTAAAACTTGTTTTGGTGGGGCATTTGACCAACTTTTGGTGTTTGTTGACCAAAAGTACCACACTTGAGATACTTTTGGCGCTAAAACACAAAAAGCATATTACAAAGATCGAAACCAAACTTGCGTTCCATAAGTTGCTAAAACGAGCAATTGGGCTTAAAACTTGTTTTGGTGGGGCATTTGACCAACTTTTGGTGTTTGTTGACCAAAGTACCACACTTGAGATACTTTTGGCGCTAAAACACAAAAAGCATATTACAAAGATCAAAACCAAACTTGCGTTCCATAAGTTGCTAAAACGAGCAATTGGGCTTAAAACTTGTTTTGGTGGGGCATTTGACCAACTTTTGGTGTTTGTTGACCAAAAGTACCACACTTGAGATACTTTTGGCGCTAAAACACAAAAGGATATTACAAAGATCGAAACCAAACTTGCGTTCCATAAGTTGCTAAAACGAGCAATTGGGCTTAAAACTTGTTTTGGTGGGGCATTTGACCAACTTTTGGTGTTTGTTGACCAAAGTACCACACTTGAGATACTTTTGGCGCTAAAACACAAAAAGCATATTACAAAGATCGAAAACCAAACTTGCGTTCCATAAGTTGCTAAAACGAGCAATTGGGCTTAAAACTTGTTTTGGTGGGGCATTTGACCAACTTTTGTTGTTTGTTGACCAAAAGTACCACACTTGAGATACTTTTGCGCTAAACACAAAAAAGGATATTACAAAGATCGAAAACCAAACTTGCGTTCCATAAGTTGCTAAAACGAGCAATTGGGCTTAAAACTTGTTTTGGTGGGGCATTTGACCAACTTTTGGTGTTTGTTGACCAAAAGTACCACACTTGAGATACTTTTGGCGCTAAAACAAAAAAAGCATATTACAAAGATCAAAACCAAACTTGCGTTCCATAAGTTGCTAAAACGAGCAATTGGGCTTAAAACTTGTTTTGGTGGGGCATTTGACCAACTTTTGGTGTTTGTTGACCAAAAGTACCACACTTGAGATACTTTTGGCGCTAAAACACAAAACATATTACAAAGATCGAAAACCAAACTTGCGTTCCATTTGCTAAAACGAGCAATTGGGCTTAAAACTTGTTTTGGTGGGCATTTGACCAACTTTTGGTGTTTGTTGACCAAAAGTACCACACTTGAGATACTTTTGGCGCTAAAACACAAAAAGCATATTACAAAGATCGAAAACCAAACTTGCGTTCCATAAGTTGCTAAAACGAGCAATTGGGCTTAAAACTTGTTTTGGTGGGGCATTTGACCAACTTTTGGTGTTTGTTGACCAAAGTACCACACTTGAGATACTTTTGGCGCTAAAACACAAAACATATTACAAAGATCGAAAACCAAACTTGCGTTCCATAAGTTGCTAAAACGAGCAATTGGGCTTAAAACTTGTTTTGGTGGGGCATTTGACCAACTTTTGGTGTTTGTTGACCAAAGTACCACACTTGAGATACTTTTGGCGCTAAAACACAAAAAGATATTACAAAGATCGAAAACCAAACTTGCGTTCCATAAGTTGCTAAAACGAGCAATTGGGCTTAAAACTTGTTTTGGTGGGGCATTTGACCAACTTTGTGTTTTTGTTGACCAAAAGTACCACACTTGAGATACTTTTGGCGCTAAAACACAAAAAGCATATTACAAAGATCAAAACCAAACTTGCGTTCCATAAGTTGCTAAAACGAGCAATTGGGCTTAAACTTGTTTTGGTGGGGCATTTGACCAACTTTTGGTGTTTGTTGACCAAAGTACCACACTTGAGATACTTTTGGCGCTAAACACAAAAAGGATATACAAAGATCGAAAACCAAACTTGCGTTCCATAAGTTGCTAAAACGAGCAATTGGGCTTAAAACTTGTTTTGGTGGGGCATTTGACCAACTTTTGGTGTTTGTTGACCAAAGTACCACACTTGAGATACTTTTGGCGCTAAACACAAAAAGGATATTACAAAGATCGAAAACCAAACTTGCGTTCCATAAGTTGCTAAAACGAGCAATTGGGCTTAAAACTTGTTTTGGTGGGGCATTTGACCAACTTTTGGTGTTTGTTGACCAAAAGTACCACACTTGAGATACTTTTGGCGCTAAACACAAAAAAGAATATTACAAAGATCGAAAACCAAACTTGCGTTCCATAAGTTGCTAAAACGAGCAATTGGGCTTAAAACTTGTTTTGGTGGGCATTTGACCAACTTTTGGTGTTTGTTGACCAAAAGTACCACACTTGAGATACTTTGGCGCTAAAACACAAAAAGGATATTACAAAGATCGAAAACCAAACTTGCGTTCCATAAGTTGCTAAAACGCAATTGGGCTTAAAACTTGTTTTGGTGGGGCATTTGACCAACTTTTGGTGTTTGTTGACCAAAAGTACCACACTTGAGATACTTTTGGCGCTAAAACACAAAAGGATATTACAAAGATCGAAAACCAAACTTGCGTTCCATAAGTTGCTAAAACGAGCAATTGGGCTTAAAACTTGTTTTGGTGGGGCATTTGACCAACTTTTGGTGTTTGTTGACCAAAAGTACCACACTTGAGATACTTTTGGCGCTAAAACACAAAAAGGATATTACAAAGATCGAAAACCAAACTTGCGTTCCATAAGTTGCTAAAACGAGCAATTGGGCTTAAAACTTGTTTTGGTGGGGCATTTGACCAACTTTTGGTGTTTGTTGACCAAAAGTACCACACTTGAGATACTTTTGGCGCTAAAACACAAAAGCATATTACAAAGATCAAAACCAAACTTGCGTTCCATAAGTTGCTAAAACGAGCAATTGGGCTTAAAACTTGTTTTGGTGGGGCATTTGACCAACTTTTGGTGTTTGTTGACCAAAAGTACCACACTTGAGATACTTTTGGCGCTAAAACACAAAAAGGATATTACAAAGATCGAAAACCAAACTTGCGTTCCATAAGTTGCTAAAACGAGCAATTGGGCTTAAAACTTGTTTTGGTGGGGCATTTGACCAACTTTTGGTGTTTGTTGACCAAAAGTACCACACTTGAGATACTTTTGGCGCTAAAACACAAAAAGGATATTACAAAGATCGAAAACCAAACTTGCGTTCCATAAGTTGCTAAAACGAGCAATTGGGCTTAAAACTTGTTTTGGTGGGGCATTTGACCAACTTTTGGTGTTTGTTGACCAAAAGTACCACACTTGAGATACTTTTGGCGCTAAAACACAAAAGGATATTACAAAGATCGAAAACCAAACTTGCGTTCCATAAGTTGCTAAAACGAGCAATTGGGCTTAAAACTTGTTTTGGTGGGGCATTTGACCAACTTTTGGTGTTTGTTGACCAAAAGTACCACACTTGAGATACTTTTGGCGCTAAAACACAAAAAGCATATTACAAAGATCGAAAACCAAACTTGCGTTCCATAAGTTGCTAAAACGAGCAATTGGGCTTAAAACTTGTTTTGGTGGGGCATTTGACCAACCTTTGGTGTTTGTTGACCAAAAGTACCACACTTGAGATACTTTTGGCGCTAAAACACAAAAGGATATTACAAAGATCGAAAACCAAACTTGCGTTCCATAAGTTGCTAAAACGAGCAATTGGGCTTAAAACTTGTTTTGGTGGGGCATTTGACCAACTTTTGGTGTTTGTTGACCAAAAGTACCACACTTGAGATACTTTTGGCGCTAAAACACAAAGGATATTACAAAGATCGAAAACCAAACTTGCGTTCCATAAGTTGCTAAAACGAGCAATTGGGCTTAAAACTTGTTTTGGTGGGGCATTTGACCAACTTTTGGTGTTTGTTGACCAAAAGTACCACACTTGAGATACTTTTGGCGCTAAAACACAAAAAGCATATTACAAAGATCGAAAACCAAACTTGCGTTCCATAAGTTGCTAAAACGAGCAATTGGGCTTAAAACTTGTTTTGGTGGGGCATTTGACCAACTTTTGGTGTTTGTTGACCAAAAGTACCACACTTGAGATACTTTTGGCGCTAAAACACAAAAAGGATATTACAAAGATCGAAAAACCAAACTTGCGTTCCATAAGTTGCTAAAACGAGCAATTGGGCTTAAAACTTGTTTTGGTGGGGCATTTGACCAACGTTTGGTGTTTGTTGACCAAAAGTACCACACTTGAGATACTTTTGGCGCTAAAACACAAAAAGCATATTACAAAGATCCAAAACCAAACTTGCGTTCCATAAGTTGCTAAAACGAGCAATTGGGCTTAAAACTTGTTTTGGTGGGGCATTTGACCAACTTTTGGTGTTTGTTGACCAAAAGTACCACACTTGAGATACTTTTGGCGCTAAAACACAAAAAGGATAGTACAAAGATCGAAAACCAAACTTGCGTTCCATAAGTTGCTAAAACGAGCAATTGGGCTTAAAACTTGTTTTGGTGGGGCATTTGACCAACTTTTGGTGTTTGTTGACCAAAAGTACCACACTTGAGATACTTTTGGCGCTAAAACACAAAAAGGATATTACAAAGATCGAAAACCAAACTTGCGTTCCATAAGTTGCTAAAACGAGCAATTGGGCTTAAAACTTGTTTTGGTGGGGCATTTGACCAACTTTGGTGTTTGTTGACCAAAAGTACCACACTTGAGATACTTTTGGCGCTAAAACACAAAAAGGATATTACAAAGATCGAAAACCAAACTTGCGTTCCATAAGTTGCTAAAACGAGCAATTGGGCTTAAAACTTGTTTTGGTGGGGCATTTGACCAACTTTTGGTGTTTGTTGACCAAAAGTACCACACTTGAGATACTTTTGGCGCTAAAACACAAAAAGCATATTACAAAGATCCAAAACCAAACTTGCGTTCCATAAGTTGCTAAAACGAGCAATTGGGCTTAAAACTTGTTTTGGTGGGGCATTTGACCAACTTTTGGTGTTTGTTCACCAAAAGTACCACACTTGAGATACTTTTGGCGCTAAAACACAAAAAGCATATTACAAAGATCGAAAACCAAACTTGTGTTCCATAAGTTGCTAAAACGAGCAATTGGGCTTAAAACTTGTTTTGGTGGGGCATTTGACCAACTTTTGGTGTTTGTTGACCAAAAGTATCACACTTGAGATTCTCTTGGCGCTAAAACACAAAAAGGATATTACAAAGATCGAAAACCAAACGTGCGTTCCATAAGTTGCTAAAACGAGCAATTGGGCTTAAAACTTGTTTTGGTGGGGCATTTGACCAACGTTTGGTGTTTGTTAACAAAAGTACCACACTTGAGATACTTTTGGCGCTAAAACACAAAAAGCATATTACAAAGATCCAAAACCAAACTTGCGTTCCATAAGTTGCTAAAACGAGCAATTGGGCTTAAAACTTGTTTTGGTGGGGCATTTGACCAACTTTTGGTGTTTGTTGACCAAAAGTACCACACTTGAGATACTTTTGGCGCTAAAACACAAAAAGGATATTACAAAGATCGAAAACCAAACTTGCTTTCCATAAGTTGCTAAAACGAGCAATTGGGCTTAAAACTTGTTTTGGTGGGTCATTTGACCAACTTTTGGTGTTTGTTGACCAAAAGTACCACACTTGAGATACTTTTGGCGCTAAAACACAAAAAGGATATTACAAAGATCGAAAACCAAACTTGCGTTCCATAAGTTGCTAAAACGAGCAATTGGGCTTAAAACTTGTTTTGGTGGGGCATTTGACCAACTTTTGGTGTTTGTTGACCAAAAGTACCACACTTGAGATACTTTTGGCGCTAAAACACAAAAGCATATTACAAAGATCCAAAACCAAACTTACGTTCCATAAGTTGCTAAAACGAGCAGTTGGGCTTAAAACTTGTTTTGGTGGGGCATTTGACCAACGTTTGGTGTTTGTTCACCAAAAGTACCACACTTGAGATACTTTTGGCGATAAAACACAAAAAGCATATTACAAAGATCAAAACCAAACTTGCGTTCCATAAGTTGTTAAAACGAGCAGTTGGGCTTAAAACTTGTTTTGGTGGGGCATTTGACGAACCTTTCGTGTTTGTTGACCAAAAGTACCACACTTGAGATACTTTAGGCGCTAAAACACCAAAAGGATATTACAAAGATCGAAAACCAAACTTGCGTTCCATAAGTTGCTAAAACGAGAAATTGGGCTTAAAACTTGTTTTGGTGGGGCATTTGACCAACTTTTGGTGTTTGTTGACCAAAAGTACCACACTTGAGATTCTTTTGGCGCTAAAACACAAAAAGGATATTACAAAGATCGAAAACCAAAGGTGCGTTCCATAAGTTGCTAAAACGAGCAATTGGGCTTAAAACTTGTTTTGGTGGGGCATTTGACCAACGTTTGGTGTTTGTTAACCAAAAGTACCACACTTGAGATACTTTTGGCGCTAAAACACAAAAAGCATATTACAAAGATCCAAAACCAAACTTGCGTTCCATAAGTTGCTAAAACGAGCAATTGGGCTTAAAACTTGTTTTGGTGGGGCATTTGACCAACTTTTGGTGTTTGTTGACCAAAAGTACCACACTTGAGATTCTCTTGGCGCTAAAACACAAAAAGGATATTACAAAGATCGAAAACCAAACGTGCGTTCCATAAGTTGCTAAAACGAGCAATTGAGCTTAAAACTTGTTTTGGTGGGGCATTTGACCAACGTTTGGTGTTTGTTAACCAAAAGTACCACACTTGAGATACTTTTGGCGCTAAAACACAAAAAGCATATTACAAAGATCCAAAACCAAACTTGCGTTCCATAAGTTGCTAAAACGAGCAATTGGGCTTAAAACTTGTTTTGGTGGGGCATTTGACCAACTTTTGGTGTTTGTTGACCAAAAGTACCACACTTGAGATACTTTTGGCGCTAAAACACAAAAAGGATATTACAAAGATCGAAAACCAAACTTGCTTTCCATAAGTTGCTAAAACGAGCAATTGGGCTTAAAACTTGTTTTGGTGGGGCATTTGACCAACTTTTGGTGTTTGTTGACCAAAAGTACCACACTTGAGATACTTTTGGCGCTAAAACACAAAAAGGATATTACAAAGATCGAAAACCAAACTTGCGTTCCATAAGTTGCTAAAACGAGCAATTGGGCTTAAAACTTGTTTTGGTGGGGCATTTGACCAACTTTTGGTGTTTGTTGACCAAAAGTACCACACTTGAGATACTTTTGGCGCTAAAACACAAAAAGGATATTACAAAGATCGAAAACCAAACTTGCTTTCCATAAGTTGCTAAAACGAGCAATTGGGCTTTAAACTTGTTTTGGTGGGGCATTTGACCAACTTTTGGTGTTTGTTGACCAAAAGTACCACACTTGATATACTTTTGGCGATAAAACACAAAAAGCATATTACAAAGATCCAAAACCAAACTTACGTTCCATAAGTTGCTAAAACGAGCAGTTGGGCTTAAAACTTGTTTTGGTGGGGCATTTGACCAACGTTTGGTGTTTGTTCACCAAAAGTACCACACTTGAGATACTTTTGGCGCTAAAACACAAAAAGCATATTACAATGATCGAAAACCAAACTTGTGTTCCCTAAGTTGCTAAAACGAGCAATTGGGCTTAAAACTTGTTTTGGGTGGGGCATTTGACCAAATTTGTGTGTTTGTTACCCAAAAGTACCACACTTGAGATTCTTTTGGCTCTAAAGCACAAAAAGCATATTACAAAGATCCAAATCCAAACTTGCGTTCCATAAGTTGCTAAAACGAGTAATTGGGCTTAAAACTTGTTTTGGTGGGGCATTTGATGAAATTTTGGTGTTTGTTGACCAAAAGTACCACACTTGAGATACTTTAGGCGCTAAAACACAAAAAGGATATTACAAAGATCGAAAACCAAACTTGCGTTCCAAAAATTGCTAAAACGAGAAATTGGGCTTAAAACTTGTTTTGGTGGGGCATTTGACCAACTTTTGGTGTTTGTTGACCAAAAGTACCACACTTGAGATTCTTTTGGCGCTAAAATACAAAAAGGATATGACAAAGATCGAAAACCAAACGTGTGTTCCATAAGTTGCTAAAACGAGCAATTGGGCTTAAAACTTGTTTTGGTGGGGCATTTGACGAACTTTTGGTGTTTGTTGACCAAAAGTACCACACTTGAGATACTTTAGGCGCTAAAACACAAAAATGAATATTACAAAGATCGAAAACCAAACTTGCGTTCCATAAGTTGCTAAAACGAGCAATTGGGCTTAAAACTTGTTTTGGTGGGGCATTTGACCAACTTTTGGTGTTTGTTGCCCAAAAGTACCACACTTGAGATACTTTTGGCGCTAAAACAAAAAAAGCATATTACAAAGATCAAAAACCAAACTTGTGTTCCATAAGTTGCTAAAACGAGCAATTGGGCTTAAAACTTGTTTTGGTGGGGCATTTGACCAACTTTTGGTGTTTGTTGACCAAAAGTACCACACTTGAGATACTTTTGGCCTAAAACACAAAAAGGATATTACAAAGATCGAAAACCAAACTTGCGTTCCATAAGTTGCTAAAACGAGCAATTGGGCTTAAAACATGTTTTGGTGGGGCATTTGACCAACTTTTGGAGTTTGTTAACCAAAAGTACCACACTTGAGAGACTTTTGGCGCTAAAACACAAAAAGCATATTACAAAGATCAAAAACCAAACTTGCGGTGCACAAGTTGCTCAAACGAGCAATTGGGCTTAAAACTTGTTTTGGTGGGGCATTTGACCAACTTTTGGTGTTTGTTGACCAAAAGTACCACACTTGAGATACTTTTGGCGCTAAAACACAAAAAGCATATTACAAAAATCCAAAACCAAACTTGCGTTCCATAAGTTGCTAAAACGAGCAATTGGGCTTAAAACTTGTTTTGGGTGGGGCATTTGACCAAATTTGTGTGTTTGTTACCCAAAAGTACCACACTTGAGATACTTTTGCCTCTAAAGCACAAAAAGCATATTACAAAGATCAAAATCCAAACTTGCGTTCCATAAGTTGCTAAAACGAGCAATTGGGCTTAAAACTTGTTTTGGTGGGGCATTTGATGAAATTTTGGTGTTTGTTGACCAAAAGTACCACACTTGAGATACTTTAGGCGCTAAAACACAAAAAGGATATTACAAAGATCGAAAACCAAACTTCCGTTCCAAAACTTGCTAAAACGAGAAATTGGGCTTAAAACTTGTTTTGGTGTGGCATTTGACCAACTTTTGGTGTTTGTTGACCAAAAGTACCACACTTGAGATTCTTTTGGCGCTAAAATACAAAAAGGATATGACAAAGATCGAAAACCAAACGTGTGTTCATGTCTATGATGCTTGATGCAAAATCTCAATAATCCCATCTAACACTTGCATAAGAGATTTTACTTTCGCATGCTTTGACTCTAAGTGATTCCTTGCTTACCCAAGGAGATCTTCTATACTTATCCTTGGTTTGAACCACTGTCTTATGAGAGACAGAGTTCATAGGTTTTCTCCATGTTGATCGAGGAATCCTCTCTCTCTTGTTCTTCTCAGGATTGAGTGGCACTCTGTGATAGCTCATCCTTGAGACAGAACTTCTGTTCCTTGTGGTAGTGCACTGCTTCTTATGATTGAACCAGGTGGTTGCAGCAGTGACTTCACCACGAGCTCTCTTCTTTGGGACAAGAGGAACTCTTGATCTTTCCTGCACAAGTAAGGCACTAGAAGGAAGTTTTGGTACCCATTTGTACTTGGGTCCTACATGGTTAGTGCTGGATCTTACTTGTCCTTTAGAGATCCATACAAATTTATTTCTCACATGTAAATTTTTTCTAAGACTACATGTGTGAGAAATATGACCTGATCTACCACAATAATGACAGATAATGGAATGATATTCAGAATCGGATTTCCTATCAATATCTTGTTGATCAATTTTTGTTTTCAAAGACTCTCTGTTCTTTTGAATCAACTTTTGAAGTTTCAGGGCCTTTTGAAAACTTCTCTTTTTCCTTCAACAGGAATTCACAATTGGAGCAATTTTCAGTACATGTTGAAGCTTCTGCTCTCGATAGCTGTTTTTCTATGGGCTGCACTAGTTGTATTTCTATGGAGGGAACTTTGGAAACCTTGGATGTAGAAGAATTAATGAGTTCCTCAAGTTTCCTATTCTTTTTCCTTAATCCTAGAACTTCTTTTGCAAGTTTACAAAATGCAATATGTAACTCATTATACATGTCTTGCAATTCAGAAGGTTCAAGTTCAGATACCTCATTTTCTTCAGTTTCTGAATCTTCTAGGTAGAGATCGACACTCTCTTCACTGGTGCTAGCTTCCTCAATATCAGCTTCCTGTAGCTCACCGTCTGTCGATCCACAGGGGGCACGAGATGAGCTTTGGACAGCTTTACTTTCAAGAGAGTGGTTAGAAGCATACATAGCATCAAGAGTGTTCCAAATATCTCTAGTATTAGAGCAATGTTTAATTTTCTGGAAATCACTCTCACTTAAGCTTTTGTACAAAATTTGCATTGCTCTAATGTTCAAGTAAAATAAATTTTTCTCCTCTTCAGTCCAATTTACTTTTGGTTTGAAATCAGAATCATTTACAAAGACATCCCACATTTTGAAATTCGAGGATAGCACAAAACTTTTCATCCTTGCCTTCCATAAGTAAAAATCAGTATTATCTAACAAGGGTGGGATAGTATGATCAAAACCTTCAAAACACATTTTTATACCCAAGTCAGCCTAGGTCTTTGCACTTGAGATCGTTGGATCCTTTAAACAAGTGACCTTGCTCTGATACCAAATGAAATGCGTGACTGTCACCCAAGAAGGGGGGGTGAATTGGGTGGCAGAATAAAACTTATGAAATTCTCCCTTTTAAAACTTTACTCCTTGTGCTTGATGAAAGTGACGATGTATTACCCCAAGCACAAGTGAGTATCTAGTGGTGTGGTGCTTGATGTGTAGATTAAAACAACCAGAATGAGCACACACGAGTTTATCCTGGTTCGGTCACTTCCAGACCTACATCCAGTCCTCAGGATCCACCTGAGATTTTCAATCCACTAAACCTCTTGTTTGAACCAGGCACAAGAAAGCCTTTACACTATAGGTTTTACGAACACGGGTTCACCTAACAACCCACAGGTTTTGCAACGGGCTCACCTGCAAACCTTACAACCACAGGTTTTACAATGGGATCACCTGTAACCTTACAATCACAAGTTTTGCGGGCTAACTTGCAACCTATGGAGATTTAGAAAACCTCTAAATGCTCCCCCTCACTTTTGTAAGATAATAATTCTGTTCGTCAAGCACAAGCTTTAGAACAGCCTCTATCAATTAGAGGATTTGATAAGATGTTCACTCAATGAACTAATTGTGATAAACACTTAAGTACAGATTATTCTCTCTAAGAATAGATGATGTTACTCACTTAAGTACAAATGAATTACTCTCTAATAATGTTACAAATCTAGATCTGAGAGTAGAAGATGAGAGGAATGTAGAATATAGTTTCTCAGATAATATGCTCTGTTTTTCCCCAACTTCTCTTCTGAATGTAGATGTTCCTTTTATACTCGGCCTCAATATTCAGGCTTGGGCGGCAGATAGGATATGTCCGTTTGAATATAGCCGTTAATCCCATGTTACCGTTGAGAGGTACATCTTCATTAATGCTTAGCAGGGTTGACTTGCTTTATCTCTGAAAAGCAACTCTGACAACTCTGCTCTGACAAAAGCATTCTGACTTCTGAGTGTGTGACGTTGGCTCTTGTACTCTTGCTGACGGATGATCATCGTTCATTCGGAAGTGGCAATCTTGCTCTGCAAGTATTAGTCTATGAATCTCAGTGCCAAGAGTATCTTTCATCCGGAAGCTCATTTCCATCCGGAAGTACAACCAAGTTCTGCACACACTTGTTAGTCCCATCAGAGTAATATATATAATCAAGTGTAGCAGTAAGAACTATACATGCTGTGGGAGGTTTGTCTGCTATGGGAAGTAATCTTACTAAGACTATGTTCTAACTTAGTGTTTTGTCTACTGACGAAAGGGGATGTCTAATCCAACAGTCAGCGTGAGTCTCGTTATGTTACTCTAACTCTTAAGTCTTCCCAAGTGACTTGGTGTGTCATTTTCTTAAGCTATGGGATGTGTAGTATAACAACACTTAATCACATGCAGTGGGAGTTCATTTAGTCTAAGGAGCCTTTCTTGCATCCGGAAGTACTTCTGCATCCGGAAGCATTACTACTGGATGAAGGATTATAATGACTTTTACTCGCTCTCGCTCAGTGTCCTTCAATCCAACAGTCAGCGCTAGTCACTAAGCTATCGGAAGCAATTCTACTGGACGTGGCTTATGTTCGCTGACGCTTAGTGTCATTTAGTCCAACAGCCAGCGCCAGTCTAAATCTAACAGGAAGCAAATTCACATCCGGTTGAATCTTAGCTTAGTCTTAAGGTTTTTGTATATCTAGTACTTATGGACTAAGTTATTTCCCTAGTGAATTACTTGCTCTCGCTGGGGGATAAGTCATTCATCCGCGAGCGCTAGTCCTAGTCTATCCGGAAGTAAATCCACATCCGGTTGTACTCTTACTTGGGATTCTATGTTAACCTATTGCTTTCTAAGTACTTGATTCATTCTTTCATATTTTAGTCTTCATCAAAACTTAAGATTCTAACATTCTCCCCCTTTTTGATGATGACAAACTTAGTTTTATCGATTAAGTTCATATGAAAGGATTAGTAGAAGAATAAAAGCAATAGATTAAATAAGGCACAAATAACTTAGACAAATATTATTGATAAGCAAAAGATTACAAGTTAGTAATACACAGATAGATAAAATATACAAGTAATCAAAACTGTGCGAGTAGAGCTTATGCATGAAAACTATGAGGAAAAAAAATTAGCATAGTAAGCAAATTTTCAGAGTGCGTAATAACAACACAAAGATGAAATGCTATGTTATGATAGATGCATGAGTGTAAGGGGGTTAAGGCTTGCGCTTGTTATTTTTCCCTCTCTGATTCTTTTGATACTCTTCTTCCACTCTAGCCCATGCTTCGTCCATTTCCTGCTGATCAATCTGAGCAAGGATCTCTTGGAGTTCTCTAGCCTCTTTTTCCTTTCTAATCCTTTCTAGCTCCAAGGACTCCACAATTGCTCTTCTCAGATCATCGGCCTCACTTAGCCCAGAAGAGGAAGAACCAAGTGATGTCTCGTTGATGGGGATGACACCATGAGGAAGATGAATGTTGGAGATCTTTACATTCCAGACCGGAAAGTCAGGGTCCTGGGCCAAGCTTGCCTTGCCTTTCCCTTTTGCTTTCTCTTTAGCCAAAGCATTAGCCCTATCAGCATCCAGAACTGTGAATTGCTCGAAGGTGAGTTTGTTGTTTCCATTAAACCTCTCGAGTTCCTCAGGGGTGAGATCTTCCACCTCAAGCTTTACCACTACTTCTGGTGGGATATTATCCATCACTTTCTGAGCTTGTTCTCTGACGGAGGACTGAAATGTTGACGCTTGATTCTCAGACTCTTCCTCACTGTCTGCAGGCTCAGAGATGTCTGTCCCCTTTTTGACAGCACGCTTCACTCTTGTTTTGCTGGATTTAACCACTGGAGAAGCAGGAGTAGAAGTTGGCACTGAAGAGGGAATAGGAACAGCTCTCACTCTCACAAGTGGCTCAGACCTTGTGTACCCATATTTTAACATAATCTCCTCAAGTACAGTGAGTGCAGGTGCTGAGGGAGAAGGCTCAGAAGAAGGAACCTCAGGCTCAGGCTTAGGCTGTGTGAGTTCATCAGGTTGCTCAACCAACACCATTGCCAATTCTGACCTTTGCTCATCTGAGCGCTGCTGTTGCATGAATCGGATGGCTTCCCCACGAATCAGACTCTCAGCATCGCCCAGTCTCTGAGCCATGGCTCGACGGAGGGCAGCCGTGATGTCCTCATCTAGCCAGAGGGATGGCTGAGTCAGAACATCCCTTGTGTCCATGGTCTGGCGGAGGGCGATAACAGCATCTCTCCCCCTTTTGTCATCATCAACAAGGGCGAGTGCCAGAGATGGAGTGGATGAAGAGGAGGGCGGAGGTTCCGGGCCAAAGTTCGTTGGGGGTGAGGGTTCTGGGGAAGAGGCAGGTAAGGTATTTTCTGGGGATGTGGGTTGGTTGGGGAACCAGGTGGGATCTACGAATAGACCTTCGAATGGGTAGGTGGAGGAATATTCAGTGAAGGTAGTGGAAGAGTGTGGGGTAAATGGGGTAAAGGGTACGTGAGGATCCTCAGGGATTTGCTGAAGGCGTGGGTAATCTCGTAGATAGATATGGCTGAGGGGGTGAATGGCAGTTTGAAATCCAAGGTGTTTGGCTAAGGAGTTGGATGTTGTGCGAGTGGATGAGGGAGGTGTAGATGGGGAGTTTTGTGGAGATGGGGAGTTGTTGGAGTGAAGGGGTGATTGGCTAGGAGATTGGTGTGGTGTGTCTTGGGTTTGGTGTTCATGGTTGGGTGAAGGTTGGGATTGGTGATCATTGTTTGGTGATGGAGGGGATTGATGGTCATTTTGTGGAGGTGGCTGTGGTGGTTGAGTGTTAGGTGGAGGAGGAGGGGGAAGTTGAGGGTGACCTGAGGGAGGAGGAGGAGGAGGATTTTGGGGAGGAGGAGGAGGTGGTGGTAGGTTACCTTGTGATGGTTGGGGAATTTGTAGGTGCTGGAGAATGAGGTCAAGTTTTGCGTCCACCCTGGCAATGTGGTTTTCAATCTGGCCTACCCTGTCTTCGAGCCTCTGAATTCGCTCCCCTTGCCGCTGGAAGCCAATGTCACACTCAGCACGGAGAGGGCCTACCAAGGATTCAGGCAGTCTAAAGAGAAGTTCCTCCTTAACTTCCTCTACAAAAGCTTTGACAGAAGCTGGCACTCTGGCAGCACGGCTTGGCCCAGCATGGGAGTCCACTTCCTGATCCCCTGCTCCAGATGCAGAGGGGGCTGAAGTCCCAGAAGCACTACCCGCCTGTGAGCTTGAGCGAGTGGACTTGGCAGGCTTCAGGTACTTGATGCCCATCTTGCTGATGTTCGTTGCCCCCACAGGAGCACATTTGACATTCTCTTCCTCCACGTCAGATGTGGCCTTGATCAGTTTCTTCTCCAGGAGGGCAGCAAGGATGGTGGGATATGGAAGATACCCAGTCTTGTCGTTAGCCAACCATCGCTGAAGTTCAAGGCTGATCAACTGCCCTGGATTGATTGGCTGCTGGGAGAGGAGTCTGGGGAACCATGGATTGTCCAACAGGGTGAATTCATTGAAGTTACCCCCTTTGTGTGTCATCATCCGGGAGTAGATATAATACAGAACCCTGTAGGAGTCAGACATTTTGGACACCTTTTTGTCTTTGGTGCTATACAGCTGTTCTAGTTCCTCCTTGCTGTATTTAAGCGCCTCAGGATATAGCCACTCAGTCATCCCCTCATCAGTGATCCCCATTAACTCGTTCAGCGTTCTCCAGGTAAAACTGAAGGTTCTTCCTCTGACTGTGGCCGTGAAGTAGAGTCTGTGGATTTGCTCCTTTCCATCTACCTTCTTGTACTTCACTTTGCCAGAGAGGGATTGGCAGAAGGCTCGCAGGACGTTGATGTTGTAGTCCTGTTTGATCCCCAGCCAGGGCATGTATTTTTCTAAGTAAGGCCGCAGGTGAGGAAACCCTAGTTCATCAATCTTGGCCAGATCGATGAACAAGCCATTGTTGAAGTAAGGCTTAATGGTTTCAAACTTGGAGGCAACAGGCTCCAAGGCCCCATCTCTTTACACTGTAGGGTCATCTTCTTCAACCCTCTGCCTCTTTGAAGACGGCTCTTCAGCAAATTGCACCCTCTTCTTCTTTCCTTTTCTCAGGGCTTCCCTCTCTTGTTCGGAAACCACTATCTGTTCAGTCACTCTGCCAGAAGTTCCAGGCTGACCCTGAACATTTTCCTCCTGCCCTGGTGTCTGCCCAGAAATTTCTCGGTGTTCATGATGTTCTTCATTTTGCCCAGATTTCTTAGAACGTTCATGATGAGATTGCTCAGATTTTGACTTGTGTTTCTTAGATGAAGAATGTTTTGACTTGTGTTTCTTGGTAACTGGGTTGGATTCATGAGATCCGGCCATTTGTGTATGGATTGGGGGTAAAAAGGAGATGAAGTGCGAAGGGACGTGTGAAGAAAAATGAAGAACAGATGAAGAAGGTTATAGAGAAAATGGTGAAAGTGAAAATGATGCAAGTAAAAAGTGAAAGTGAAAAATGACACCCTATTTATAGGAAAAGTTACTGAGGGCAAAAATGGTCATGTCTCTTCAGATTTTCACACATTGGGTAACGTAAACAATTTAAGTTGGAACGACACACCTGATGACACGTGTCGCTTCAGCTAATCAGAGAAGACATAACGTTTCATTGAGGAAGGTGAAGCGTTTTCTGAAGTGACGTGTCCCTTGGACTGGTGCTGGCGCTCACTTGGTTTCATCATCCAGTGTCAGTGAGGGATCATCCGGAAGTGGTTTTGCTTCCGGTTGTGCTTACTTAAGATTTAACATTGTGAGCCTCCAAGAACACATGTTGGCACTTCGATGCCTAAGTTAGTACATTTGGCAGGTTTTAGCAATTAAGCACAGATGTTTTCTGAAGATTTAAACTTCATTTTAACATTCTCAAATTTCTCCTTATAAGACTAAGTTGATCAACCCTCAGTGGTTGTTTGATAGCTACGTCTGTAGTTGGGAAACCAATCTTGCACATGCTTCAGGAAGTGTATCCGCTTCTGGATGTGAGGGTCTTTGGATTTAGCATTGATAGCTCTTATCTTCCATACTAGGGAACCTTTCCACTAGGAGATCTGCAGGTGCTAGCGGAAGCACATGCGCTTCCGGATGGTCAGTGGAAAACTTGAGATTTAGCCTTAGTATACATGCTGAGGACATTCCAAGTTACAAATTTATGTTAATCAGCTCAGTATAATAATCTCAAGAAAATGTGCTTGCTTGTTGGTTTTGTAAAGTAGGAGTATTAATAATGTGAAAACAGTCTTTGAAATGTAGTTCACAATTTCTCAGTTTCACTATCAAGTCATGAATTCCATTCATACTCTTTTGGATAAATATCAAGTGATGGCACAAGGAGTATCTAGCAGATTGCATATTTTCAGAGTTTCATGCACAGGTATAGTTCAACAAATATGCTTTAAGGATGTTCATGTTAGATTGTGAAGACATGTGAAATGTAAATACACGAGATTCTAAAACCCTTAATGTTCACACAATAGTTTAGCTTTAAGAATGAATCAAATTTACAAAAACAGTCAAATTCTCAGCATATGATCACAAGAATAATCTTCAAGTCTCATCTCAAGTTCTTTCAAATATGCTTAACATGATCTCATTATTCTTAGGATATCAACAAGCTTTAACTTAATTCAGATTGTACTGGGCTTGTGATAATGTGCCAGGATATATGGCTTTCAGTGGGTAGAGATTCTTAATAGTTCTTTCCACCCTAGTTATCTACTCTTACTTAGGCTTCTATCCTATTGGCATTTGCTCTTGGATTTATCAGATTTTGCAGAGGTTAATTCCAGGCATTTCCTAAGATTCCTAATGTATGTCTGACAAGAGAAAAATGCACAACATAATGAGTAATGGAAAGAAATGCTCATATAAGAAGATTGGCGAGATTTCCTCAAGATTGACTTCAGAACAGCCATTTCTTCTCATCTTGTCAAAATGCATACTCGTTGACGTTCTCTCTTGTACATCCACATCATTCAAGCTTTCATAATCTGTCAACACACTTAACCACAGGCTTGAACTGAGATCATTAGTAGATGGTGACTTAAGATGTGATTAAAAACATTTTCAGAATAAGATCATCACTGGTTTCTAAAGAACATCTCATAAGTATCACTATATTTTGAAATGTTTAAGTCAATCATGTGTGGCTAGACGCTACATATTCTTCACATTCATTTCATAGGGCAATTTGAAGTTTAATCTTAGATACATAAATGTCAATTGCCAATGAAATGAGTAAGCATGCATTCATTACCCGGTTAATCATGTAGATAAGAGAAAGGGTAAGAATGACATCACCAAGGCTACATTTGCGTCAAGTAGTAGCTTGCTTGATTTTGACTGGTGGTGCTTGATCTTTTCCATTTCAAGAGCAGTAGCACCAGTAGCCCAGCATGAAGAACATCTTATTCAGTTTTGACCCATTGCCCAGACCAGGTACGGTCTTGAATATAGTTGTTCTTTTGGATCTCCTTTCCTACAAAATACCAAGTAATTCCCTTTTCCATTTCTCAGTCTCCAAACTTGGATCTGACAGGTCAGTTTGTAGGAAGTGTAAAGTCCACATGCACTTGAGTCATTAATTATGCTTATGCCGTTTAGAATCAACTATGACTATATATATACATGGTTTTGATCTTGACAGCTAGACAGCATGTAGGTTATGAACATTGTGAATTTCTTTGAGCTTTCTTCTCTTAAGAAAATAATGTTCATGTCTATGATGCTTGATGCAAAATCTCAATAATCTCATCTAACACTTGCATAAGAGATTTTACTTTCGCATGCTTTGACTCTAAGTGATTCCTTGCTTACCCAAGGAGATCTTCTATACTTATCCTTGGTTTGAACCACTGTCTTATGAGAGACAGAGTTCATAGGTTTTCTCCATGTTGATCGAGGAATCCTCTCTCTCTTGTTCTTCTCAGGATAGTTGAGTGGCACTCTGTGATAGCTCATCCTTGAGACAGAACTTCTGTTCCTTGTGGTAGTGCACTGCTTCTTATGATTGAACCAGGTGGTTGCAGCAGTGACTTCACCACGAGCTCTCTTCTTTGGGACAAGAGGAACTCTTGATCTTTCCTGCACAAGTAAGGCACTGGAAGGAAGTTTTGGTACCCATTTGTACTTGGGTCCTACATGGTTAGTGCTGGACCTTACTTGTCCTTTAGAGATCCATACAAATTTATTTCTCACATGTAAATTTTTTCTAAGACTACATGTGTGAGAAATATGACCTGATCTACCACAATAATGACAGATAATGGAATGATATTCAGAATCGGATTTCCTATCAATATCTTGTTGATCAATTTTGTTTTCAAAGACTCTCTGTTCTTTTGAATCAACTTTTGAAGTTTCAGGGCCTTTTGAAAACTTCTCTTTTTCCTTCAACAGGAATTCACAATTGGAGCAATTTTCAGTACATGTTGAAGCTTCTGCTCTCGATAGCTGCTTTTCTATGGGCTGCACTAGTTGTATTTCTATGGAGGGAACTTTGGAAACCTTGGATGTAGAAGAATTAATGAGTTCCTCAAGTTTCCTATTCTTTTTCCTTAATCCTAGAACTTCTTTTGCAAGTTTACAAAATTCAATATGTAACTCATTATACATGTCTTGCAATTCAGAAGGTTCAAGTTCAGATACCTCATTTTCTTCAGTTTCTGAATCTTCTAGGTAGAGATCGACACTCTCTTCACTGGTGCTAGCTTCCTCAATATCAGCTTCCTGTAGCTCACCGTCTGTCGATCCACAGGGGGCACGAGATGAGCTTTGGACAGCTTTACTTTCAAGAGAGTGGTTAGAAGCATACATAGCATCAAGAGTGTTCCAAATATCTCTAGTATTAGAGCAATGTTTAATTTTCTGGAAATCACTCTCACTTAAGCTTTTGTACAAAATTTGCATTGCTCTAATGTTCAAGTAAAATAAATTTTTCTCCTCTTCAGTCCAATTTACTTTTGGTTTGAAATCAGAATCATTTACAAAGACATCCCACATTTTGAAATTCGAGGATAGCACAAAACTTTTCATCCTTGCCTTCCATAAGTAAAAATCAGTATTATCTAACAAGGGTGGGATAGTATGATCAAAACCTTCAAAACACATTTTTATACCCAAGTCAGCCTAGGTCTTTGCACTTGAGATCGTTGGATCCTTTAAACAAGTGACCTTGCTCTGATACCAAATGAAATGTGTGGCTGTCACCCAAGAGGGGGGGTGAATTGGGTGGCAGAATAAAACTTATGAAATTCTCCCTTTTAAAACTTTACTCCTTGTGCTTGATGAAAGTGACGATGTATTACCCCAAGCACAAGTGAGTATCTAGTGGTGTGGTGCTTGATGTGTAGATTAAAACAACCAGAATGAGCACACACGAGTTTATCCTGGTTCGGTCACTTCCAGACCTACATCCAGTCCCCAGGCTCCACCTGAGATTTTCAATCCACTAAACCTCTTGTTTGAACCAGGCACAAGAAAGCCTTTACACTATAGGTTTTACGAACACGGGTTCACCTAACAACCCACAAGTTTTGCAACGGGCTCACCTGCAAACCTTACAACCACAGGTTTTACAATGGGATCACCTGCAACCTTACAATCACAAGTTTTGCGGGTTAACTTGCAACCTATGGAGATTTAGAAAACCTCTAAATGCTCCCCCTCACTTTTGTAAGATAATAATTCTGTTCGTCAAGCACAAGCTTTAGAACAGCCTCTATCAATTAGAGGATTTGATAAGATGTTCACTCAATGAACTAATTGTGATAAACACTTAAGTACAGATTATTCTCTCTAAGAATAGATGATGTTACTCACTTAAGTACAAATGAATTACTCTCTAATAATGTTACAAATCTAGATCTGAGAGTAGAAGATGAGAGGAATGTAGAATATAGTTTCTCAGATAATATGCTCTGTTTTTCCCCAACTTCTCTTCTGAATGTAGATGTTCCTTTTATACTCGGCCTCAATATTCAGGCTTGGGCGGCAGATAGGATATGTCCGTTTGAATATAGCCGTTAATCCCATGTTACCGTTGAGAGGTACATCTTCATTAATGCTTAGCAGGGTTGACTTGCTTTATCTCTGAAAAGCAACTCTGACAACTCTGCTCTGACAAAAGCATTCTGACTTCTGAGTGTGTGACGTTGGCTCTTGTACTCTTGCTGACGGATGATCATCGTTCATTCGGAAGTGGCAATCTTGCTCTGCAAGTATTAGTCTATGAATCTCAGTGCCAAGAGTATCTTTCATCCGGAAGCTCATTTCCATCCGGAAGTACAACCAAGTTCTGCACACACTTGTTAGTCCCATCAGAGTAATATATATAATCAAGTGTAGCAGTAAGAACTATACATGCTGTGGGAGGTTTGTCTGCTATGGGAAGTAATCTTACTAAGACTATGTTCTAACTTAGTGTTTTGTCTACTGACGCAAGGGGATGTCTAATCCAACAGTCAGCGTGAGTCTCGTTATGTTACTCTAACTCTTAAGTCTTCCCAAGTGACTTGGTGTGTCATTTTCTTAAGCTATGGGATGTGTAGTATAACAACACTTAATCACATGCAGTGGGAGTTCATTTAGTCTAAGGAGCCTTTCTTGCATCTGGAAGTACTTCTGCATCCGGAAGCACTACTACTGGATGAAGGATTATAATGACTTTTACTCGCTCTCGCTCAGTGTCCTTCAATCCAACAGTCAGCGCTAGTCACTAAGCTATCGGAAGCAATTCTACTGGACGTGGCTTATGTTCGCTGACGCTTAGTGTCATTTAGTCCAACAGCCAGCGCCAGTCTAAATCTAACAGGAAGCAAATTCACATCCGGTTGAATCTTAGCTTAGTCTTAAGGTTTTTGTATATCTAGTACTTATGGACTAAGTTATTTCCCTAGTGAATTACTTGCTCTCGCTGGGGGATAAGTCATTCATCCGCGAGCGCTAGTCCTAGTCTATCCGGAAGTAAATCCACATCCGGTTGTACTCTTACTTGGGATTCTATGTTAACCTATTGCTTTCTAAGTACTTGATTCATTCTTTCATATTTTAGTCTTCATCAAAACTTAAGATTTTAACAACTTTAGGCGCTAAAACACAAAAAGGATATTACAAAGATCGAAAACCAAACTTCCGTTCCAAAACTTGCTAAAACGAGAAATTGGGCTTAAAACTTGTTTTGGTGTGGCATTTGACCAACTTTTGGTGTTTGTTGACCAAAAGTACCACACTTGAGATTCTTTTGGCGCTAAAATACAAAAAGGATATGACAAAGATCGAAAACCAAACGTGGGTTCCATAAGTTGCTAAAACGAGCAATTGGGCTTAAAACTTGTTTTGGTGGGGCATTTGACGAACTTTTGGTGTTTGTTGACCAAAAGTACCACACTTGAGATACTTTAGCCGCTAAAACACAAAAAAGAATATTACAAAGATCGAAAACCAAACTTGCGTTCCATAAGTTGCTAAAACGAGCAATTGGCCTTAAAACTTGTTTTGGTGGGGCATTTGACCAAGTTTTGGTGTTTGTTGCCCAAAAGTACCACACTTGAGATACTTTTGGCGCTAAAACAAAAAAAGCATATTACAAAGATCCAAAACCAAACTTGCGTTCCATAAGTTGCTAAAACGAGCAATTGGGCTTAAAACTTGTTTTGGTGGGGCATTTGACCAACTTTTGGTGTTTGTTGACCAAAAGTACCACACTTGAGATACTTTTGGCCTAAAACACAAAAAGGATATTACAAAGATTGAAAACCAAACTTGCGTTCCATAAGTTGCTAAAACGAGCAATTGGGCTTAAAACATGTTTTGGTGGGGCATTTGACCAACTTTTGGTGTTTGTTAACCAAAAGTACCACACTTGAGAAACTTTTGGCGCTAAAACACCAAAAGCATATTACAAAAATCTAAAACCAAACTTGCGGTGCACAAGTTGCTCAAACGAGCAATTGGGCTTAAAACTTGTTTTGGTGGGGCATTTGACCAACTTTTGGTGTTTGTTGACCAAAAGTACCACACTTGAGATACTTATGGCGCTAAAACACAAAAAGTATATTACAAAGATCGAAAACCAAACTTGCGTTCCATAAGTTGCTAAAACGAGCAATTGGGCTTAAAACTTGTTTTGGTGGAGCATTTGACCAACTTTTGGTGTTTGTTGACCAAAAGTACCACACTTGAGATACTTTTGGCGCTAAAACACAAAAAGCATATTACAAAGATCAAAAACCAAAATTGCGTTCCATAAGTTGCTAAAACGAGCAATTGGGCTTAAAACTTGTTTTGGTGGGGCATTTGACCAACTTTTGGTGTTTGTTGACCAAAAGTACCACACTTGAGATACTTTTGGCGCTAAAACACAAAAAGGATATTACAAAGATCGAAAACCAAACTTGCTTTCCATAAGTTGCTAAAACGAGCAATTGGGCTTAAAACTTGTTTTGGTGGGGCATTTGACCAACTTTTGGTGTTTGTTGACTAAAAGTACCACACTTGAGATACTTTTGGCGCTAAAACACAAAAAGGATATTACAAAGATCGAAAACCAAACTTGCGTTCCATAAGTTGCTAAAACGAGCAATTGGGCTTAAAACTTGTTTTGGTGGGGCATTTGACCAAGTTTTGGTGTTTGTTGACCAAAAGTACCACACTTGAGATACTTTTGGCGGTAAAACACAAAAAGGATATTACAAAGATCGAAAACCAAACTTGCTTTCCATAAGTTGCTAAAACGAGCAATTGGGCTTAAAACTTGTTTTGGTGGGGCATTTGACCAACTTTTGGTGTTTGTTGACCAAAAGTACCACACTTGAGATACTTTTGGCGATAAAACACAAAAAGCATATTACAAAGATCCAAAACCAAACTTGTGTTCCATAAGTTGCTAAAACGAGCAATTGGGCTTAAAACTTGTTTTGGTGGGGCATTTTGATTGAACCAAATTTCATACCTTTAAGCATGTGCATTTGAGCTTAATTAGTGGGAATTAATTGATATATTTGATCATTATTGGTATATTTTTATTCGCATGCTTATGTGTAAATATTTGAAGAATAATAGCCTTATTACTTGCATTTTATGAAACCAAGGGTATTTTGGTCATTTTGACTATGTGATGATATTTTATTTTAGGGGGTCCCAAGTGGGCACCACACACCTTTGGTGGAGCTTCAGTGGAGATAACTTGGCAAGGAGGAAGGCTAGATGACTTGTACTCAAAGTCACATCCGGATGCAGGTTCACATCCGGAAGCATACTCACATCAGGATGCAAGTTCACATCCGGAAGCTGAGCCACTTGAGGAAGGGAACTTACATCCGGAAGCGGATGCACATCCGGAAGTGAATGCTCTTGAGCTTGCTCTTGGCATTCTGAAGCTTAACCCCATCCGTCAGCGAGTACAAGAGTCAGACTGCACAATGTTCAGAAATGTCAGCTACTTTTCAGAAGTCTCTTGTGCAGAGTAAATTTAAGGCAAAGTCAGCCCTGCAGCTTGAAGGTACTTGGGGAGCATCTTTCCAAATGAGGAAAAATTGGAGCCAAGGTCAAATTCAAGTCTGGAGGCCTCATTAAGGGCAATTTTGGAAGCACAATCACTTGGAGAAAAAGGAGGAACCTTTAGAAATGCATGGAGATGAGATCTAGTCCACATTCATCCTCACCTTTTACCAAATACCAAAAATACCCTTCCTTCCATTTGACCTTACACCTCTCGGCCATAACCCTTTATAATCACCAAAAATATCTTTTGACAGCTCACTAATTCCACTTGCCAGCTCATCATCTAACTAACTCACCTACTTAATCCCTAACTAACTCCATTTGAATGAATCCATCACATTCTCTCACTTTTCACTTTCTCTCTCTTCTAACAAACTCTCTCTCAAGTCCATCTTCATCTTCTTCATCTTCTTCACTTCGCAATCCTCCGCCATGACCAGAACCTTACACCTACCTTCATCCGCCTCCATCTCCATGTCAGGCTAGATCGCCTAGCCTTCTTCTTCAAGGAAATGTGCTTGTAGAATCAACATTTGGCTTCATATGCTTGTAATTTGCTCTTTTAGGTTTCAAGCTAGATGTATATTTTTGCCTATGTAATGACCTTGATTAAGGCTTGTATAGGTTAGAACACCTTGAATTAGGTGTTTTACTTCATTTTAGCTTGAAATCTCTCTTTTATGTTAAGGACATGAAAACCGAGGCTTAATTCTTGTAGTTTCATGTATTTACATGTGTAAGATTAGCTTCCTTGTATGAATGTGAAATGAATTTGTTTCCTAAATGCTAGATCTAGTGTTTAGAGTTGCTGATGGTATGTTCTTAGCTTGAAAGAGCTTAAGCCTTAATTAAATTAGTTAAACTCTTGTAGATTTCTTTGATTAAAGAGATCTTGAGAATTTAACTAGTTTATATTAAGAAGAACAAGTATATGAAGTCCGATTTAACATAAGCACGGAGTACTTGGAGAAGGAGGTACCTTCTATTCCATACTTTCACACGTTTAATTCTGATTAGTTGTAGCTTTTACTAGTTTTAATTAGTTTTAGATATAAAGCTTGCACACAACCTGTTTGATAATTTGCTTAACTTGTGATTATTTGACCTAAGCAAGAGATAAAACCAAACTGTGAATTGACCTAGGACTTGCTGCTAACTACTGTAGTTTAATTCTAGTTTTATTTGCTTTAGCTCTTTTTAGACGACGAAAAAGAGCCAAATCAAATTGGCGCCGTTGCCGGTTTGGTTAATTTCTTTCTTGTCTTAGGTTTTTAGTTACATTTTCTTAGTTTTTGTTGTAGGTGATTTTTAGTTGTAGGTTGTGAGTATACTTCTGATTTATTCTGGACATAGTTTTATTTGCATTCTGTATAGTTGAGACTGTTTTAGCAGTGTTCTGGAAGTGTTAGGCTGATCTCGTTGGCCTTTGAATGCTGGAATTTGCTGTCTAACTGTGCTGAATATATTTTGTTCTCTGCTGGAAACTGTCTGGATATTCTGTATTTGCTGGCTGGCTGGCTGGTGTTTGTGGATTGTTTTGCAGGGCTTTGTTGGTTTGTTTTGCCTATTTTTGCAGGACATTTTAAAGCTTGTTCTTAATGGATGGACGAATGAGTGACTTTGCAAGGCTATATGCCTCATTCGCACCTCAAGGCATGGCCACCACTTCACAACAATTCTATGACAGGAGACCTCCATTCCAAGAGCATAACCCTCACACCAACACATATAATTCAGGATGGAGGGACCATCCAAGCTTTCAGTGGGGGGGAGGAGGTTATGCTACTCCATATCATGCTTTTCCAGACCAACAAGGTTATGCTCCTCAATATCAAGATCATGATTCTTACCAAATGAGGCCTAATCCTTCTTGTGCTCAAAGGCCGGATGTGTATGCTTATCAAAAAGTTTCTCAATATGAGCCTAATCCGCCTCCTTATGGCTATGAGCACAATTTTTATGATCATCAAGAGCCTTTTCAAAGCTGTGTTCCTATACATATGGAGCAGAATGACTTCCTTCATGCTCAAGTGCCCAATGAGTATGCTCCTCCAAGAGAAGATTCTTCATTCTCTTCTAGTCCAAATGACTTGACACTACTAGAAAAAACACTTTTTACGTCTAATATTTGAGACTTTTTACATCTCTTTTCTAGGAGACATGAGATAGAGAGACGTGGAAAGTAACAAGTTTTAACGTCTCATAAAATATGAGACGTGAAAAAGATTAAATTTTACATCTCATTCAAATATGAGACATGAAAAATACTAAATTTTCTCGTCAAAAATAAAAGTGAGACGTGAAAACACCTTCCATTCCCACATCTCACGTGGAAAAGGAGACATAAAAAATTGTTTTCTATTTTTTTAATATCTAACATCATATTAGTAACATCCATGCAATCTGTGATACAATAATATAGTCATGAAATCTAATCTTGTAAATTACAAACAAATCTGAATAAGCAGCTCCACCAAAAAGAAGATGTCATCAACATTACCTACAATTCTCCCAAAAAAAGCCATTAAGAAACATTCCTATTTCTATTCCTATTTATAGGATAGCTAGTGAAAACTAAATTCTATTAAATATCTAACCCAACCCATGTTGAATTAACTAAGCAGCTAACTTATCCTGAATGTCTTCAATAGCATCTGGATCAAAAGACTTCTTCATCATAAAAAATCTGCACCATATATACAAGAATATGAGTAGTGATATAACATGAATAAGACAATTGTACTTAATAAGGGAAGCAAGCGGTCAAATTAGGAAAATCAATAATATTGATAAGAATTATACATACATTAGACAAGTCCTCATGAAGTCCACTCTTAATTATGTTGTACATATATGTCATGTCATTACATAGTATCCACATTTTGTTTCACCAGGTTGTTAAGGGCATTGCAAAAGATACAAAAACATTTAGAACATATGAAAATACTATACAAACATATAAGGTTATTGAGGTACACATTTAAGTAACTACAATTTAAATGACTTACTATAGACTTAGAAAGCACAATTTTGTTCCTTCCACTGCTTGTTTGACACGTGATATGTCAATGCAATATTGTATTACAATTAATTGAAAATGAGAACTACACAAATAATTTAGTAACTCAAAATATTTGCACTCTTGATGAAAATCCTTTCATACTAACCCTTAGAATCAAACAAAAAAATATGACTTTCCCCTTGGCGAGTAACACAAACTCCGATGCCCCTTGAAAAAAATAATTTTCAAAAGATGCAAAACAGAATAATTTATTGCCCCTGTCATACATAGTGAATAGAATTACCTATCAGAAATTGGTACCAAATAACAAAATCATAAATATTAGACTCAATATAAGGTGCTCTACATACATAAACCTAAGCTTTTATTTAAATTTCACAAATAACTACAAATATTGTCAAAACAATGCACACAATTGCCACAAGTGAATCAAGCAAAGATCTAATTCATAGCTTCAAATTAAAACTTTAGCATACAAAAACATATATCTTGTTATTTATCATTCTTTCACTTCTCTTTTTTCTTCACTGATCACCACAAAGAAATAAAGACAGCACAATGAAGAGAAACAATCCGCCAAAACAAAGACATAAGGCATAACTAAATAGCAATCACAAACCTATCAGGAATTTGACATGAATAAAAGGAAATGTTAATGTATTTATATTTTAACATTCATGAATTATAAAATGAGCAGCACAAGCCAGAGAATCCATGGGAAACAGGTAAGAGAAAAAGAAATCGGGAAACAATCCTTTCAAAATGAAAATCACTCATTTGAAGCCATATTGTAACTCAAACAAACCTAAGTTATGATCCTAATCAGAATCGAAACGGAGAAAATAGCAAGGAATTGGGCAAACAGAAGAATAATTCAAAGACTATGAGATTTCTCAAAGTGAAAGAATTTTGCATGCTAATTTAAGGAAAATGATCATTCTTTAGGTGGTTGAAAAGAAAAACAATATTAGTTACTTATTACTGCTTCTCAAACCACACACAGAACTTCCTAAAACATATGTAAATATGTAATTATTCGGTCATGCAATAAAGAAAGAACATTCCAGAAAATTAATCTGTAACAAACACCTAAACCAAAAGAAAGCAAAAACACAAAATGACAAGATTTCAACCGAATACAATGAAGCAGAATCATCGACTGAAACAAAGCACCAAGAAAAAAAATCAACAAGTCAACTGTAACATAATCATTAATACTTGTTAAAACAAATTTTACCTGGTTCAAGTCAGAAATGGATAAATCCTTCCCATGAATAGTGTCTGACACCTAAAAAATTATAAAGAAACAGATACACAAAACCTCAATCGTGCAGGGCTATAACCCAAATCTCATAAACTTGCATATCGTAAATTTAAAGCCTTGAACCCTAAAAGACTGCAGAACTCGTCGGATTTTGGTGGGCTCTTGAACAACTCAAAAAATCCTTAAATTACTCTTCAAATCCCCTCCGAAATTCTTCAAACCAAAGGTTAAACTCCATTTTTACATTTTGAGTTCCAAATTCCTTAAAGCACCTTTGAACCCTAAGTATTCAAAATTTGAATTTTTTGTGAAATCCCAAACAAAAATTCCAGATTAACCTTCAAATCCTCTTTCAAACATGAAGAATTAAAGTCTAACTATTATTTATGGTGATTTTTGAACCCTAAATCCCAGAAATCCGAATCGATTCTATCTTGGAAGCAGCAGAAATCTGACAAAACGGGGTAGAAATAAGATGAGAAGCCTTACCTGAGTTCGAATCCACTGTTGCATGTTCCGGCAGCTGCTAGCTCCACCGTGAATTACCGGAAATCATCGCTGGAGCGAGAGAGAGAGAGGGCGCCGCCGCGGGGGGGGGGGGGGGGGGGTGGGGGGGGGGGGGGCGTTTTTGGTGAAAACGTGTAAGTGTATTTTTTTTTGGTGAAACGTGAGAGTGTATCAACTTATACACTAAAGGGAGAGCCACCACAAGTTTGAAAAATGATCACTTCCTTTTTTGTTTTAAGACACATATCACTGTAGCTAAGAAGTTTTTGGAGGGAAATAATGACTTTCAACTACAATCCAAGAATTTATTTTATAATATGTTTAGGTTTTGTCATGAATTCTTTTTCCTATTAAATAATAAGAAAAACAACTTATTACCTAAAATGAGAATTTAAGACATGTGGTGCATTTAATGCCCCTTTATCAAGGCATACATGGTGGGGCCAAGTGCCATATTTAGGATGCAAGTATGTATTGCCTAATATTTTATGCGTAGCGCACATGCACATGTCCCCATGGTGCTTGGCTCCTATAAAAAGACTTGTTCTCCCATTGCTATGTACACAAGAAGCCCTTCTTTTTCACTTTGTTGTGTTTCTCCTACCCACAAAAATGGCCCACCCTATCCATAATCATGTTGGTGATCTTTCCATTGGTTTCTCAACAAACTATCTTGTTTTGTCTGTTGACCGAATATTTGTCCGTGAGAGCATTAAGGTGGTTGGTGACCCTCCACGTGTGGTGAAGGAGCATGAGTCTGTGGACTTGCTTTGTTGGGATGTTGAGGTAGTTGTCATGTTTTTGTGAATCAAATACGTCATATATGGTCTGCATGTTTTATTTTCCTACGTTAATCTTGCTAACTTTCATGTAAACGTTTTTTTAAGGGTACTCGGGTGTTGTGTAAGTTGATGACTGATAAAAGCGTGGATGTGCACGGGATCATTATTTCACCAAAGCGTACCTACATCATTTCTCGTTATCTCGTCACTTCTCCAGGCCATGGTGTGCATCCTGAGTTCCATATCCGTCTAGATGAGTTAACTTCGGTGGATTTGTTTGAGGAGCCGTTCGTCGATCGAGTTTTCAACCTGCGTTGTCCTAGTGATATTCCGGCCTACCGTACATTTGCCGGTTCTATTTATGGTTGTGGTTATGTTCGTTTCTGGTACATTTGTGGGTGTTTAAAATTTGTGTATTATGATCCGGTTTTAACATTTGCCGTTTGGCATTGTTAGATGTTTATGGCTTTGTTGACCATGCATATGAAGTTTGCATCAGACGCCATGAAAATGTGAAAACAAAGGAGTGCCTCATCTTGATGTCATCTGTTCTGAAGGGCCTCGAAGGGTTATGACCTTTTTTTTTCCTTAAGGTTTCCATGTTTGTGTAGTGAGTTATCTTCATTGTTGAACTTGATTATTTTTCAGAGGTCGGAAGGACTCGATTATTGTGCATTTGCGTGGGGATTGGGTTGAGGCTGAAAGTGCCACTATAAGGGACCGAGTGAGTAAGAGTCTAACTAAGCCATTCATTCTTATCAAACATCTCAAGCTTGGCAGGCCAACTTTCAGTGGTATATTTACGTTATAAGTATTTGTTCTCTACTTGTGTTTGACTTCACAAGAATGCTTATACACAGTCTGAATTATTTATTAGTTTGTTACTGATATTGGTTTTTTGTAGGGCGCCCTGTGCTTCATTCGGTATTTCATGCAACCCAGGTGGTTTGTGACATCGAGATTCAGGAGGTGGTTGAGAAGAGAGCTGAGTTGATTTGCCCATGATGGAACCAAATGATTCGTGCTTGCTGTAGCTTTTCCTTTGGGTCTTTGTTTGTGGACCTGACATTTGGGTTGTCCTTTTTTTATGTTTTCAGTTGATTTAGTTGATGTAGGTTTCTCGTGGAACTTGTTTTTATGTGGTTTTGTCTGTTTCTTGAGTTTATTTTGTAAGGTGATTTCATGTGTTTCTATTTGTAGACGTCTTGATGTTGTCTAGAGGTTTCTCAAGTTACTTTGTGTAATGTTTTCAATTGAATCAAGTGGAGAGGCTTTTATGTATTATCAATATCAATCAAGGGAACAGATCTTTCATCCCAAAATGAACTCAAGCCCAATTATCTTATGACATTGTGGATCACTCAAGGAGCCCGAAAAAGATGCCATGATGACTTGTATAAAAATATTCCTAAACTTGTTGGAAAGAAATATTACATGACTCAATCTGCAATATATGTCCTTTTGGGATGTGTTCAAACTGTAAATAAAACATTTCATAAATAGATACCATTTGTTGTAATTTACAGATTCGGTAAGAAAAAAATTGTAGATTATTAATTGGGTTTCGGAGTTCTCTAGAAAATTTTTATTCATTCTGACGCATTTTGTCAAAATTTACCTTAATGTTATCTATATAATTTTTTAGTATTATTTAACATAAAATACATGAAAAACTAATCTTTTTTTCTTGTTTCAGATTGTAGTTATATTACACATTGTGAATATTGCTTGGCCAAAGAAATGATTAGAACTAGAAACTTCATTATGATTGCAATAATTAAGACACTAATTGTGCCACTACAGACGGTTACATGATAAAAGAAGAAAATACAACTAATGAGAAAGGTGAAAAACAAGTTAAAAGGTTACATTGATAATTTTAGCGTTTTACTAACTAATTATGTGCTAAGCACGATCAGGGTTTTAAGTAGTTGACCCATTGAAGCTTTCTTCTCCCTCTACATTCTCGGCCTTTCCACCACCAATGTTCATGTTGAAACTTGCCAAATTGCTCAGAAAGCTGTCAACCGCCATTGTTGAGTCACCACACGGATAGACAGAGGATCTGATGCTCTGATTGAATATTGGGTGAATTATCATATATGTTTCAGACCAGAGATTTTCGATGTAGATTGGATGTTGCAAAGCGAAAGGGTATTGCACACGGACGTGGGGCTGATAAGGGCGCATTGTTTCATCGTACAAGATGTGATCGTAATCTTCATACGTCTCCTGAATTTCCCATTCCCAGCACCGCACGCCAAGGTTTCGCAGAAACCAGTACACGCACCTAAACACCACGTATTCCGAGGCAAGCCAATCAACCGAGCCAGCATCAACTTCCCCGGAATCGTACGTGTAAATCCGTATGGTGGAGTTGTATATATCGAACTGCCACACCACTGATAGAGGGCCCATTGTTATTTGGACGGAGTTTAGGTGATTGGCCACCCACCATACGGCAATGTTGGTGAGCATCTCATTGGAAAAAGGTTTGAAAAACAACTAAAGGGAGAGCCACCACAAGTTTGAAAAATGATCACTTCCTTTTTGGTTTTAAGACACATATCACTGTAGCTAAGAAGTTTTTGGAGGGAAATAATGACTTTCAATTACAATCCAAGAATTTATTTTATAATATGTTTAGGTTTTGTCATGAATTCTTTTTCCTATTAAATAATAAGAAAAACAACTTATTACCTAAAATGAGAATTTAAGACATGTGGTGCATTTAATGTCCCTTTATCAAGGCATACATGGTGGGGCCAAGTGCCATATTTAGGATGCAAGTATGTATTGCCTAATATTTTATGCGTAGCGCACATGCACATGTCCCCATGGTGCTTGGCTCCTATAAAAAGACTTGTTCTCCCATTGCTATGTACACAAGAAGCCCTTCTTTTTCACTTTGTTGTGTTTCTCCTACCCACAAAAATGGCCCACCCTATCCATAATCATGTTGGTGATCTTTCCATTGGTTTCTCAACAAACTATCTTGTTTTGTCTGTTGACTGAATATTTGTCCGTGAGAGCATTAAGGTGGTTGGTGACCCTCCACGTGTGGTGAAGGAGCATGAGTCTGTGGACTTGCTTTGTTGGGATGTTGAGGTAGTTGTCATGTTTTTGTGAATCAAATACGTCATATATGGTCTGCATGTTTTATTTTCCTACGTTAATCTTGCTAACTTTCATGTAAACGTTTTTTTAAGGGTACTCGGGTGTTGTGTAAGTTGATGACTGATAAAAGCGTGGATGTGCACGGGATCATTATTTCACCAAAGCGTACCTACATCATTTCTCGTTATCTCGTCACTTCTCCAGGCCATGGTGTGCATCCTGAGTTCCATATCCGTCTAGATGAGTTAACTTCGGTGGATTTGTTTGAGGAGCCGTTCGTCGATCGAGTTTTCAACCTGCGTTGTCCTAGTGATATTCCGGCCTACCGTACATTTGCCGGTTCTATTTATGGTTGTGGTTATGTTCGTTTCTGGTACATTTGTGGGTGTTTAAAATTTGTGTATTATGATCCGGTTTTAACATTTGCCGTTTGGCATTGTTAGATGTTTGTGGCTTTGTTGACCATGCATATGAAGTTTGCATCAGACGCCATGAAAATGTGAAAACAAAGGAGTGCCTCATCTTGATGTCATCTGTTCTGAAGGGCCTCGAAGGGTTATGACCTTTTTTTTCCTTAAGGTTTCCATGTTTGTGTAGTGAGTTATCTTCATTGTTGAACTTGATTATTTTTCAGAGGTCGGAAGGACTCGATTATTGTGCATTTGCGTGGGGATTGGGTTGAGGCTGAAAGTGCCACTATAAGGGACCGAGTGAGTAAGAGTCTAACTAAGCCATTCATTCTTATCAAACATCTCAAGCTTGGCAGGCCAACTTTCAGTGGTATATTTACGTTATAAGTATTTGTTCTCTACTTGTGTTTGACTTCACAAGAATGCTTATACACAGTCTGAATTATTTATTAGTTTGTTACTGATATTGGTTTTTTGTAGGGCGCCCTGTGCTTCATTCGGTATTTCATGCAACCAAGGTGGTTTGTGACATCGAGATTCAGGAGGTGGTTGAGAAGAGAGCTGAGTTGATTTGCCCATGATGGAACCAAATGATTCGTGCTTGCTGTAGCTTTTCCTTTGGGTCTTTGTTTGTGGACCTGACATTTGGGTTGTCCTTTTTTTATGTTTTCAGTTGATTTAGTTGATGTAGGTTTCTCGTGGAACTTGTTTTTATGTGGTTTTGTCTGTTTCTTGAGTTTATTTTGTAAGGTGATTTCATGTGTTTCTATTTGTAGACGTCTTGATGTTGTCTAGAGGTTCCTCAAGTTACTTTGTGTAATGTTTTCAATTGAATCAAGTGGAGAGGCTTTTATGTATTATCAATATCAATCAAGGGAACAGATCTTTCATCCCAAAATGAACTCAAGCCCAATTATCTTATGACATTGTGGATCACTCAAGGAGCCCGAAAAAGATGCCATGATGACTTGTATAAAAATATTCCTAAACTTGTTGGAAAGAAATATTACATGACTCAATCTGCAATATATGTCCTTTTGGGATGTGTTCAAACTGTAAATAAAACATTTCATAAATAGATACCATTTGTTGTAATTTACAGATTCGGTAAGAAAAAAATTGTAGATTATTAATTGGGTTTCGGAGTTCTCTAGAAAATTTTTATTCATTCTGACGCATTTTGTCAAAATTTACCTTAATGTTATCTATATAATTTTTTAGTATTATTTAACATAAAATACATGAAAAACTAATCTTTTTTTCTTGTTTCAGATTGTAGTTATATTACACATTGTGAATATTGCTTGGCCAAAGAAATGATTAGAACTAGAAACTTCATTATGATTGCAATAATTAAGACACTAATTGTGCCACTACAGACGGTTACATGATAAAAGAAGAAAATACAACTAATGAGAAAGGTGAAAAACAAGTTAAAAGGTTACATTGATAATTTTAGCGTTTTACTAACTAATTATGTGCTAAGCACGATCAGGGTTTTAAGTAGTTGACCCATTGAAGCTTTCTTCTCCCTCTACATTCTCGGCCTTTCCACCACCAATGTTCATGTTGAAACTTGCCAAATTGCTCAGAAAGCTGTCAACCGCCATTGTTGAGTCACCACACGGATAGACAGAGGATCTGATGCTCTGATTGAATATTGGGTGAATTATCATATATGTTTCAGACCAGAGATTTTCGATGTAGATTGGATGTTGCAAAGCGAAAGGGTATTGCACACGGACGTGGGGCTGATAAGGGCGCATTGTTTCATCGTACAAGATGTGATCGTAATCTTCATACGTCTCCTGAATTTCCCATTCCCAGCACCGCACGCCAAGGTTTCGCAGAAACCAGTACACGCACCTAAACACCACGTATTCCGAGGCAAGCCAATCAACCGAGCCAGCATCAACTTCCCCGGAATCGTACGTGTAAATCCGTATGGTGGAGTTGTATATATCGAACTGCCACACCACTGATAGAGGGCCCATTGTTATTTGGACGGAGTTTAGGTGATTGGCCACCCACCATACGGCAATGTTGGTGAGCATCTCATTGGAAAAAGGTTCATAACTTGCCATGGCTTTGTTCTGGAGTTGATTGTTCGTTGGCTAAACTGGAGTGAATGGGTCCATTTATAAATGGGAGTCCCTAAAATCAGTTACCCTTTAATTTAATGTCATTTTGTGTATTGTTTTAAATTCATTTTGTAGTTGTTGAGGTGTCCGATCAAGGCATTCGATGACCTAAGGATCACTTTTCCCTTGTTGCGAGCAATTAGTTTCGTTCTCCTAAGTAATGTTCTGGATATTGGTTTTGTTTTCGGCGGCAGTGGATGACATCTATTTCTAATAAAGTGGTGATAAAGTAGACATATAAAGCATGTGGCTGGACATATGCTTCTCGAACAGTGAGCCTGAACCTCGGACTCTCCACTTGCTCAGACATCGGTGACTGAAGTTCCATATTTAGGTAGCAGCTAAACAAGATAGGTAACCTGTTTTGGTTGGATATTTACCTTTGACCTATTATTTAATTCATGGTATATAACATTGGTCCTCACAATATTGGAATTGTTGAAGATTGATGTCGCTTTTTGGCCTAGGAATAAGGACTGATTGGATTTGAATTGATGGGTGTATGGGTAGTGATAAAACTAGAGTTCGATCTTATCATATCTAAGTCTGACCATACTATAATTAACCAATGTCATGGTGATGTTTGATCTAGTACTTTTCTGGGGGTAGTCACTTTTAGAGGATATCCTTGGCAATATGGTTTTAATCAAATGTTACTGGTGCAGGGCTCCCATGCATAACAGGTGTTTCAATGGTATCTTTACTATTGAAGTTGATTTTAGTCAAATAGCTTATGTTATTAATTGGTGAAATGCGGAGGTTCCAATTTATGTTTCTGTTAATATAATCAACTTAATTTACCAACTTATTAATCAGATGTTATTTGTTAATCAATCATATAGATATTTTTATATTTCATCAATACAGTCTGACCATGTAAATAGACTTTCCACGATGGACCATTATAGGGTCTGCCTTTTGTCCACTTCTGACAAGCTTAGGCCGGATTCTTCTTTGTTGATAGTCCTTTTGGTTTTTGGCGGTGGTGGATGATCATCACTTTAAATAAAGTAGTGGTCAAATGCTTTTTTGATGACAGCTCCTAATTGATAAGTGTGTATAAACATCAGACTCTCCACTTTGTCAAACATGTGATACTATAAGTCTATATATAGGTGACTGCTATGTATGTGAGGTGAAGGGTATTTTGATTAACTCCTCATATGTCATTTGTTTATATTAGTTGACAACTACATTGGTTATCTTACTCTTGAAACTGATGAAAGTTGTTGTTTGTTTTATATTTGTGAGTGGACTGAATTGATGTGATATGATGTGTGTATGTGAATTGTTGTATTCGTGCCTGGTTTTTCATAAAGGGATGTCAGAACAAGCTTTATTGTAATAGTGTTTCTCTGTGCTGTGATTTGGTGTTTTCAAATAGTCAATAAATTATATTTTCTTAAGTAATTTGGAAGATGTAACTGGATGATCATTGCCAACAATAATAATGAAGTTACCAGTGATTTTTTCGTTAGTAACTTGCAGGCAAACGACTAATCTGGGAGTGTTTAATTTGGCAAACTTCTGTATTTCATTGGGATTTCTTTTGTCTATGTGTGTATATCTCTTTAATTGTCTTTTATGCTCATCAAATTCATTTACCACGCACTTAATCATATGCTATTTGTTTCTCATCATTATAAATCTCTCTTCATTTCCTCAATATAGTCAGATTACATGACTAGTCTTTACATTGTGGACCATTTTTTGTTCTGAGTTCGGTTTGCTGCTGATGAGTTTAGGCTATGATGTACTCTGGTGGTAGCCTTTTAGACTTCCCGATGTGATGGATGATGCCTACTTAAAATATTATTGTTGTCTAATGTTGGTTTCGATGACAGCTGCTCCTTGATCAGAGTGTATAAACATCGGTTTCTCCACATTGTGAAACATGTGATACTATAATTCCGTTTATAGGTAACGGCTATGCTTGTGAGGTGAGCTGATTCTTTGTTAACTTCTCCCTTGGCACTTGGTTATATTAGTAGTTTATTACATTGGTTTTCAGAAGCCTGTTAGTGTTGAAGATTGTTGTCAATTTTTTATTTGTTAATTGTTCCATATGATGTGATCTGATGTATGATCAATGAATACTATATCAAATGCATGTTGAATTTAATTAAAGGTACCTGAAGCATGTATGTTCTGATTAATAATGAAAGAATCAAACCTAAGCATTTAATAATTGATATATCACTCGGCCTACCAAACTAATCAGGATTGTTCTGTGATATCTTGCGCTGAGTCTTCTGTTTGTTGAGGAGAGATCAGATTATTATATAAGACACTTGGATGATCAAGATTGATATATCATTCGTTTTTTGTTTAATGATGATCATTCTCATGCACCAGAACTTGCTTATGCTTTTGGCCTCCCATTTTATCAGGCAGTGTTTATTTGCTCTTGTAAGTTGCCTGATTATTAATGGTACTACAGAGGAGTAAGTTAATAGAAAAGTGAGGCTCAACCTTGGACTCTCCACAGGTCACATGTGCCGGTATATCTTTCCATATATAGGCGACGACTATGGAGAAAAAGGGACTCTGTGGTTTTTGTTTTTGTTGCCATTTATACCATTACTTTTACTTTGGTCTGACTTTGTCATTGGTCCTCGTACTCTTGGATTTGCCGAAGGGTTTTGTCATCTTTTTATGTGCTAACTGTCTGAATTGAAGTGATTGGGTATGTCTATTTCTTATTTATTCTATTTCTTAGGTGTTTTTTCTTATAGCTTTGACGGCACATAGTCTTTGGTGGTCATGTCACTTCTTTTGCTGTTGCTTTATTGTTAGGTTGTTGTCCTTTCATTAATACATTGTCCCATGCATATACCCTTACATCTAAGCTTATACTTAATCTTTCTGACAGCGTGCATGGCGTCTTGATCTGTCATCAACCCAATGGCTAAGGGTTTGAGTGTTAGTTCTTTATCATTAGTCCATTTAGTCATGAGATTGTTACCCTGAATTAGCATTTCGGGAAATCAGTTTGATTCAAGCACAACAGGATATCAGTTTTTGGACTCTTTTTAAATTATTTCTCTTTAGTTCATCCATATCAAGTGCTGTCTACGATGTATGTTCAATTACAGTTTATGGAGACATAATGAGTTGCCTTTCTTTAACCACAGGTTAACTTTGTTAAGGATTCTGATTGGGGTATGAGAGGTTATTTCAAGCGCCGCCCAAATATATTGTGTCTCTAAGCAATCTGCTTCTCTTTTTGCGGGTCTTAATGCAGGGGTCTGCTACCTATTTGAAAGCCTTTTTACTTTTTCATGATTATACCCCCTGTATGATTGTTGATGTATTTAAAAGTGTTGTTCCTTCAATCTGTTTTCACCCTTACATCATTGGAATTTGTGTTTAGTATGTGGTGTGTGGTTTTCCATTTGTTCTTTTCTTTGTTTGATTACTGGTTAGATCTCCGAGGAATCTCTCTGCAATCTTTAGGTTGTGCTGTCATGACATTGACATGCTAAATCACAGGCCTAAGGTTTATATTTCACCTCTTTTCTTGTGTATACAAATATGTGGTTGCAGACCCGTGTTCAGGTGTATGAGTCTATACCACAGGGATGGGCAGTTCTTTGTTTCTATAGACCCTGACTAGACTCTATCCTTCACACCTTAATTCGTATGATCCCCATGAGTGAACCAAGGTATGTATATATGTATAGTGCAGTTTGCTTAGATTTCAATTAATTAACCAAGATTATAATGTAATACTCCATGCATGATAAATGAATGAATTTGAATCTAAAGGTACATTACTGAAACATGGTGTGATAGTAAACAAACAATCTCTGCAATAACCATACTGGATTCATTTTTCTCTAGTATGGTCACATAAGTTTATTAAAATTAAAATGAAAATATAATGTAATGATAAATAAACATGTACATACTCACTCACATATGTACTGCCGTGGTGTCTGGACAAATATAAAGGCATTGTCACTTCAATAACAATTCATGCCAATAGGACATCTTTGTGCTAGGGGTTGTCATGTCACTCACCACCACTTTATTCACATTGGTACAGTCAATAAAATCACTATTTGTCATGTGTGCTCCTATTGCTATGACTGCCCCTTGTAAGAGATATGCAAGTATATTTGTCTAGGTTATCATTATAAACTCAATAGGTCAGACCTATATATGCATAACAATATTTGTTTGTTATTTCTCCCATTGTAAATGTAAATGTAAACTCGATAATAAAAAAAGGTTTACTGGTGTTGTTGACTGAATATAATATCTATACATATAGAGCTCCATGGTCGAAATTTGATTTTTAAACTTTTCCCGCCCATTCGACCTTGCATCATATCTATAAATGCATACAATACCTATTCAGTTAAAGGTCATCAAAACATTGAGTTAAGCTGTTCTAGGAATTGTTTTTTTAGGTCCACAAAACACTTCAGTTTATCTCAATGTCAGTTGGCATGAAGAAGTCCGATAGAAGGTTTGTGAAGGATGTTGATGATCACACTGACCGCTGGACTATCTTAGTAAGAGTTTTTAGGCGCTGGAATATGTATCAAAGGGATGCACCGAAGGAGTTGGCTGCTATTTGCATGGTTCTCATTGATGAAGAGGTAAATGTGAAGCCATGGTCCTTCACTAAATTTGATATTTAACTTTCAGTCATTTAATTATTTCACCGTTTCACTTGTATTGAATTGCTTAAATGTTATTGTAGGGAACAACCATTCAGGCTATTGCAAACTCTAAGGCGCTGAACAAGTTCATTGGCACTGCATTGGAGAAGAGGGTGTATTTGATGGCTAATTTTTCCGTTTCTAAGAACTTTGGTCAATACAAAGCTACCCATCATCCTTTTAGAATTGGACTTAGCACGTTCACAAAGATTGAGGAGGTTAATGATGACCTCCCACTGTACTCGTACTCATTTGTGAAGTTGGATGACATAATGAAGATAAAAGAAAGGAGGGAGGCAGAATATCTAATTGGTATGTTGAGGGTTACATTATGCATTTATATTTTTTTTTACGATGTTTTTCTCTTGGATTTCTGATCTGATTTTGCTTATTCAGATGTTGTAGCCTTTGTCAAGTCTATTGGCAAAGTAGAAACATACCGTAGGGATGATGAAGAGAAGAATAAGCTCCGACTTATTATCACTGATGACATGTGAGTTGCCAATTGTTTTGACCATTCTCTTGTGTCGAATATAATCATAATTATGTGGTCTTTTTTTTACACAAGGGAGAACGAGGTTGAATGCGTTCTTTGGGATGAGTGTTCAGTTGAAGCCTACTCTGACTATATTATGAATGACGCGACACCGGTGGTTGTTTTATTTAATCTTGCACGTGTTGGCTTTTCCCTTGATGGTAATTGTACATTAATAAGCATTCATGAATTTCTTTCTATTTGCTGAGACGTGTGAATGAAGCATGATTTATGTTGAATTGCAGGGGATGCTCAGGTGCACAATTCTTACAATGCCACAAGGGTTCTTTTCAATCCTGACATTGTGGAAGTCAATGAATTCATTGCTAAGAATTGGTATAGTTTATGCATATATATGGAGGAATGGTTTTCTATTATAATGTTGGTTAATTGGTGTGTCATTATTTTTTTTTATGCTTTTGTATCGTCCATAGGGACCCGGATAGGGCTACAACGGTTGTTTCTGAGTTGAGCCAGTTCATGCCCTCACAGTTTAGCCAACCTGCTACAGCCAGTTCATTGATGAAGGAGCATAGAGTCGTTGTTTCAGAACTTCCTGATCAAAAACAGGTTAGTCGACTTTGTCTCTATCAGTTATGAAGGTTTTTGAAGTTGTTATTAATATTCTGATATCCATAACCAGATGCATACCATACATTATGTCACACAAAATTTGTCCTTCACTATTTTACAAGGTTAGTTTGTTTAATGTGTAGGGGGAGTATTTTGCGGTGATTTGTGAAATCCAGAAATTTGAAACAATCCATGGATGGCATTATGATGGCTGTGCTAAATGTGGTTTAAAAGTCAAGGGAGATGTTGAAGATTTTATTTGCCCACAGTGCAAGAAAACACCTCAAGTCGTGGAACCCAAGTCAGTACGAGAAGTTTGATTTCGTGTGGTTCAAGAATTTTTTCTTATGGTTCTATATTCTGTTTCTTATGTTTTGACACTGTTTTTCAGGCTAAAGCTTCATTACTGTGTCTTTGACAGTAGTGGCAGCATCTCTGTTGTGTTTTGGGATCGTCTAGCTATTCAATTGTTGAACAAGACAGCTTCCCAGCTAAAGTTCTTGCTGAACGAGGTCATAATTGCTGAATTTTGTCAGGAATATATTCCGCTTATTCATTTCTAAAATGTTTACATGTGCTAATGCTTTGGCAGGATGGTGATGAGTCCGAAGTCCTTGATCATTTGGACTCAATAGTGGGCAAGAGGGTATTGCTTAAAATGCGAAGGAATGAATACAACATTAGATTTCCCCACTCAAGCATAAGTGTGTCTCAATTTATTTTGTGTGAAGACCTGATGGATCAATTCCAAAATGCTGATGATGATGATTCTAATGGAGGCAGTGGTGGGAGTGATAAGGCTTTGTCAACTAAGAAGGTTACTTTGAAGATTGATTTAAATCTTACTCAAATTGTTTTATATTATTCTAAGATATTCAACGAAGTTGATTCCTCTTCTAGCTTAAAGTGTTGTCAATGTACATGTGCCATTGCAGAGAAATGTCCCAATGGATTCAAAGAGGAACAAGCAAGTTGATCATCCTTCCTCTCAATCACCTGATTCTCAGCCCATTACATTGCTAGAGGTAGATGATGATGATGAAGATGTTCCCATTGCAAAGCTGACACGTAGCTACAAGAGACAGGATGCAAAGGGCAAGAATAAAGCAGGTAAAACTGTGGAGAATGCTGAACATGAGGGTGAGGCTGCAGGAACTTCATCAGGAACAGGGAAGTCAGCTAGGAGATTGACAAAGAAAGTTAAAGAAGAGTAGTTATGTTTGCATTGTGTTGTGATAAGTTTTTTGGAAGTACCACACTAGCAACTTGTTATAGCCGACTAGGTTTTTTGTATCTTTGCTTGCTGCTGTTTCTGTTTTTAAGTTTATGTGCTGTTTCTGTTTTTAAGTTTATGTCAGTAGGTCATGTGCGTTGTGAAATGTCATGCTGTCTAGTGTGACAATCTATGTAATGTTTCTCAATTCGGCATCTATTGTATCGTCGTATGGTTTAAATCAAAGATGTTATTTGGTTTCCCTTATATCTTGGTTACACAACAAGAAACTTTTGGAGAATTGGTGTGATTTGCTCAAATTCAGCTTTAATTGCAGATTTCTATTTTTGCATTACGTTAATTTTTCCTACACTGATAATTAATTTTTCAATTGTTAAGATTAAATTTAACGCACACAATTCCATTTTGGTTACCAGTTGATTGGTGATATTATTGGAAAGGATAAATGAAACCCCTTAGGTACATCACCATATTTCAAATTTATTAACATATTTAGTTGATGCAAGCAAAATATAATCTATTTTTTCTATATAGATCCTGGACAGAAATCACTGATAATAACAGTGCATAAATGAAGCACTCTGTAAAATAGTTAATACAATGTATAAATAGGTATTATACCATGAACTAAACAGAATAGCCCATGAGAAGATAAAAGCTTCTTGTTGGGCTTTTGTTTACATAAAAGCCCATGAACAAAACAGACTAGCCCATGAAAAGGCCTCCATGTAGGTGTTAGCTCATACCAATAAAGAATTCCCACTATAAATAGGTGTATGCCTTTGTTCACATAAAAGTAAAAACTTGTGCTGTTGCTTGGCGCGCCTTATGCAACTAAGGGAGGGGAAATTCGATGATTATTGTTTGTGGGCATTATGAACACTGTAAACTCCTTTTCACCCCACATACTTTTTCATGGTATTTTGCTTAGCCAACCAAGCTTCTTCATCTAGCAAGTCAACACTATTCAGTTTATTCATACAAGGAGACGTTGCCACACTATTCAGTTTATTGATGATCCAAACTCTTCACACCTTAAGGATTCGGCCCCTTCCACCATTCCACCTCAGAAGCATAAAAAGAGAATGAGGAAGCCTTGCAATGTTCTGGGAAATATTACTAACACACAATTTTTTTCAAACCAGTGTTTACATGAAAAGTTTGAGCCAGCAGGTTAGTGATACTGAATATGTATTCATTATATTGTTCTGGTTTGTATTTCTCAACAAATTGTCTTCGGTTTTGCAATTTATAGTTGAAAAATACCCTTTCAAAAGTTGGTCCTATTGTGAAACGGTTGTGCTTTCCTCTCTTGCACTGTGTTTACATATATGAGCACTGAAAAGCATAAATTTGCTATGACCTGTAGCCGCAAAGCATGCCAGTTCTAGAAAAAAGCTTGAGCAATCTTTTAATCCAGAAGTTGTATTTAAGCGCAAAAGTGCAAGATTTAAGAGTTTATTCAGCAACATTGATGATCCAAGGGAAAACACGTCAAGCTGTCAAATAAGTCGTGTGAAGAATGATCATTCACGCAAAGGTTCGTTCTATATTCCATTACACCAACATGTGTTAATCATCTAGATAGGGTGGTTTTTGTTTGTTATTTCTATATTTAACTTAATGAATTTTTTTTCATGAGTAAAATAGCATTTAACTAACTGTTATACATCTGGCCCAGAGCGGCAATTATCAATTTTTTTCCTTTTTTTCTCTTTTTTTATTATAAATGTATTTGCCATGTCAAGTACCACTATTTTGTTTCATTCTTTTGCTCGGTAAAATGACTTATTGAGTGTTATGTGTCTATTAATTATATTTATCATCGCTGGAGTTATGCATGTATATATGTTCAAATACACATTACACACGCAATAGGTCTGAACTATATTTGTATCACATCAATTTGATTTTTTATAGTCATTGTTCTGACTTTATTATGCTGAGTCATTTAGTATGGACCAGAGTTCAGAAATTACCTTTTAAAGATTTATGTTGCTGTCATATGTTAATGTTTTTGACACGTGTATATAGCCTTTGGTCACCCTTTTCTTCATATAGGTGTTAAAAAAATGCGTATTGATAGTAGTTCACAAGGTAAACCCAAGAAAAGCATACAAGAACGTAATCGGATCGTTGATTGCATGCAGAAGCCGGATGACCCAGTTGCCCACCTCTTAGGCAACGCCTCAAATGGTATGAGTATTATTACGGTGGTTTCATTTGAATATGTTATATATAAGGTCGTTATGCTGTGTTCTGTCTGATTTTTCGTTGAATTTGCCCTCTTAAAATTCATAAGTGGATTACACTGATAAGTTGTTCGACTTCGATGCACATGCTGAGGCCCTCGAACATTCTTCTGAAAGTAATTCTGATGATGAAGGTATTTTAGTTCTCAAAATTCGTTATCTATTTAATGTAAAATTAATAATTTTTATACAATGCCTTTGATGCATTAGTTTTAACAGTCGCAGTTGATACAATAAGAGTATTAAAAAGTCATTTGAGAAGAAGTGTTCAGCAGAATAAGTCAGAAAATAATGGTTAGTGCTTCAAATCCCTACAAGGTTTTTTAAACTCAATGAAATGCATGTGTGCTGATGTAAAGTACTACATGGACTTCCAGAGTATTTGGATGAAGGCAACCCTGAGTACGCTTGCACGCATTGTGGAGCGTTGTTTTGGTATGCAGAGAGAGTGAAGAAAGATAAAAAAAAGGAAGTCCCTGTTATTCTCAATGTGCTGCCAACATGGGAAAGTGGTTCTGCCATACATGAAGTCACCACCTGAACAATTAAGGAAATTGTTTTTTGATAGATCCTCTAGGGCATCACAGAAATTTCTTGAAGATATTAGGCAATATAATAATATGTTTGCTTTCACCTCCATGGGTGGGAAAGTGCAAGATGTAAATAGTCGTGGGGGAGCTCCATATAGCTATGTGTTGTCTGGAACGAATTACCACAACATTGGATGTTTGCTGCCACCTGAAGGCTGTAAGCCCGTATTCTCGCAACTCTATATTTATGACACTGAGAATGAGGTGTCAAACTGTATTTCAGCCGTTAGGTAAGTTCCAATTAAATTTTGATGTCTATTAGAATATTTTGTAGATGTTCCCAATTTGACTTTGGTCGTCATTATAATTTTCTACAGCAAGCACAAAGACAGCTCGAGGATTGATCCAAATATTGTTAACATTATTAAGACTGAGTTGGATCATGTAAACCCTTTTGTCAAGCAATATCGAGCGGCTTCAAGTATGATAAAGACGTGTAGTACTCCTGACTTCAAGCTGCGTCTTATTGGTGGGAGGAAGAGGGATGGACGCACGTATAATTTGCCAACCACTTCAGAAGTGGCAGCACTCGTAGTTGGTGATCTAGATGATAATTATACTTTCCGAGACATTCTTATCCACTCTAGAAGTGATGGGCCACAGCGAATCAACGAATTACATGCATCTTACCTACCCCTGCAGTACCCGCTTCTTTTTCCATATGGGGAGGATGGTTATAGAGATGATGTACCACACAAAGGAGTTGATGCTCAGTCAAAATCTCAGTACAAGAGGGTAAGTATGCGTGAATTCTTTGCATTTAGATTGATGTTCAGAAACAATGAGCAATCTGCAATACTACACTCGGATAAGTTGCTACAGCAGTTTGTTGTAGATGCATACACTATGTTAGAGGCACAGAGGTTACACTGGGTAAGGTCTCATCAACGCGAGCTTCGCGTAGAACTTTATGAAGGTTTGTCAGAGGCTGTAATGCGTGGTGAAAGTAATGCATCTTCAGCTGGGAAGCGTGTTATCCTCCCTTCTTCTTTCACGGGTGGTGCTAGGTATATGTTGCAAAATTACCAAGATGCAATGGCCATTTGTAGATGGGCCGGATACCCAGACGTGTTCCTCACATTCACATGTAACCCTGCATGGCCTGAAATTTCCCGATTTGTCAAACAAATGAAGGACAAGCCCTCATGTCGGCCAGAAATACTATCCAGGGTGTTTAGGATGAAACTAAGGTCATTGATGAGGACGTTAAAGGATGACAAAGTTTTTGGCACAGTAAAGGCAGGTAAGATGTTTTTTTAATATCGTATGTATGTTGCATTATAGTAGTCATTCTTATGTGCAGTAAAAACTGAAATTGCATGCACTGTTTTTTAATTGGTGTTATTCTTTAACAGAGGTGTACACTATAGAGTTCCAAAAACGAGGTCTTCCACATGCACATATACTGCTTTTCCTAGAGGACAGTGAAAAAATTGTCACACCAGATCAGATTGATAAATTCATTTATGCAGAAATTCCTGATCCGATTATCCAGCCACGGCTTTATGCTTTGGTCAAGAGACATATGACTCATGGGCCATGTGGTCAAGCAAATACAAGGGCACCATGCATGATTGATGGTGAATGCAATAAATATTTCCCCAAAAAATTCGTGGACAAAACAACTGTTGATGAAGAAGGGTATCCTACTTATAGAAGGAGGGATAATGGCCGAGTCATAGAGGCAACACATTCAAATATTGATAATCGGTACATCGTCCCATACAATGCTTTCTTATTGCAAAAATTTGAGGCGCACATCAACATAGAAAAGTGTAACCAGTCTACTTCCATTAAGTACCTGTTTAAGTATATCAGCAAGGGGAATGATCGTGTAGTTGCTGGTATTTTTGATGGTTCTGGTCAAAGGAATAAGGCTGACCAGTTGGATGAGGTGAAGCAATACTACAACTGTAGGTACTTATCTTCTTGCGAAAGTGTTTGGCGAATTTTTGGGTTTGAGATTCACCACCGACATCCTCATGTCGAGAGATTGAGCTTCCATCTGCCTAATCAGCAAGTTGTTTTTTATTCTGGCACAACAGATGTTAATGATCTACTAGAGATGCCCCGTGTCTGCGAGTCTCAGTTCCTTTCATGGATGGAGATGAATGCTTCTAATGTGGATGCACAAAAATTAACATACCAAGAATTCCCGAAATATTTTGTTTATCAGAAAAATCAGCGGAAATGGAAACCTCGGGAAAGTGGCAAGGCAATAGGGCGGATCAACCATGCAACCCCTAGTACAGGTGAACTTTATTACTTAAGGATTTTGCTTACCAAAGTGAAGGGACCTAAATCTTTTGAAGACATTAGAAGTTTTGATGGAAAAACTTATGACACCTTCCGAGAAGCTTGCTATGCGCGAGGATTGCTGGATGACGATAGTGAGTTTGTATCGGCAATTAAGGAGGGATCAAGATGGTCGACAGGGATAGCTTTGCGCAAGCTTTTTGTTAGCATGCTTGTGAGTAATTCTTTACAGCGACCAGAACATGTATGGAAACAATGTTCAGTTGATCTATCTGAAGATCTTCTTTATGTCCCACGAAACCACCCTTCATATTCAGGTTAGTGTGAAATAGATTGCTTTCTTTGTAATTGTTACATTATACTTAAATGGGATATGATGATAAAATTTTTGCAATTTGTTGATAAACGTGGCTGTCACCCAAGAGGGGGGGGTGAATTGGGTGAGGGAATAAATTAAATCTTTTGAATCTTGTTTTCGAAAGACTGCTTGTGCTTGGTGATAATATTTACGAAGTAGTGATATGCACAAGTCAGTATGTTATGTGATGCAAAATAGAATGTTTGAATGTAAATTTATGCACACATAAATTTATCCTGGTTCGGTCACCCAGACCTACATCCAGTCCCCAGGCTCCACCTGAGATTTTCAATCCACTATTCTTGTTTAAACCGGGCACAAGAGAAGCCTTTACACTTTAGGTTTTACGAGCACGGGTTCACCTAACAACCCACAGGTTTTACACCGGGTTCACCTGCAAACCTTACAAATGCAAGTTTTACGGGCTAACTTGCAACCTATGGAGATTTAGACAACCTCTAAATGCTCCCCCTTACAAATTGTAAGTTTACACTATGTTCACTCTATGAACTGATTGTGCTAAACACTTAAGCTCAAAACTAACTCTCTCTAAGAGTGGATGATGTTACTCACTTAAGTACAATAAAATTACTCTCTGAAAAATATCACAAATCTGGATCTGAGAGTAGTAGAAGATGTGTAGAATGAAGAGTATGATATATCAGATACTTTGTTCTGTTCTCTCTTTTTCTTCCATATCTTCTCTTCTGAATGAATGTCTCTTTTATACTCGGCTTCATAGGCTTCTGTGGCAGGTTGAATATGAACGTTTGAATAAAGCCGTTAATCCTATGTTACCGTTGAGAAGTGCATCTTCATTAATGTTTAGCAGGGTTGACTTGCTTTATCTCTGAAAAGTAGTCCTGACACCTCTGCTCTGACAAAAGCATTCTGACACTGCATCTCTTTGAACGTTCAGACATCCTGATTGCTTGCGGAAGCAACTTCTCATCCGGAAGCAACCTTACTGAGTGTGCTGCACTTGAACGTTAGTTTAGCAATATAATCATATAGTCTCATGCAGTGGGTGATCCCTAAATCTAAGGAGTATCCGGAAGCACTTCTACATCCGGAAGTAAATTCACCTGATGAGGGATTTAGTTCACCATGACTTGCTCTCGCTTAGTCTATTTCATTCCACCACTCAGCGCTAGTCACTGAGCTATCGGAAGCACTTTTACTTGACGTGGTGAATTCACTGACGCTTAGGGTGAAATATATTCTATCAGTCTGCGCCAGTCAAGATCTAACAGGAAGCAACTTCACTTGATGTTGCATTTCCGCTGACGCTCGGGGTTATATCTAGTCTATCAACCTGCGCCAGTCTAAATCTAATAGGAAGTGCTTTCACTTGGCGAAGTAGACTTACTGACGCTTGGGGTAATAACTATTCTATTGCTCTGTGCCAGTCTAAGTCTAACAGGAAGCGCTTTCACTTGGGGAAGTAGACTCACTGACGCTTGGGGTAATATCTATTCTGTCGCTCTGTGCCAGTCTAATTCTAACAGGAAGCGCTTTCACTTGGGGAAGTAGACTCACTGTCGCTTGGAGTAATATCTATTCTATCGCTCTGCGCCAGTCTAAGTCTAACAGGAAGCAAACTCACTTCCGATTGAAACATAGCTTAGTCTTAAGGTTTTGTGTACCTAATTCTCATGGACTAAGTTATTTCCCAGTGATTTACTTGCTGATGCTGGGGGATGAAAACATTCATCCGCATGCGCAAGTCCTAATCTATCCGGAAGTAGATCTTCACCCGGAAGCACTCTTACTTGGGATCCTATGTTATCCTATTGCTTCCTAGGCACTTGGTTTAATCCTCTATATTTTAGTCTTCATCAAAACTTAAGATTCTAACATTCTCCCCCTTTTTGATGATGACAAACCTAGTTTTATCGATTAAGTTCCTAAGGAAGGATTATCAAGAGAATAAAAGCAATGGATAACAACAAGTAACTCAGACAAATATTATTGACAAGCAGAGGTTACAAGTCAGAGTTATGTAATCAAATAACATATACAAGTAAAGAATGTATACAAATAAATTTCACTAAGTATGAATGAAAATATGCATGAAAACAAAATCAACAAAAATATTTGGATTGGGGGTTAGAGTTTGTGTCTCTTTTTCTTTTCCCTCTCTTTCTGCCTCTCTTCATTTTCCTCACGCTCACTCTGGTTTATCTGGGCAATGATCTCTTGAAGCTCTTTTTCCTCTTTTTCCCTCCTGAGCCTTTCTGATTCAATGGACTCCTCGTATGCCCTTTTCATGTTCTCCACTTCTTCATACCCAGGGAAACCTGTAGCATCATCGAAGTAGGAGATCTCTCCATTGGGATAGTGGACAGCCCGGATTCTCACATTCCATACAGGGAAGTTGGGGTCTTCCTCAACTTCCTGGACTTTCCGTTTCCCTTTCCCTTTGCTCTTCCTTTTGCTTTTGCCAATTGGAGGAGTGGGCATGGCACTTGCTCTTTCAGCATCGAGGCAAGCCATCTGACCAAAGGATAGCTTGTCAGTGAATCCATACTTCTCAAATTCTTCAGGAGTCATGTCTTCAATTTCCAATTTGACTTCCTTCAGAATTGGAACCGCTTGGACCACTGGATTTTCTTGCACAACCTGAGCAGATGAAGTTCCTTGCTCAGGTAGGTCAGATGGAGTCTCTTCCTCAGACTCATCAGATTCAGTGGTGGCAATTAACTTCCTGGCACGTTTCCTAGCAACGGCCTTCTTTCTGGGTGCACTGAATCTGGCTGCTGGCTCAGACGAGGGAGGAGGATCAGAAGATTGCTCAGATGAAGGGACCTCAGACTCTTGCCCAGAGGATGCAGGAACAGGCTTGGCTATCACAATGGGAGGATGGTTGGGTCTCTTCAGTCCCCACTTCATTATGATCTCCTCAACCATCTCTCTACTTGTTTTATTTGGAGGAGGCTCCGATGATGACTCAGATTGTGAGGATTGTTCATTCTGCCCATACACAACCACATCCCATTGTGGTCCTTGCTCAGCCGCTTTCTTCTGCTGCATGAACCGGACGGCCTCTCCTCTTATAAGGCTCTCTGCACCACTCAGCCTCTGAGACTCATATGCACGACGCAGGGCGGCCGTGATATCTTCATCAATCCAGAGTGATGGCTGGCTGAGGGCATCCCTTGTGGCCATGCTTAGACGAAGAGTGGACATAACATTTCTCCCCCTTTTGTCATCATCAACAGGGGTGAGTGCCAGGGATGGAGTGGATGTGGAGGAGGATGGAGGTGGTTCAGGACCAAATTTCTTGGGAGGGGAGGGTGAGAGGGTAGAGGTGGAGGATGTGGGAGAAGATAGGTGTTCAGGAGTTTGAGGAGGGTCGGGGAAGCAGCTGGTGGTGACAAGGATATCCCCATAAGGATGAGTGGAGGAGTATTCTTTGTAGTTGGCGGAGTCAGGGGTAAAGGGTAAATGGTCATCGGAGAGTGGTTGAAGGCGGGGATATTCGCCGTATGGTTGGCTGAGGGGGTGAATGGCTGTTTCAGATCCTATGCGTCTAGGGCTTTGATGGGTAGGGTTGGAGAAGCGGAGTGGAGAGCGTGTAGGGGCACCTGGTCGTGTGGGAATGGGTGAGGATGAGGATGAGGAAGGTGAGGATGAGAAGTTTCTAGGAGAATGGCGTGGAGAGTTGTGAGGTGAGTCTTGGGTTTGGTGGTCATGGGTAGGTGAAGGTTGGGATTGTTGGTCATTGTTGGGTGATGGTAGGGCTTGTTGGTCATTTTGTGGTGGAGGCTGAGGTTGTTGAGTGTTGGGCGGAGGAGGAGGTGGTAGTTGAGGGTGGTTAGGAGGAGGAGGGTTTTGAGGAGGAGGAGGAGGAGGTGGTAAGTTACCTTGTGATGAAGGTTGGGGAATTTGTAGGTGCTGGAGAATGAGGTCTAATTTTGCATCCACCCTGGCAAGGTGATTCTCGAGTTGTCCTATTCTGTCCTCAAGCCGTTGGGTTCGCTCCCCTTGGTGGTGGAAGCCAGCTTCACATTCAACACGGAGAGGACCCACCAAGGAATCAGTCAGTCTCAACAGAAGCTCTTCCTTTATGTCCTCGGCAAAGGCCCTAACAGAAGCTGGAACCCTTGCACTACGGCTTGGCCCAGCATGTGAGTCAACTTCCTGATCTCCTGCTCCAGATGCAGAGGGAGCTGAAGTACCAGAAGCACTACTGGCTTGTGAGCGTGAGCGAGTGGGCTTAGGAGGCTTGAAATACTTGATCCCCATCCTTGCCACATTGGTTGCTCCCACAGGCCTACACTGGACATTCTCTTCTTCCACAGCAGATGTAGCCTTGATCAGATGCTTCTCAAGAAGGAAGGCAATGATGGTGGGATAGGGAAGATAACCTGACTTGTCATTGCTTAACCAGCGCTGAAGCTCTAGGCATATCAACTGCCCAGGGTTGAAAGGCTTGAGCGAGAGGAGTCTAGGGAACCAAGGGTTGTCCAGCAGTGTGAACTCGTTGAAGTTGCCTCCCTTATGAGTCATTATCCGGGAGTAGATGTAGTACAAGAGCCTGTTAGAATCAGACATCTTGGACACCTTTTTGCTGTTGGTGCCATACAACTCCTCGAGTTCCTCCTTGCTGTACTTGTGAGACTCAGGGTAGATCCATTGATTCATATCCTCTTCTGTGATTCCCATCATCTCATTCAAGGTTCTCCAAGTGAACCTGAAGGTTCTTCCTCTTACAGTGGCAGTGAAGGAGAGTTTGTGGACTTGCTCTTTCCCATCCACCTTCCTGTACTTAGCTCTGCCAGAGAGGGATTGGCAAAAGACTCGCAGGACGTTGACGTTGTAGTCCTGATTGATGCCCAGCCAAGGCATATACTTTTCCAAGTAAGGGCGTAAATGAGCAAACCCTAGTTCATTCAACTTGTCCAGATTGATGAACAGGCCATGGTTGAAGATGGGAATGGATGTCTCAAATTTGGCGGATACACTCTCCAGAGCCCCATCTCTATAAACTGTGAGATCATCTTCTTCCTCAACCCTCTGCCTCTTGGAGGAAGGCTCCTCAGAAAAATGAACCTTCTTCTTCTTTCCCTTTCCCTGAGCATCCCGCTCTTGTTCAGAACCCACTGCCTGTTCTATTCTACCAGAGGTTTCAGGCTGACCCTGAACGTCTTCACCCTGTCCTCGTGATTGCCCAGAACCTTCTTGGCGTTCATGAAGTTCTTCATGTTGTTCTTCATGGTGCCCAGATTTACCAGAATGCTTGTGAGTGGATTTCCCAGATTTCGATTTATGTTTCTTGGAAGAAGAGGTTTTCTGGATGACTGGGTTGGATTCATTCGTACCGGCCATTTTTTTTGTATGAATGTTGTGTAAATAAAGATGAAATGCAAGAAGTGTGAAAAATAAAGAACACAATGGAGAAGATGAAAAGACTTTTCAGAGAAAATGATGCGAGTGAAAAAGATGTAGTAAAAAGTGAAAATGGAAAATGACTTCTATTTATAGGTAAAACTTCTGAGGATAGAATGGGCATACTCTTTCAAATTTTCACACATTGGGTAACGTAAGTTTTTAAGTTGGAACGACACACCTGATGACACGTGTTGCTTCAGAGAAGGCACAGCGTTTCATAGAGGAAGTTGAAACGTTTTCTGAAGTGATGTGTCCCTTGATCTGACACTGGCGCTCTTGTTCATATTGAATTATCATCCAGCGCTAGCAAAAGAGTATTCGGAAGTGATTTTGCTTCCGGTTGGACAGACGCTCCTGGTTGCCTTGAGTAGTCATTCAGCGTCAGCACGAGAGCATCCGGAAGTAGTTTTGCTTCCGATGGTACTTACTTAAGATTTAACTTTGAGTGACTCGTTGATGTTCTCTCTTGTGCATCCACAGCGATCAAGCTTTCATAACTAAAGCCATATTTGCGTCAAGTAGAGTTTGTTTGATCTTCTCAATTTCAGGAGCAGTAACTCTCGGAGCCCAGTATAAACAACAACTCATTCAGATTTGATACATTGCTCTGATCAGGTATGTGATAAACGTGGCTGTCACCCAAGAGGGGGGGGGGGGGTGAATTGGGTGAGAGAATAAATTAAATCTTTTGAATCTTCTTTTCGAAAGACTGCTTGTGCTTGGTGATAATATTTACGAAGTAGTGATATGCACAAGTCAGTATGTTATGTGATGCAAAATAGAATGTTTGAATGTAAATTTATGCACACATAAATTTATCCTGGTTCGGTCACCCAGACCTACATCCAGTCCCCAGGCTCCACCTGAGATTTTCAATCCACTATTCTTGTTTAAACCGGGCACAAGAGAAGCCTTTACACTTTAGGTTTTACGAGCACGGGTTCACCTAACAACCCACAGGTTTTACACCGGGTTCACCTGCAAACCTTACAAATGCAAGTTTTACGGGCCAACTTGCAACCTATGGAGATTTAGACAACCTCTAAATGCTCCCCCTTACAAATTGTAAGTTTACACTATGTTCACTCTATGAACTGATTGTGCTAAACACTTAAGCTCAAAACTAACTCTCTCTAAGAGTGGATGATGTTACTCACTTAAGTACAATAAAATTACTCTCTGAAAAATATCACAAATCTGGATCTGAGAGTAGTAGAAGATGTGTAGAATGAAGAGTATGATATATCAGATACTTTGTTCTGTTCTCTCTTTTTCTTCCATCATCCTTCTCTTCTGAATGAGTGTCTCTTTTATATTCGGCTTCATAGGCTTAGGTGGCAAGTTGAATATGAACGTTTGAATAGTGCCGTTAATCCTATGTTACCGTTGAGAAGTACATCTTCATTAATGCTTAGCAGGGTTGACTTGCTTTATCTCTGAAAAGTAGTCCTGACACCTCTGCTCTGACAAAAGCATTCTGACTTCTGAGTATGTGATTTTTATTCTTGCACTCTTGCTGACGGATGATCATCTTTCATCCGCAAGTGGTAATCTTGCTCTGCAAGTGTTAAGCTCTGAGTCCCAATGTCAAGAGTCTTTCCATCCGGAAGCTCATTTGCATCCGGAAGCGTGACCATGTTCTGCACATACTGGTTAGTCCAACATAGCAATATATATATAAGAATTATACATGCTGTGGGAAGTTTGTTTGCTATGGGGAGTAGTTTACTTAGACTGTGTTCTGATTTGGTCTATGATGTATCGGGAAGCATTTTTACATCCGGAAGTAAAACTACTAGATGAAGGATCTTGGTTCACTATAACTCACTCTCACTTAGTGTATTTCATCCCAACACTCAGTGCTAGTCACTAAGCTATCGGAAGCACTTTTACTTGACGTAGTGAACTCACTGACGCTTAGGGTGAAATCTATTCTATCAGTCTGCGCCAGTCAAGATCTAACAGGAAGCAACTTCACTTGATGTTGCATTTCCACTGACGCTCGGGGTTAAATCTATTCTATCAGTCTGCGCCAGTCAAGATCTAATAGGAAGCAACTTCACTTGATGTTGCATTTCCGCTGACGCTCGGGGTTATATCTAGTTTATCAACCTGCGCCAGTCTAAATCTAATAGGAAGTGCTTTCACTTGGCGAAGTAGACTCACTGACGCTTGGGGTAATATCTATTCTGTCGCTCTGCGCCAGTCTAAGTCTAACAGGAAGCAACTTCGCTTCCGATTGAAACATAGCTTAGTCTTAGGGTTTGTGTACCTAATGTTCATGGACTAAGTTAAATCCCTAGTGATTTACTTGCTGACGCTGGGGGATGAAAACATTCATCCGCATGCGCAAGTCCTAATCTAACCGGAAGTAAATCTTCATCCGGAAGCACTCTTACTTGGGATCCTTTGTTATCCTATTGCTTCCTAGGCACTTGGTCTAATCCTCTACATTTTAGTCTTCATCAAAACTTAAGATTCTAACATTCTCCCCCTTTTTGATGATGACAAACCTAGTTCTATTAATTAAGTTCATATGAAAGGATTAGCTGAAGAATAAAAGCAATAGTTAAGAGCAAGTAACTCAGACAAATATTATTGACAAGCAGAAGTTACAAGTCAGAGTTATACAATCAAATAACATATACAAGTAAAGAATGTATACAAATAAATTTCACTAAGTATGAATGAAAATATGCATGAAAACAAAATCAAAAAAAATATTTGGATTGGGGGTTAGAGTTTGTGTCTCTTTTTCTTTTCCCTCTCTTTCTGCCTCTCTTCATTTTCCTCACGCTCACTCTGGTTTATCTGAGCAATGATCTCTTGAAGCTCTTTTTCCTCTTTTTCCCTTCTGAGCCTTTCTGATTCAATGGACTCCTCGTATGCCCTTTTCATGTTCTCCACTTCTTCATACCCAGGGAAACCTGTAGCATCATCGAAGTAGGAGATCTCTCCATTGGGATAGTGGACAGCCCGGATTCTCACATTCCATACAGGGAAGTTGGGATCTTCCTCAACTTCCTGGACTTTCCGTTTCCCTTTCCCTTTGCTCTTCCTTTTGCTTTTGCTAATTGGAGGAGTGGGCATGGCACTTGCTCTTTCAGCATCGAGGCAAGCCATCTGACCAAAGGATAGCTTGTCAGTGAATCCATACTTCTCAAATTCTTCAGGAGTCATGTCTTCAATTTCCAATTTGACTTCCTTCAGAATTGGAACCGCTTGGACAACTGGATTTTCTTGCACAACCTGAGCAGATGAAGTTCCTTGCTCAGGTAGGTCAGATGGAGTCTCCTCCTCAGACTCATCAGATTCAGTGGTGGCAATTAACTTTCTGGCACGTTTCCTAGCAACGGCCTTCTTTCTGGGTGCACTGAATCTGGCAGCTGGCTCAGACGAGGGAGGAGGATCAGAAGATTGCTCAGATGAAGGGATCTCAGACTCTTGCCCAGAGGATGCAGGAACAGGCTTGGCTATCACAATGGGAGGATGGTTGGGTCTCTTCAGTCCCCACTTCATTATGATCTCCTCAACCATCTCTCTACTTGTTTTATTTGGAGGAGGCTCTGATGATGACTCAGATTGTGAGGATTGTTCATTCTGCCCAAACACAACCATCTCCAAATGTGATCTTTGCTCAGCTGTTCTCTTCTGCTTCATGAAACGGAGGGCCTCTCCTCTTATAAGGCTCTCTGCACCACTCAGCCTCTGAGACTCATATGCACGACGCAGGGCGGCCGTGATATCTTCATCAATCCAGAGTGAAGGCTGGCTGAGAACATCCCTTGTGGCCATACTTAGGCGAAGAGTAGACATAACATTTCTCCCCCTTTTGTCATCATCAACAGGGGTGAGTGCCAGGGATGGAGTGGATGTGGAGGAGGATGGAGGTGGTTCAGGACCAAATTTCTTGGGAGGGGAGGGTGAGAGGGTAGAGGTGGAGGATGTGGGAGAAGATAGGTGTTCAGGAGTTTGAGGAGGGTCGGGGAAGCAGCTGGTGGTGACAAAGATATCCCCATAAGGATGAGTGGAGGAGTATTCTTTGTAGTTGGCGGAGTCAGGGGTAAAGGGTAAATGGTCATCGGAGAGTGGTTGAAGGCGGGGATATTCGCCGTATGGTTGGCTGAGGGGGTGAATGGCTGTTTCAGATCCTATGGGTCTAGGGCTTGGATGGGTAGGGTTGGAGAAGCGGAGTGGAGAGCGTGTAGGGGCACCTGGTCGTGTGGGAATGGGTGAGGATGAGGATGAGGAAGGTGAGGATGAGAAGTTTCTAGGAGAATGGCGTGGAGAGTTGTGAGTTGAGTCTTGGGTTTGGTGGTCATGGGTAGGTGAGGGTTGGGATTGTTGGTCATTGTTGGGTGATGGTGGAGCTTGTTGGTCATTTTGTGGTGGAGGCTGAGGTTGTTGAGTGTTGGGCGGAGGAGGAGGTGGTAGTTGAGGGTGATTAGGAGGAGGAGGAGGGTTTTGAGGAGGAGGAGGAGGTGAAGGTGGTAAGTTACCTTGTGATGAAGGTTGGGGAATTTGTAGGTGCTGGAGGATGAGGTCTAATTTTGAATCCACCCTGGCAAGGTGATTCTCAAGTTGTCCTACTCTGTCCTCAAGCCGCTGAATTCGCTCCCCTTGGTGGTGGAAGCCAGCTTCACATTCAACACGGAGAGGACCCACCAAGGAATCAGTCAGTCTCAACAGAAGCTCTTCCTTTATGTCCTCTGCAAAGGCCCTAACAGAAGCTGGAACCCTTGCACTACGGCTTGGCCCAGCATGAGAGTCAACTTCCTGATCGCCTGCTCCAGATGCAGAGGGAGCTGAAGTACCAGAAGCACTACCGGCTTGTGAGTGTGAGCGAGTGGGCTTAGGAGGCTTGAAATACTTGATCCCCATCCTTGCCACATTGGTTGCTCCCACAGGCCTACACTGGACATTCTCTTCTTCCACAGCAGATGTAGCCTTGATCAGATGCTTCTCAAGGAGGAAGGCAATGATGGTGGGATAGGGAAGATAACCTGACTTGTCATTGTTTAACCAGCGCTGAAACTCTAGGCATATCAACTGCCCAGGGTTGAAAGGCTTGAGCGAGAGGAGTCTAGGGAACCAAGGGTTGTCCAGCAGTGTGAACTCGTTGAAGTTGCCTCCCTTATGAGTCATTATCCGGGAGTAGACGTAGTACAAGAGCCTGTTAGAATCAGACATCTTTGACACCTTCTTGCTGTTGGTGCCATACAACTCCTCGAGTTCCTCCTTGCTGTACTTGTGAGACTCAGGGTAGATCCATTCATTCATATCCTCTTCTGTGATTCCCATCATCTCATTCAGGGTTCTCCAAGTGAACCTGAAGGTTCTTCCTCTTACAGTGGCAGTGAAGGAGAGTTTGTGGACTTGCTCTTTCCCATCCACCTTCCTGTACTTAGCTCTGCCTGAGAGGGATTGGCAAAAGACTCGCAGGACGTTGACGTTGTAGTCCTGGTTGATGCCCAGCCAAGGCATATACTTTTCCAAGTAAGGGCGCAGATGAGCAAACCCTAGTTCATCCAACTTGTCCAGATTGATGAACAGGCCATGATTGAAGATGGGAATGGATGTCTCAAATTTGGCGGATACACTCTCCAAAGCCCCATCTCTATAAACTGTGAGATCATCTTCTTCCTCAACCCTCTGCCTCTTGGAGGAAGGCTCCTCAGAAAAATGAACCTTCTTCTTCTTTCCCTTTCCCTGAGCATCCCGCTCTTGTTCAGAACCCACTGCCTGTTCTATTCTACCAGAGGTTTCAGGCTGACCCTGAACGTCTTCACCCTGTCCCCGTGATTGCCCAGAACCTTCTTGGCGTTCATGATGTTCTTCATGTTGTTCTTCATGGTGCCCAGATTTACCAGAATGTCTGTGAGAGGATTTCCCAGATTTCGATTTATTTTTCTTAGAAGAAGAGGTTTTCTGGATGACTGGGTTGGGTTCATTCGTACCGGCCATTTTTTTTGTATGAATGTTGTGAAAATAAAGATGAAATGCGAGAAGTGTGTAAAAATGAAGAATGCAATGAAGAAGATGAAGTAAATTTTTCAGAGAAAAGATGCGAGTGAAAATAATGCAAGTAAAAAGTGAAGGTGAAAAGTTACATCTATTTATAGGTAAAGCTTCTGAGGATAGAATGGGTATAGTCTTTCAAATTTTCACACATTGGGTAACGTAAGTTTTTAAGTTGGAACGACACACCTGATGACACGTGTTGCTTCAGAGAAGGCACAACGTTTCATAGAGGAAGTTGAAACGTTTTCTGAAGTGGTGTGTCCCTTGGTCTGACACTGGCGCTCTTGATCATATTGAATTATCATCCAGCGCTAGCAAAAGAGTATTCGGAAGTGATTTTGCTTCAGGTTGGACAGACGCTCCTGGTTGCCTTGAGTAGTTATTCAGCGTCAGCACGAGAGCATCCGGAAGTAGTTTTGCTTCCGATGGTACTTACTTAAGATTTAACTTTGAGTGACTCGTTGATGTTCTCTCTTGTGCATCCACAGCGATCAAGCTTTCATAACTAAAGCCATATTTGCGTCAAGTAGAATTTGTTTGATCTTCTCAATTTCAGGAGCAGTAGCTCTCGGAGCCCAGTATGAACAACAACTCATTCAGATTTGATACATTGCTCTGATCAGGTATGATCATGAAAATTGTTGTTCCTTCGTACCTTCTTTCCTACAAAATAGCAAATGATTTCTCTTTTCCATTTTTCAGTCTCCAAACTTGGATCTGACTGGTCAGTTTGTAGGAAGTATGTGATTCTTATGCACTTAAGAATTATTCACTATGAATATAGCATTGCGAATCAACTATGACTATATGCACATGGCTTCTGATAATGATAGTCATAGATAGCATGTAGAGTATGAACATTGTGTGAAATATCTTATAAGCCATATCATGTTCATGCTTATGATGCTTAATGTAAAATCTCAATAAGTCCATCTTACATTTGCATAGGAGATTTTACTGTTGCATGCTTCAACCTTAAATAATCCCTTGCTTACCCAAGGAGATCTTTTATACTTATCCTTGGCCTGAAGCACTTTCTTAGGAGAGACAGGATTCGCAGGTTTTCTCCATGTGAGTTGAGACATCCTCTCTCTTTTGTCCTTCTCAGGATAGTTGAATGGAACTCTGTGATAGCTTATCCCTGAGACAAGGTCTTTGTTCCTTGTGGTAGCGCACTGCTTCTTATGATTGAACCAGGTAGTTGCAGTAGTGACATCACCACGAGTTCTCTTCTTTGGGACAAGAGGAACTCTTGATCTTTCCTGCACAGGTAAGGCACTAGAAGGGAGTTTTGGTACCCATTTGTACTTGGGTCCTACATAGTTAGCGCTGGACCTTACTTGTCCTTTGGGGATCCATATATATTTATTTCTCACATTTAAATTTCTCTTAAAATTGCATGTGTGAGAAATATGACCAGTTCTACCACAATAATGACAGATAATGGGATGATGTTCAGAATCAGATTTCTTATCACTATTATGGTGGTCAGTTTTCTTTTCAAAGACTCTATGTTTATTAACTTTTGAAATCTCAGGGTCTTTCGAAAAATCTTCTTTTATGAGTGGGACTTTGGACTCCTTGGTTGTAGAAGAAGGAATAAGTTCCTCAAGTTCCCTATTCCTTTTTCTTAAGCCTAGAATTTCTTTTGCAAGTTTACAGAATTCACAAGGAGCACATAGTGAGCTTTGGACAGCCTTAACATCAAGAAATTGGCTAGAAGCATACATAGTATCAAGAGTGTTCCAAATATCTATAGCCCTAGAGCAATGTTTAATTTTCTGGTAATCATTGTCAGATAAACTTTTGTGCAAAATTTGCATTGCTCTAAGGTTTAAGTAAAATAAGCTTTTGTCCTCTTCTGTCCAATTTACTTTTGGTTTGAAATCAGAGTCCTTTTCAAAAACATCCCACATTTTGAAATCAGTGGATAGTATAAAACTTTTCATCCTTCCCTTCCATAAGTAAAAATCAGCATTTTCTAGCACAGGTGGGATGGTATGATCAAAACCTTCAAAACACATTTTGTAACCCAAATCAGCCTAGGTCTTTGCACTTGAGATCGTTGGATCCTTTAAACAAGTGACCTCGCTCTGATACCAAATGATAAACGTGGCTGTCACCCAAGAGGGGGGGGTGAATTGGGTGAGAGAATAAATTAAATCTTTTGAATCTTCTTTTCGAAAGACTGCTTGTGCTTGGTGATAATATTTACGAAGTAGTGATATGCACAAGTCAGTATGTTATGTGATGCAAAATAGAATGTTTGAATGTAAATTTATGCACACATAAATTTATCCTGGTTCGGTCACCCAGACCTACATCCAGTCCCAGGCTCCACCTGAGATTTTCAATCCACTATTCTTGTTTAAACCGGGCACAAGAGAAGCCTTTACACTTTAGGTTTTACGAGCACGGGTTCACCTAACAACCCACAGGTTTTACACCGGGTTCACCTGCAAACCTTACAAATGCAAGTTTTACGGGCCAACTTGCAACCTATGGAGATTTAGACAACCTCTAAATGCTCCCCCTTACAAATTGTAAGTTTACACTATGTTCACTCTATGAACTGATTGTGCTAAACACTTAAGCTCAAAACTAACTCTCTCTAAGAGTGGATGATGTTACTCACTTAAGTACAATAAAATTACTCTCTGAAAAATATCACAAATCTGGATCTGAGAGTAGTAGAAGATGTGTAGAATGAAGAGTATGATATATCAGATACTTTGTTCTGTTCTCTCTTTTTCTTCCATCATCCTTCTCTTCTGAATGAGTGTCTCTTTTATATTCGGCTTCATAGGCTTAGGTGGCAAGTTGAATATGAACGTTTGAATAGTGCCGTTAATCCTATGTTACCGTTGAGAAGTACATCTTCATTAATGCTTAGCAGGGTTGACTTGCTTTATCTCTGAAAAGTAGTCCTGACACCTCTGCTCTGACAAAAGCATTCTGACTTCTGAGTATGTGATTTTTATTCTTGCACTCTTGCTGACGGATGATCATCTTTCATCCGCAAGTGGTAATCTTGCTCTGCAAGTGTTAAGCTCTGAGTCCCAATGTCAAGAGTCTTTCCATCCGGAAGCTCATTTGCATCCGGAAGCGTGACCATGTTCTGCACATACTGGTTAGTCCAACATAGCAATATATATATAAGAATTATACATGCTGTGGGAAGTTTGTTTGCTATGGGGAGTAGTTTACTTAGACTGTGTTCTGATTTGGTCTATGATGTATCGGGAAGCATTTTTACATCCGGAAGTAAAACTACTAGATGAAGGATCTTGGTTCACTATAACTCACTCTCACTTAGTGTATTTCATCCCAACACTCAGTGCTAGTCACTAAGCTATCGGAAGCACTTTTACTTGACGTAGTGAACTCACTGACGCTTAGGGTGAAATCTATTCTATCAGTCTGCGCCAGTCAAGATCTAACAGGAAGCAACTTCACTTGATGTTGCATTTCCACTGACGCTCGGGGTTAAATCTATTCTATCAGTCTGCGCCAGTCAAGATCTAATAGGAAGCAACTTCACTTGATGTTGCATTTCCGCTGACGCTCGGGGTTATATCTAGTTTATCAACCTGCGCCAGTCTAAATCTAATAGGAAGTGCTTTCACTTGGCGAAGTAGACTCACTGACGCTTGGGGTAATATCTATTCTGTCGCTCTGCGCCAGTCTAAGTCTAACAGGAAGCAACTTCGCTTCCGATTGAAACATAGCTTAGTCTTAGGGTTTGTGTACCTAATGTTCATGGACTAAGTTAAATCCCTAGTGATTTACTTGCTGACGCTGGGGGATGAAAACATTCATCCGCATGCGCAAGTCCTAATCTAACCGGAAGTAAATCTTCATCCGGAAGCACTCTTACTTGGGATCCTTTGTTATCCTATTGCTTCCTAGGCACTTGGTCTAATCCTCTACATTTTAGTCTTCATCAAAACTTAAGATTCTAACAGTATGATCATGAAAATTGTTGTTCCTTCGTACCTTCTTTCCTACAAAATAGCAAGTGATTTCTCTTTCCCATTTTTCAGTCTCCAAACTTGGATCTGACTGGTCAGTTTGTAGGAAGTATGTGATTCTTATGCACTTAAGAATTATTCACTATGAATATAGCATTGCGAATCAACTATGACTATATGCACATGGCTTCTGATAATTATAGTCATAGATAGCATGTAGAGTATGAACATTGTGTGAAATATCTTATAAGCCATATCATGTTCATGCTTATGATGCTTAATGTAAAATCTCAATAAGTCCATCTTACATTTGCATAGGAGATTTTACTGTTGCATGCTTCAACCTTAAATAATCCCTTGCTTACCCAAGGAGATCTTTTATACTTATCCTTGGCCTGAAGCACTTTCTTAGGAGAGACAGGATTCGCAGGTTTTCTCCATGTGAGTTGAGACATCCTCTCTCTTTTGTCCTTCTCAGGATAGTTGAATGGAACTCTGTGATAGCTTATCCCTGAGACAAGGTCTTTGTTCCTTGTGGTAGCGCACTGCTTCTTATGATTGAACCAGGTAGTTGCAGTAGTGACATCACCACGAGTTCTCTTCTTTGGGACAAGAGGAACTCTTGATCTTTCCTGCACAGGTAAGGCACTAGAAGGGAGTTTTGGTACCCATTTGTACTTGGGTCCTACATAGTTAGTGCTGGACCTTACTTGTCCTTTGGGGATCCATATATATTTATTTCTCACATTTAAATTTCTCTTAAAATTGCATGTGTGAGAAATATGACCAGTTCTACCACAATAATGACAGATAATGGGATGATGTTCAGAATCAGATTTCTTATCACTATTATGGTGGTCAGTTTTCTTTTCAAAGACTCTATGTTTATTAACTTTTGAAATTTCAGGGTCTTTCGAAAAATCTTCTTTTATGAGTGGGACTTTGGACTCCTTGGTTGTAGAAGAAGGAATAAGTTCCTCAAGTTCCCTATTCCTTTTTCTTAAGCCTAGAATTTCTTTTGCAAGTTTACAGAATTCAACATGTAGCTCATTATACATATCTTGCAATTCAGAAGTTTCAAGTTTAGGTACCTCATTTTCTTCAGCTTCTGAATCTTCTAGGCGGAGATCCACTCTCTCTTTGCTGATACTAGCTTCTACTACATCACCATCCAGTAGCTCATCAACGGTGGATTCACAAGGAGCACATAGTGAGCTTTGGACAGTCTTAACATCAAGAAATTGGTTAGAAGCATACATAGTATCAAGAGTGTTCCAAATATCTATAGCCCTAGAGCAATGTTTAATTTTCTGGTAATCATTGTCAGATAAACTTTTGTGCAAAATTTGCATTGCTCTAAGGTTTAAGTAAAATAAGCTTTTGTCCTCTTCTGTCCAATTTACTTTTGGTTTGAAATCAGAGTCCTTTTCAAAAACATCCCACATTTTGAAATCAGTGGATAGTATAAAACTTTTCATCCTTCCCTTCCATAAGTAAAAATCAGCATTTTCTAACACGGGTGGGATTGTATGATCAAAACCTTCAAAACACATTTTGTAACCCAAATCAGCCTAGGTCTTTGCACTTGAGATCGTTGGATCCTTTAAACAAGTGACCTTGCTCTGATACCAAATGATAAACGTGGCTGTCACCCAAGAGGGGGGGGGGTGAATTGGGTGAGGGAATAAATTAAATCTTTTGAATCTTGTTTTCGAAAGACTGCTTGTGCTTGGTGATAATATTTACGAAGTAGTGATATGCACAAGTCAGTATGTTATGTGATGCAAAATAGAATGTTTGAATGTAAATTTATGCACACATAAATTTATCCTGGTTCGGTCACCCAGACCTACATCCAGTCCCCAGGCTCCACCTGAGATTTTCAATCCACTATTCTTGTTTAAACCGGGCACAAGAGAAGCCTTTACACTTTAGGTTTTACGAGCACGGGTTCACCTAACAACCCACAGGTTTTACACCGGGTTCACCTGCAAACCTTACAAATGCAAGTTTTACGGGCTAACTTGCAACCTATGGAGATTTAGACAACCTCTAAATGCTCCCCCTTACAAATTGTAAGTTTACACTATGTTCACTCTATGAACTGATTGTGCTAAACACTTAAGCTCAAAACTAACTCTCTCTAAGAGTGGATGATGTTACTCACTTAAGTACAATAAAATTACTCTCTGAAAAATATCACAAATCTGGATCTGAGAGTAGTAGAAGATGTGTAGAATGAAGAGTATGATATATCAGATACTTTGTTCTGTTCTCTCTTTTTCTTCCATATCTTCTCTTCTGAATGAATGTCTCTTTTATACTCGGCTTCATAGGCTTCTGTGGCAGGTTGAATATGAACGTTTGAATAAAGCCGTTAATCCTATGTTACCGTTGAGAAGTGCATCTTCATTAATGTTTAGCAGGGTTGACTTGCTTTATCTCTGAAAAGTAGTCCTGACACCTCTGCTCTGACAAAAGCATTCTGACACTGCATCTCTTTGAACGTTCAGACATCCTGATTGCTTGCGGAAGCAACTTCTCATCCGGAAGCAACCTTACTGAGTGTGCTGCACTTGAACGTTAGTTTAGCAATATAATCATATAGTCTCATGCAGTGGGTGATCCCTAAATCTAAGGAGTATCCGGAAGCACTTCTACATCCGGAAGTAAATTCACCTGATGAGGGATTTAGTTCACCATGACTTGCTCTCGCTTAGTCTATTTCATTCCACCACTCAGCGCTAGTCACTGAGCTATCGGAAGCACTTTTACTTGACGTGGTGAATTCACTGACGCTTAGGGTGAAATATATTCTATCAGTCTGCGCCAGTCAAGATCTAACAGGAAGCAACTTCACTTGATGTTGCATTTCCGCTGACGCTCGGGGTTATATCTAGTCTATCAACCTGCGCCAGTCTAAATCTAATAGGAAGTGCTTTCACTTGGCGAAGTAGACTTACTGACGCTTGGGGTAATAACTATTCTATTGCTCTGTGCCAGTCTAAGTCTAACAGGAAGCGCTTTCACTTGGGGAAGTAGACTCACTGACGCTTGGGGTAATATCTATTCTGTCGCTCTGCGCCAGTCTAATTCTAACAGGAAGCGCTTTCACTTGGGGAAGTAGACTCACTGTCGCTTGGAGTAATATCTATTCTATCGCTCTGCGCCAGTCTAAGTCTAACAGGAAGCAAACTCACTTCCGATTGAAACATAGCTTAGTCTTAAGGTTTTGTGTACCTAATTCTCATGGACTAAGTTATTTCCCAGTGATTTACTTGCTGATGCTGGGGGATGAAAACATTCATCCGCATGCGCAAGTCCTAATCTATCCGGAAGTAGATCTTCACCCGGAAGCACTCTTACTTGGGATCCTATGTTATCCTATTGCTGTTAGAATCTTAAGTTTTGATGAAGACTAAAATGTAGAGGATTAGACCAAGTGCCTAGGAAGCAATAGGATAACAAAGGATCCCAAGTAAGAGTGCTTCCGGATGAAGATTTACTTCCGGTTAGATTAGGACTTGCGCATGCGGATGAATGTTTTCATCCCCCAGCGTCAGCAAGTAAATCACTAGGGATTTAACTTAGTCCATGAACATTAGGTACACAAACCCTAAGACTAAGCTATGTTTCAATCGGAAGCGAAGTTGCTTCCTGTTAGACTTAGACTGGCGCAGAGCGACAGAATAGATATTACCCCAAGCGTCAGTGAGTCTACTTCGCCAAGTGAAAGCACTTCCTGTTAGACTTAGACTGGCGCAGAGCGACAGAATAGATATTACCCCAAGCGTCAGTAAGTCTACTTCGCCAAGTGAAGTTGCTTCCTATTAGATCTTGACTGGCGCAGACTGATAGAATAGATTTAACCCCGAGCGTCAGTGGAAATGCAACATCAAGTGAAGTTGCTTCCTGTTAGATCTTGACTGGCGCAGACTGATAGAATAGATTTCACCCTAAGCGTCAGTGAGTTCACTACGTCAAGTAAAAGTGCTTCCGATAGCTTAGTGACTAGCGCTGAGTGTTGGGATGAAATACACTAAGTGAGAGTGAGTTATAGTGAACCAAGATCCTTCATCTAGTAGTTTTACTTCCGGATGTAAAAATGCTTCCGGATACATCATAGACCAAATCAGAACACAGTCTAAGTAAACTACTCCCCATAGCAAACAAACTTCCCACAGCATGTATAATTCTTATATATATATTGCTATGTTGGACTAACCAGTATGTGCAGAACATGGTCACGCTTCCGGATGCAAATGAGCTTCCGGATGGAAAGACTCTTGACATTGGGACTCAGAGCTTAACACTTGCAGAGCAAGATTACCACTTGCGGATGAAAGATGATCATCCGTCAGCAAGAGTGCAAGAGTAAAAATCACATACTCAGAAGTCAGAATGCTTTTGTCAGAGCAGAGGTGTCAGGACTACTTTTCAGAAATAAAGCAAGTCAACCCTGCTAAGCATTAATGAAGATGTACTTCTCAACGGTAACATAGGATTAACGGCACTATTCAACTTGCCACCTAAGCCTATGAAGCCGAATATAAAAGAGACACTCATTCAGAAGAGAAGGAAGAAGGAAGAAAAAGAGAGAACAGAACAAAGTATCTGATATATCATACTCTTCATTCTACACATCTTCTACTACTCTCAGATCCAGATTTGTGATATTTTTCAGAGAGTAATTTTATTGTACTTAAGTGAGTAACATCATCCACTCTTAGAGAGAGTTAGTTTTGAGCTTAAGTGTTTAGCACAATCAGTTCATAGAGTGAACATAGTGTAAACTTACAATTTGTAAGGGGGAGCATTTAGAGGTTGTCTAAATCTCCATAGGTTGCAAGTTAGCCCGTAAAACTTGCATTTGTAAGGTTTGCAGGTGAACCCGGTGTAAAACCTGTGGGTTGTTAGGTGAACCCGTGCTCGTAAAACCTAAAGTGTAAAGGCTTCTCTTGTGCCCGGTTTAAACAAGAATAGTGGATTGAAAATCTCAGGTGGAGCCTGGGGACTGGATGTAGGTCTGGGTGACCGAACCAGGATAAATTTATGTGTGCATAAATTTACATTCAAACATTCTATTTTGCATCACATAACATACTGACTTGTGCATATCATTACTTCGTAAATATTATCACTAAGCACAAGCAGTCTTTCGAAAAGAAGATTCAAAAGATTTAATTTATTCCCTCACCCAATTCACCCCCCCCCTCTTGGGTGACAGCCACGTTTATCATTTGGTATCAGAGCAAGGTCACTTGTTTAAAGGATCCAACGATCTCAAGTGCAAAGACCTAGGCTGATTTGGGTTACAAAATGTGTTTTGAAGGTTTTGATCATACCATCCCACCTGTGTTAGAAAATGCTGATTTTTACTTATGGAAGGGAAGGATGAAAAGTTTTATACTATCCACTGATTTCAAAATGTGGGATGTTTTTGAAAAGGACTCTGATTTCAAACCAAAAGTAAATTGGACAGAAGAGGACAAAAGCTTATTTTACTTAAACCTTAGAGCAATGCAAATTTTGCACAAAAGTTTATCTGACAATGATTACCAGAAAATTAAACATTGCTCTAGGGCTATAGATATTTGGAACACTCTTGATACTATGTATGCTTCTAGCCAATTTCTTGATGTTAAGGCTGTCCAAAGCTCACTATGTGCTCCTTGTGAATCCACCGTTGATGAGCTACTGGATGGTGATGTAGTAGAAGCTAGTATCAGCAAAGAGAGAGTGGATCTCCGCCTAGAAGATTCAGAAGCTGAAGAAAATGAGGTACCTAAACTTGAAACTTCTGAATTGCAAGATATGTATAATGAGCTACATGTTGAATTCTGTAAACTTGCAAAAGAAATTCTAGGCTTAAGAAAAAGGAATAGGGAACTTGAGGAACTTATTCCTTCTTCTACAACCAAGGAGTCCAAAGTCCCACTCATAAAAGAAGATTTTTCGAAAGACCCTGAGATTTCAAAAGTTAATAAACATAGAGTCTTTGAAAAGAAAACTGACCACCATAATAGTGATAAGAAATCTGATTCTGAACATCATCCCATTATCTGTCATTATTGTGGTAGAACTGGTCATATTTCTCACACATGCAATTTTAAGAGAAATTTAAATGTGAGAAATAAATATATATGGATCCCCAAAGGACAAGTAAGGTCCAGCGCTAACTATGTAGGACCCAAGTACAAATGGGTACCAAAACTCCCTTCTAGTGCCTTACCTGTGCAGGGAAGATCTAGAGTTCTTCTTGTCCCAAAGAAGAGAACTCGTGGTGATGTCACTACTGCAACTACCCGGTTCAATCATAAGAAGCAGTGCGCTACCACAAGGAACAAAGACCTTGTCTCAGGAATAAGCTATCACAGAGTCCCATTCAACTATCCTGAGAAGGACAAAAGAGAGAGGATGTCTCAACTCACATGGAGAAAACCTGCGAATCCTGTCTCTCCTAAGAAAGTGCTTCAGGCCAAGGATAAGTATAAAAGATCTCCTTGGGTAAGCAAGGGATTATTTAAGGTTGAAGCATGCAACAGTAAAATCTCCTATGCAAATGTAAGATGGACTTATTGAGATTTTACATTAAGCATCATAAGCATGAACATGATATGGCTTATAAGATTTTTCACACAATGTTCATACTCTACATGCTATCTATGACTGTCATTATCAGAAGCCATGTGCATATAGTCATAGTTGATTCGCAATGCTATATTCATAGTGAATAATTCTTAAGTGCATAAGAATCACATACTTCCTACAAACTGACCAGTCAGATCCAAGTTTGGAGACTGAGAAATGGGAAAGAGAAATCATTTGCTATTCTGTAGGAAAGAAGGTACGAAGGAACAACAATTTTCATGATCATACCTGATCAGAGCAATGTATCAAATCTGAATGAGTTGTTGTTCATACTGGGCTCCGAGAGCTACTGCTCCTGAAATTGAGAAGATCAAACAAACTCTACTTGACGCAAATATGGCTTTAGTTATGTAAGCTTGATCGCTGTGGATGCACAAGAGAGAACATCAACGAGTCACTCAATGTTAAATCTTAAGTAAGTACCATCAGAAGCAAAACTACTTCCGGATGCTCTCGTGCTGACGCTGAATGACTACTCAAGGCAACCAGGAGCGTCTGTCCAACCGGAAGCAAAATCACTTCCGGATGCTCTTTTGCTAGCGCTGGATGATAATTCAATATGATCAAGAGCGCCAGTGTCAGACCAAGGGACACACCACTTCAGAAAACGTTTCAACTTCTTCTAAGAAACGTTGTGCCTTCTCTGAAGCAACACGTGTCATCAGGTGTGTCGTTCCAACTTAAAAACTTACGTTACCCAATGTGTGAAAATTTGAAAGACTATACCCATTCTATCCTCAGAAGCCTTACCTATAAATAGATGTAACTTTTCACCTTCACTTTTTACTTGCATTATTTTCACTCGCATCTTTTCTCTGAAAAATTTACTTCATCTTCTTCATTGCGTTCTTCATTTTACACACTTCTCGCATTTCATCTTTATTTTCACAACATTCATACAAAAATGGCCGGTACGAATGAACCCAACCCAGTCATCCAGAAAACCTCTTCTTCTAAGAAAAATAAATCGAAATCTGGGAAATCCTCTCACAGACATTCTGGTAAATCTGGGCACCATGAAGAACAACATGAAGAACATCATGAACGCCAAGAAGGTTCTGGGCAATCACGGGGACAGGGTGAAGACGTTCAGGGTCAGCCTGAAACCTCTGGTAGAATAGAACAGGCAGTGGGTTCTGAACAAGAGCGGGATGCTCAGGGAAAGGGAAAGAAGAAGAAGGTTCATTTTTCTGAGGAGCCTTCCTCCAAGAGGCAGAGGGTTGAGGAAGAAGATGATCTCACAGTTTATAGAGATGGGGCTTTGGAGAGTGTATCCGCCAAATTTGAGACATCCATTCCCATCTTCAATCATGGCCTGTTCATCAATCTGGACAAGTTGAATGAACTAGGGTTTGCTCATTTACGCCCTTACTTGGAAAAGTATATGCCTTGGCTGGGCATCAACCAGGACTACAACGTCAACGTCCTGCGAGTCTTTTGCCAATCCCTCTCTGGCAGAGCTAAGTACAGGAAGGTGGATGGGAAAGAGCAAGTCCACAAACTCTCCTTCACTGCCACTGTAAGAGGAAGAACCTTCAGGTTCACTTGGAGAACCTTGAATGAGATGATGGGAATCACAGAAGAGGATATGAATCAATGGATCTACCCTGAGTCTCACAAGTACAGCAAGGAAGAACTCGAGGAGTTGTATGGCACCAACAGCAAAAAGGTATCCAAGATGTCTGATTCTAACAGGCTCTTGTACTACATCTACTCCCGGATAATGACTCATAAGGGAGGCAACTTCAACGAGTTCACACTGCTGGACAACCCTTGGTTCCCTAGACTCCTCTCGCTCAAGCCTTTCAACCCTGGGCAGTTGATATGCCTGGAGCTTCAGCGCTGGTTAAGCAATGACAAGTCGGGTTATCTTCCCTATCCCACCATCATTGCCTTCCTCCTCGAGAAACATTTGATCAGGGCTACATCTGCTGTGGAAGAAGAAAATGTCAAATGTAAGCCTGTAGGAGCAACTAATATGGCAAGGATGGGGATCAAGTATTTCAAGCCTCCTAAGCCCACTCGCTCACACTCACAAGCCAGTAGTGCTTCTGGTACTTCAGCTCCCTCTGCATCTGGAGCAGGCGATCAGGAAGTTGACTCTCATGCTGGGCCAAGCCGTAGTGCAAGGGTTCCAGCTTCTGTTAGGGCCTTTGCAGAGGACATAAAGGAAGAGCTTCTGTTGAGACTGACTGATTCCTTGGTGGGTCCTCTCCGTGTTGAATGTGAAGCTGGCTTCCACCACCAAGGGGAGCGAATTCAGCGGCTTGAGGACAGAGTAGGACAACTCGAGAATCACCTTGCCAGGGTGGATGCAAAATTAGACCTCATCCTCCAGCACCTACAAATTCCCCAACCTTCATCACAAGGTAACTTACCACCTTCACCTCCTCCTCCTCCTCAAAACCCTCCTCCTCCTCCTAATCACCCTCAACTACCACCTCCTCCTCCGCCCAACACTCAACAACCTCAGCCTCCACCACAAAATGACCAACAAGCCCCACCATCACCCAACAATGACCACCAAACCCAAGACTCACCTCACAACTCTCCACGCCATTCTCCTAGAAACTTCTCATCCTCACCTTCCTCATCCTCATCCTCGCCCATTCCCACACGACCAGGTGCCCCTACACGCTCTCCACTCCGCTTCTCCAACCCAACCCATCAAAGCCCTAGACCCATAGGATCTGAAACAGCCATTCACCCCCTCAGCCAACCATACGGCGAGTATCCCCGCCTTCAACCACTCTCCGATGACCATTTACCCTTTACCCCTGACTCCGCCAACTACAAAGAATACTCCTCCACTCATCCTTATGGGGATATCCTTGTCACCACCAGCTGCTTCCCCGACCCTCCTCAAACTCCTGAACACCTATCCTCTCCCACATCCTCTACCTCTACCCTATCACCCTCCCCTCCCAAGAAATTTGGCCCTGAACCACCTCCATCCTCCTCCACATCCACTCCATCCCTGGCACTCACCCCTGTTGATGATGACAAAAGGGGGAGAAATGTTATGTCTACTCTTCGCCTAAGTATGGCCACAAGGGATGTCCTCAGCCAGCCATCACTCTGGATTGATGAAGATGTCACGGCCGCCCTGCGTCGTGCATATGAGTCTCAGAGACTGAGTGGTGCAGAGAGCCTTATAAGAGGAGAGGCCCTCCGTTTCATGGAGCAGAAGAGAGCGGCTAAGCAAGGACCCCAATGGGATATGGTTGTGTATGGGCAAAATGAACAATCTTCACAACCTGAGTCATCATCAGAGTCTTCTCCAACTAAAACAAGTAGAGAAATTGTTGAGGAGATCAGGATGAAGTGGGGACTCGAAAAACCCAACCATCCTCCCATTGTGATAGCCAAGCCTGTTCCTACACTATCTGAGCAAGAGTCTGAGGTCCCTTCATCTGAGCAATCTTCTGATCCTCCTCCCTCATCTAAGCCAGCAGCCGGATTCAGTGTACCTAGAAAGAAGGCCGTTGCTAGGAAACGTGCCAGGAAGTTCGTTGCCACCACTGAATCTGATAAGTCTGAGGAAGAGACTCCATCTGACCCACCTGAGCAAGGAACATCATTTGCCCAGATTGAGCAAGCAAATCCAGTGGCTCAAGCAATTCCAATTCTGAAGGAGGTCAAATTGGAAATTGAAGACATGACTCCTGATGAATTTGAGAGATTTGGATTCACTGACAAATTATCTTTTGGTCAGATGGCTTGCCTCGATGCTGAAAGAGCAAGTGCCATGCCCACTCCTCCAATTAACAAAAGCAAAGGGAAGAGCAAAGGGAAAGGGAAAAGGAAAGCCCAAGAAGTTGAAGAGGATCCCAACTTCTCTGCATGGAATGTGAGAATCCGGGCTGTACACTATCCCAATGGAGAAGTCTGCTACTTCGACGATGCTACAGGTTTCCCTGGGTATGAAGAAGTGGAGAACATGAAAAGGGCATACGAGGAGTCCATTGAATCAGAAAGGCTCAGAAGGGAAAAAGAGGAAAAAGAGCTTCAAGAGATCATTGCCCAGATAAACCAGAGTGAGCGTGAGGAAAATGAAGAGAGACAGAAAGAGAGGGAAAAGAAAAAGAGACACAAACTCTAACCCCCAATCCAAATATTTTTGTTGATTTTGTTTTCATGCATATTTTCATTCATACTTAGTGAAATTTATTTGTATACATTCTTTACTTGTATATGTTATTTGATTACATAACTCTGACTTGTAACCTCTGCTTGTCAATAATATTTGTCTGAGTTACTTGTTGTTATCCATTGCTTTTATTCTCTTGATAATCCTTCCTTAGGAACTTAATCGATAAAACTAGGTTTGTCATCATCAAAAAGGGGGAGAATGTTAGAATCTTAAGTTTTGATGAAGACTAAAATGTAGAGGATTAGACCAAGTGCCTAGGAAGCAATAGGATAACAAAGGATCCCAAGTAAGAGTGCTTCCGGATGAAGATTTACTTCCGGTTAGATTAGGACTTGCGCATGCGGATGAATGTTTTCATCCCCCAGCGTCAGCAAGTAAATCACTAGGGATTTAACTTAGTCCATGAACATTAGGTACACAAACCCTAAGACTAAGCTATGTTTCAATCGGAAGCGAAGTTGCTTCCTGTTAGACTTAGACTGGCGCAGAGCGACAGAATAGATATTACCCCAAGCGTCAGTGAGTCTACTTCGCCAAGTGAAAGCACTTCCTGTTAGACTTAGACTGGCGCAGAGCGACAGAATAGATATTACCCCAAGCGTCAGTAAGTCTACTTCGCCAAGTGAAGTTGCTTCCTATTAGATCTTGACTGGCGCAGACTGATAGAATAGATTTAACCCCGAGCGTCAGTGGAAATGCAACATCAAGTGAAGTTGCTTCCTGTTAGATCTTGACTGGCGCAGACTGATAGAATAGATTTCACCCTAAGCGTCAGTGAGTTCACTACGTCAAGTAAAAGTGCTTCCGATAGCTTAGTGACTAGCGCTGAGTGTTGGGATGAAATACACTAAGTGAGAGTGAGTTATAGTGAACCAAGATCCTTCATCTAGTAGTTTTACTTCCGGATGTAAAAATGCTTCCGGATACATCATAGACCAAATCAGAACACAGTCTAAGTAAACTACTCCCCATAGCAAACAAACTTCCCACAGCATGTATAATTCTTATATATATATTGCTATGTTGGACTAACCAGTATGTGCAGAACATGGTCACGCTTCCGGATGCAAATGAGCTTCCGGATGGAAAGACTCTTGACATTGGGACTCAGAGCTTAACACTTGCAGAGCAAGATTACCACTTGCGGATGAAAGATGATCATCCGTCAGCAAGAGTGCAAGAGTAAAAATCACATACTCAGAAGTCAGAATGCTTTTGTCAGAGCAGAGGTGTCAGGACTACTTTTCAGAAATAAAGCAAGTCAACCCTGCTAAGCATTAATGAAGATGTACTTCTCAACGGTAACATAGGATTAACGGCACTATTCAACTTGCCACCTAAGCCTATGAAGCCGAATATAAAAGAGACACTCATTCAGAAGAGAAGGAAGAAGGAAGAAAAAGAGAGAACAGAACAAAGTATCTGATATATCATACTCTTCATTCTACACATCTTCTACTACTCTCAGATCCAGATTTGTGATATTTTTCAGAGAGTAATTTTATTGTACTTAAGTGAGTAACATCATCCACTCTTAGAGAGAGTTAGTTTTGAGCTTAAGTGTTTAGCACAATCAGTTCATAGAGTGAACATAGTGTAAACTTACAATTTGTAAGGGGGAGCATTTAGAGGTTGTCTAAATCTCCATAGGTTGCAAGTTAGCCCGTAAAACTTGCATTTGTAAGGTTTGCAGGTGAACCCGGTGTAAAACCTGTGGGTTGTTAGGTGAACCCGTGCTCGTAAAACCTAAAGTGTAAAGGCTTCTCTTGTGCCCGGTTTAAACAAGAATAGTGGATTGAAAATCTCAGGTGGAGCCTGGGGACTGGATGTAGGTCTGGGTGACCGAACCAGGATAAATTTATGTGTGCATAAATTTACATTCAAACATTCTATTTTGCATCACATAACATACTGACTTGTGCATATCATTACTTCGTAAATATTATCACTAAGCACAAGCAGTCTTTCGAAAAGAAGATTCAAAAGATTTAATTTATTCCCTCACCCAATTCACCCCCCCCTCTTGGGTGACAGCCACGTTTATCAATTGCTTCCTAGGCACTTGGTTTAATCCTCTATATTTTAGTCTTCATCAAAACTTAAGATTCTAACATTTGTGTCTTTCCAGCTTTCATTGTATCTGCACATGACAAGGAACAGGCTGCTCTGAGTCAAATTAATAATTTGTTGAGCGAGAATGGCAAATCGTTGGCTGATTATCCGTCCCTTCCGCAACTAGAGGACCATATGGTCATGGATGTTGGAAATAGGTTGATACTACAGGAAATGGCTCACAGCATGGAAGAATCAGAAGAAAATGCAATGAGTTTGGTTACTTCTCTGAATTCAGACCAGTTAGATATATATAACCAAGTTCTAGCAACGATACATCTCAATAAAGGAGGGTTTTTCTTCGTTCATGGATATGGTGGCACAGGCAAGACTTTTTTGTGGAATGCTTTAGCAAGTACATTGCGTTCCAAGGGTGACATTGTCTTAACAGTTGCATCGAGTGGTATCGCTGCAACGTTGTTACCACATGGAAGAACAGCGCATTCCCGTTTTGCAATTCCAATTGAGGTTAATGAGTATTCGACGTGCACAGTTGGACAAAGTTCACCGTTGGCAGAGTTGTTGAGAGCAACTAAATTGATCATATGGGATGAAGCCCCAATGGTACAGAGACATTGTATGGAAGCGTTTGATCGTACTCTTCGTGACATTATGCATTGCAACGAACCATTTGGAGGGAAATGTTTGATAATGGGTGGAGACTTTCGTCAAATACTTCCGGTAATACGAAAGGGTAGAAGAGCAGCAATCATTGATTCCTGTATAAATTCCTCTCACCTTTGGGCACACTGTGTGGTATGTCATCTAACAAAAAACATGAGATTAACGAGTAGTTCATCAGCAGCGGAGCAAGAAAAGCTGAAGTGGTTTTCGAAATGGCTATTGGACATTGGGGATGGGTGCTTCACAACAGACACTGGGGGGCAAATGAAGGTAATTGTGCCTAGTAGTCTACTTGTACCTACTCAAGCAAACCCACTTGACTCAGTTGTTTCAGTCATTTACAAAGACTTGAAAGCCAATTGTGCATCAAATGAATACTTCAATGAACGTGCTATATTAGCCCCCACAATTGAAGTTGTCAATAAATTGAATGATCATGTTCTATCTTTGATACCAGGTGAAGCGAAGACTTACTTTAGTTGTGATTCAATTTGTAAGACAACAGCAGATGATGAATGCTTTGACAACTTGTATACAACTGAATTTCTCAACACTATTAGTTGTTCTGGAATGCCACCACACAAGTTATCTATCAAGATTGGGTCCCCTATTATGTTGATCCGTAATATTGACCAATCTACAGGATTATGTAATGGTACCCGTCTTCGCGTGACTAAACTCGGAAATAGTGTCATTGAGGCAATTACTCTAAATGGTTCCCACCCAAATGTGAAGGTATTGATACATAGAATGGACATGAATCCCTCAGAATCAAGGTGGCCTTTCCGTATGCAACGCAGGCAATTCCCTGTCATTTTATCATTTGCAATGACTATCAACAAAAGCCAAGGCCAGTCCTTAAGGCATGTTGGAGTACACTTGGCCAGACCAGTGTTCGCACATGGTCAACTTTACGTTGCTTTGTCTAGAGTGCGTAATGTGGATGGTTTGAAGATATACATACCAGGGAATGAAGAAGGGCAAGACAATTGCACATCAAATGTTGTTTATAAAGAGGTGTTCCGCAATGTCTATAACAATAGCAGTTGCACGGTATGATTTGTAGTGCGATCAATACTTAGCTAAATATTCAATTTATAATCTTTTCTTATTTATTATAGTTGTGATTCCTCTTTTATTAATGTTATTTTACTAATTGATCAGGATACCAGATATGCCTGTTGAGGAACATGTGCAATAGTTTTCAGATGTTTGCGACGATAACGACATAGGATGTCTCGCAATATGAAGTGGTTAGTGTAGTTGGTTTATTTTTTGTCTCAATAAGTCTGTCAATTGTGGGTACGCAGTGCGTGGCTGCCTGTTTGGAAGGGATAATTCTATGAAATCTTTAGATAGAGTATTATAAATTGGTAATTGTTGCAGCAGTGTAGTTGCCGCGCATCGCGCGGCGGGAGGAAGCGCTAGTTTAGAATGATAGCAAGGTATATTTTTAATTTTGCTAAATTTTTGTTTAGTTTGTTAAAATTGGCTTTTTTAATTTTTAAGTTTTCACCACACTATTATTAATATGAGACGTGGAAAATAATTTCTCTTCATTATTCACGTCTAATAAAATAAAATAGACGTAAAAAGTACTTTCCTCTAATTATCTATGTCTAATTTCTAAAAAAGAGACGTGGAAACTACCGATTTTTCTTTTTACATCTAATATTGGAAAATTAGACGTGAAATTGAGACGTAAATTCTTTTTTTTCTAGTAGTGTGATGATGCAAATGGTTGCATCAATTATGGCGAAGGTTGACGAGAGCCTAAAGGAGCAGCAGGAAGATTTTATCACCTTAATGTCTCAACTGTTGAACAATAACAGGGCCGAGGAAGAGGCAAACCAAGGTGACCTACCTTCCAATATGGTTGTAAATCCTAATGACATAAATTTGGAGGGAGGAGTTCAAGTTGAATCAATTCCTTGCTTTAATGAAGAGCATGAACTTCAAAAGTGCCAAGAGGTTGATCATAGGATTGAGCTGAATGTTGATGATCCACCTAGCACCTTTGAGTCTAATGGAGTCTTACCTAGTGCTTCTCATAGTGATGATCTTGATGATTCTATGACTTGTTCATGTGATGAGTTGAGCATATGCGTTGACTGTTATGAGGATAAATATTCTCTTCTCGTGGAATTTCATAGAAAACAATTGACAAAATTGCAAACAGCCAATGATGATGTTGTCTTGGGCAATGATCAAATGGATAAGGCCACTTCTAGGGGTGACATGCATGTTGAACATTACTCTAATTCCCTAGCGCATAATGAAGAGGTTGAGGAGCAAGAAGTGCCCGAATTGCCATCTTCCAGTGGGGAGAAAGAACCAGAGGCCGCGAGCTCTCTTTTCATGGAGCAAGAGGCCAAAATGGAGTTTATCAATGATATGGTGCAAGATGGGCAACATCCTACTATTCCAGTAACACATGTTGAGGCCGAGAACCCTCCTCCCTTGGTTGGCGAATGCCAAGAGGCCGACAACCAAAGTCCTATTGAAGATGAGGAGCATGAAGTCCTTAAAGCTGAATGCAAAGTTGGAGAGCCATTGGCACAAGAGCTTGAATCTGTCTCTACTTCTCAACTTGTGCATAAATCATCTCAAGGTATAATTTTTGATCCTACACTTGTTACCTTTCCTAGTTCATGTAACTTAGGGAAGAAGACATTTCATGAGCTTGTTCAGAGTGTAATCCTTGATTTGTTTTCTATGCTCGAGTTTAATGTGCCATTGCTGGTTGTTCTTGAGCCACTACGTGCTTATGCTAAGTTTTCATATAATATTTGCATATATAAGGAAGCATGTAAGCCATATACATTGTTGATTGAAAATCTGGTAGAACAACCTGTAAGTCCCTTGAGTTTGCTTTCACATGAGGTTGAGCACACATCTTCCGGTTCATTTGACTCTTGCTTGGTGACTGTTAATGATGCTTGCATGAATTCTCTTGCTGATGATTCTAGTACTGTGAGCATGCCTCTTGATGTTCCTAGTTCCAAGCATGATGAATGTGATCTTGATGATGTTAGTCCATTTATATACTCCTTGTCCAGCTACAACCCCTTGGAAAATGGATGTTTGTTCGATTTTGTGGATACAGCTAGATTGGGAGGAGTGTTATATCTCATGATGAAGGCCGGAGTACAATTGACGCCAGACTTGCATTTTTATACATCTTATACCATTTTGGATTGCGGAGCCGGTTACGAAGCAAGCATGAAGAAAGAGATTCGCAAGTCCAGAACTCCAACACAGTTCTGTTTAAGACTACTTTGGAGGCCAACAATTCCATTTTTAGGCAGAATGGTGATCCTTGGTTTGGTGCTTCGAAGGGGCAAACTGTTGTTATGTTTAAAGTGCCCAAATTGATCATCATTTTTCAGCATATTGTTTTACCTACTCATGTGCATATTGATTATCCTTGTGGTTCTTTGAGTTTATCTTGGCGTTCCTACAACCTCTTGCACAAGGGAAGTTTGTTTCATGTTGTAGGCAATTTTAGGATGCACAAGGATTATTGGGAAGACAAGCAGGACAAGATAGAGCTTGCAACAAGTCCTGCAGCAGATGATCCTAGCTTGCATTTGTTGAAGGCGGAAGAGTTTCTCAAGAGGAGTATCGAACTTGAAGCCACAAAGGAAGAACGAGATTTCTTCAATAGGAAGCTCACCAGAGATGACATCAGAAGGCTAGTGGTTCGGTTGAAGATGCTTAAAAGGAATATGGAAGTTAAAGGCAAAGTTTTGAAAGCAACAATGTACGAACCTTCACTTCTAGTGTTCTTTGCAAGGAGAGTTCAGAAGTTTCTCTTGAAGCTCCAAGCCCATTGGAGAGCTAGGAGGCCCAAAGAAAAGCAGAAGGGGGCACCTTCTTGGTATTCCACGTGGACGCATTTCCTACTTGAGAGAGCCAGATTGCTCCAGTGGAACTTAGTGACGGAAGAACACTCAGCGTCTATATTTGCGGATGGTCGAACCATACAGGACCACAAGCGCAAGTTCTTCAAAGAGAATTTCAAGCCTCCCTAAAGGTCGTTTCTTTCCTTTCCTCACTTATTCTCTTATTGTAAATTCTTAAGTGTGGGGGAAGGTGTTAGTATTAGAAAAAATTAGGATTGTGTTTGTGTGTTTAGGATTGTTGTTTAGGTTAATGTTTTAGTATATTGTTTTAGGTTAGATAAAAAAAAAAAAATTCACTAGTGCTTAGGGATATCTATAAGCTTCTGGAAGTGTCATTGAGGAAATAGAGGATCAGATGGTGTTCACTTTGCTTCCGCTGGGGGATGCGTTCTTGCTTCCACAAGCGTCAGTGCATCCGGAAGCATTTTTGCTTCCGATAGCATATTTGCTTCCGCTAGGGATGAGACTTAGAATCTGAACCAGAGTGACTTCCCATAGCCATTTTGCTTCCGGTAGCATTTTTGCTTCCGGAAGCGGAAGCCTAGTGACTTGAGTCTAAATTCAGTTAGGCTTCCTGAGCGTAAGTGAGAAAAAAATTCATACTATACATGTGTATTAGGTTGTGCTTAGTATGTGTTTGTTTGTAAATAATACATGCATTGGCCATTTGTATGCTTGGACTGCTCGGCCTTATATGTTGCTACCTTGCCTTTGAAATGCATCTTCCTACTTGATTTGATTGGTCCATTGAAGACAATGCATGCTTTAAGTGTGGGGGAGGTGTATTATGTGCTTAAAAGTGGTTTATTTCAAAGCTCACACACTTAATTTTTGGACTTCATTGACATAATTTTCTAAAAAAATTTTTGACTTGATTTTGGCTCTTGAAAGCAAATGGAATTGTCCTTTAGTGTGTAAGTAGAATTTTTGGAATGAGTACTTAGGGCATTGCATGGGGCACTTTTAAGGTATAAAGAGGGTGTTAGTTTCTCATTTAACTTCTCTTAGGGAGGAAGTGACTGATTAGAGTAAGTCATGAATGTGAGAAGCCTCCAACCGAATTGAGTGGGCCAATAGTTACTTGACCTCCTAGAACTTGTCTTAGTTCTTGTTCAAGATCACAATGCATGGCATGATTGAAAATGAAAGGGGCGTTTCTTTCTAAACCCTCATGACCCAAACACTAAGCCAACCAAATATTATCCGTTGATTTAACCCCTTTGGGCCATTCACTTTTCTTTTCTATCACCTTGACCAATGTTTGAATGAGTGATTATAGCATATGCTTGCATTTATATTAGTGTTGTGATGAGATCCAGCAAGAGGACAAATCAACTTCAAATGATCCTTTGAAGATTCCAAGCGGACCAATCACAAGAGCAAGATCCAAGTGCATTAAGGAGGCACTAAATGGACTAGTGCAAGAAGCATGGGCAAAGCAAATGGCAATTGGTTCAACAATTGGACATAAAGATGCTGAAAACGTCACAAATGTTATTTGGCTGAACATGGAGATGTTGATCATATTTTGGGCTCAAAGACATCAACTTAAAGGGTTTGGACCAAGAGCTACACATGGGAAGCTTCATTTGGGCTTAAATAATGTAATTTTGGGCTTTAAACACTTGTTAATTTTGGCCCATTATTTTTGTGCGAATTTTAGGTTAAACTTTGCTTCTTTGTAACCTTTAAATACCTTGTAAGCCTCTTTTGAAGGCAGACTGGAATTTGAGAATAGAAGTTGCTTTATGCACTTTGTTGAGAGGGTTTCTCTCTAGGGTTCTTCATTGAACTAACAGACTTATCAAGGATTGATCAACCTTGTGGCGTCTTCCAACACTTCGGGTCCTTGTTCTTCCGTGCTCAAGGGTTCAAGTGGATCGTTTCTAACCTTTGTTTAGCTTTCTTGGGGTTGTGTTCATCTTAGATTGTTGTGGGTCCGGGTTTATCCCTGGTGGGTTCGCATCATCTTGGCATCAGAGCTTCAGATCTAAACTCAGGTTCTTTGTGTTCTTGTTTTTCATTGTTTTGTGTCTTTTCATCTTTTCTGATTCTGTTTTTAGGTCGTAATTGTTTCTGTTTGTTCGTCGACTTCTCCTTTGAGTTTCGCGACGTATAGTATGTCATTTTGATAGTTCAGAATCTGATCTTGCTTCTCGGTTTGGAATCGTCCCAATCCGACGTTTCGTTCGCTAGTTAGAGTCGTTTTAATTCTGACGCGTTTCTGGAAATTTCTGGGCTCATTTGGCTTGGAAATTCTGTTTGTGTTTTATTTGTTTTGATTCTGTGATATTTCTAATTTTCTGGGTTCAATTCTGTTTGGTTGCAAAAAAAAAAAAAAAAAAAAAAGAGAAAAAAAAGAAGGAAGCAAAAAAAAAAAAAAAGAAAAAGAAAAAAAAGAAAGAAAGAGTAGAAGAAGAAAAAAAAAAGTGAAAGAAAGAATTATTGCAATTGTTGTGTTGAGATTGTTCTTAGCAAGTGTAGTCATATCCAGAAAAATCAATTCTTGCAATTTGTGTCATTGTGCTATTGAAATTGTCCTTTGTTCTACATGTTACACTCTCTTGATATCCAAAATTTCTAAGTGTTGGCTGATTCTACAAGTTGTGAAGGATTTGATTAAATTGCTTAGTTCTTTAAAGAGCCTCAAGAGGGAACTAAGAGTGGAAAAAGGCAAGAGTGTTATACATCAAGTTAAAAGCCAAAAAGAGTGAAACACGAGTGTAGAGTGACATTCTTGAGTGAAACACGTGAGGAATTTGTGAGGTATTTCATTTCACTAACATTATCTTTTGAGTTACAATGTCTAGTGCAGGTGAAACATCCAATGGTGACAATAATTCAAGGAATGCAGCAGTTAACATGAGGCAAATACAACAACAATTTGCACGATTAGAAGTGGTATTTGGAGAAATAAAGGATAGGATGGATAGGCAGGATGTGACCATTGCCAATTTACAAGGGGAGAGACCACCTAGAAGGCATGATAGGCGAAGAGAGGTTTTTATGGGTGAGTCGAATTCTGAAAATAATAGTGAGGGAGAATTTGAATTTGAATATGGATATGGAGGGGAGAGGAATAGACATAGAGGAGATAGGCATGGAAGGAGACATGAGAGAGATAGAAATAGGTTGGATGGAAACCTTGGGAACATAAAATTGAAAATTCCAACTTTCCAAGGAAGGGGTGATCCTGAAGCATATTTAGAGTGGGAGAGAAAGATAGAGATGATTTTTGATTGCCATAATTATACCGATGCTAAGAAGGTGAAGTTGGCAGCAATAGAATTCACTGATTATGCTATGGCTTGGTGGGATAAATTGGGTATTAATAGGAGAAATAATGGTGAGAGGCCAGTGGCAACATGGAGAGAAATGAAGACTCTTATGAGGAGGAGATTTATTCCCAACCATTACTACAGAGAGCTTTATCAAAAGTTGCAGACCCTTGAACAAGGTTCTAAGAGTGTGGATGAATACTTCAAGGAGATGGAATTAGCTTTGATAAGAGCTAATGTGCAAGAAGATAGGGAAGCTACAATGGCTCGATTTCTGAATGGGCTAAAGAAAGAAATTGCTGACGTAGTGGAGTTGCAACATTATGTTGAGCTTGAAGACATGGTGCATATGGCTATTAAGGTGGAGAAACAACACAAGCGCAAGGGTGTTTCAAAATTCAATTCTGGTTCAAAGCCTTTCTTGAAACAGAGTTGGAAGAAAGGAGAGGGAAGTAGCCAAAGGGAGACCACTAAAGAGAAAGGAGAAGCTACATCAAAGTTTCAAGGTAAATCTGGAGCCCAATCTTCTAGAAATAGAGATATAAAATGTTTCAAGTGTTTGGGTGCAGGTCACATAGCTTCTCAATGTCCCAACAAGAGAGTCATGATAATGAAAAATAATGAAATTGTGACTGATAGTGAAAGTGAGAGTGATGATTCTTCCAATCAATCACTTGATGATGAAGTTGATGATGGAGTTGAGCATGCGGTAGAAGGAGAATGCCTTGTTGTTAGGAGAGCTTTGAATTGTCAGGTGAAGGAAGATGAGATTAATGAGCAAAGGGAAAACATTTTCCATACTCGCTGCCTTATTCAAAACAAGGTTTGTAGTTTGATCATTGATGGTGGGAGTGTTACAAATGTTGCAAGCACCACTTTGGTTGAGAAACTGAATTTGCCAACCATCAAACACCCTAAACCATACAAGTTACAATGGTTGAATGAGTGTGGGGAAATTAAAGTTGATAGACAAGTTCTGGTTGTTTTCTCCATTGGGAAATATTGTGATGAAATATTGTGTGATGTTGTACCAATGCATGTTGGACATATACTTTTGGGGAGACCATGGGAGTTTGATAGAAAAGTAAAGAAAGATGGGGTCACAAATAGATATTCTTTTGTGATGAACAACAAACCCGTTACACTTGTTCCTTTGACTCCAAAGCAAGTTTATGAGGATCAGCTCAAAATGAAGAGAGATAGAGAAAAGAAAATGAGTGATCAAAAAAAAGAGAGAAAAGAAAGTGTTACGTCAAAAAGAAAAGAGAGTGAGAAAAAAAGAGAGTGTGAGAGTTCAAAAGAATTTCAAAAAAAAGAGGAGAGAAAAGAGGAAAAGAAGAAAATGAGTTTTTATGCAAAAGAGAGCGAAGTGAGAAGTGCTTATCTTGGTGAAGCTCATTTACTTCTCCTTGTTTACAAGGAGTCCTTTTTGAATACTAATGACAATCACATTTCTTTTCCTAGTGTTGTTGGTTCTTTGTTGCAGGAATTTGGTGATGTGTTCCCTGAAGAAATTCCTCCTGGCTTGCCACCCATTAGAGGGATAGAACATCAAATTGATTTAGTTCCTGGAGCAACAATTCCTAATAGGCCAGCATATAGAAGCAATCCAGAAGAAACAAAGGAGCTTCAAAAGCAAGTGGAAGATCTCATGGCAAAGGGATATGTGAGAGAAAGCTTGAGTCCTTGTGCAGTTCCTGTTCTTTTAGTGCCAAAGTAGGATGGAACCTGGAGGATGTGCATTGATTGCAGAGCTGTCAATAATATCACGGTAAAGTATCGCCATCCCATTCCAAGATTGGATGATATGCTTGATGAATTGCATGGTTCTGTTGTGTTTTCTAAAATTGATTTGAAATCTGGATACCATCAAATTAGGATGAGGGAAGGTGATGAGTGGAAAACAGCTTTTAAAACAAAACATGGATTGTATGAATGGTTAGTTATGCCTTTTGGTTTGACTAATGCACCTAGCACTTTCATGAGATTAATGAACCATGTTTTGCGTGCCTTCATTGGGAAATTTGTTGTGGTTTATTTTGATGATATTCTGATTTACAGTAAGAATCTTGATGAACATGTGAATCATTTGCATTGTGTGCTTGAAGTTTTGAGGGAGGAAAAATTGTTTGCAAATCTGAAAAAGTGTGATTTTTGCATGGATAAAATTGTTTTTCTTGGTTTTGTGGTGAGTGCTAAAGGAATTGAAGTAGATGAGGAAAAGATAAAGGCAATAAAAGATTGGCCAACACCAAAAAGCATAACTGACGTGAGGAGTTTTCATGGTTTGGCTAGTTTTTATAGGCGCTTTGTAAAGGATTTTAGTACACTTGCTGCACCACTCACTGAGGTCATTAAGAAATCTGTTGGGTTTAAATGGGGAGATGCACAAAATAATGCATTTGTTAAACTCAAAGATAGTTTGTGTTCTGCACCTGTGTTAGCATTGCCTGATTTTAACAAAACATTTGAGATTGAATGCGATGCATCTGGAGTTGGGATAGGAGCTGTTTTGATGCAGGAAGGAAAGCCAATTGCTTATTTTAGTGAAAAGCTCAATGGGGCAGCATTGAATTACCCAACTTATGACAAGGAGCTTTATGCACTTAAAAGAGCATTGGACAACTGGCAGCACTACCTTTGGCCTAAGCAATTTGTCATTCATACTGATCATCAATCTTTGAAGCACATTAAGGGTCAAGGTAAGCTGAACAAAAGGCATGCAAGGTGGCTGGAATTTATTGAGACATTCCCATATGTCATCAAATACAAGAAAGGTAAGGAAAAAGTTGTGGCTGATGCACTATCTAGAAGGTATACTCTTCTCTCTACTCTTAGCACTAGATTGCTTGGTTTTGAACATATCAAAGATTTGTATGCATGTGATGCTGATTTTGCTGAATTGTTTCTTACATGTGAAAAGAAGGCATGTGATAAGTTTTATAGAGTTGATGGGTTCTTATTTAGAGAGAATAGATTGTGTGTTCCTCAATGTTCATTGCGTGAATTGCTTGTGAGAGAAGCACATGGGGGAGGATTAATGGGTCATTTTGGAGTGAAAAAGACTTTGGATGTTTTGCATGAGCATTTCTTTTGGCCTAAAATGAAACATGATGTAGAAAGAATTTGTTCTAAGTGCATGACATGTAAAAGGGCTAAATCTAGAGTCTTACCACATGGTTTGTATACACCATTACCAGTACCTAGTGAACCTTGGGTTGATATATCAATGGATTTTGTGTTAGGTTTGCCTAGGTCCAAAAGAGGTATGGATTCCATCTTTGTGGTTGTTGATAGATTTTCAAAAATGGCACATTTCATTGCATGTCATAAAACTGATGATGCCACACATGTTGCTGATTTGTTTTTCAAAGAGATTGTTAGACTTCATGGTGTTCCTAGAACCATTGTTTCTGATAGGGATACAAAATTCTTGAGTCATTTTTGGAGAGTTTTGTGGGGTAAGCTTGGTACTAAATTGTTGTTTTCAACTGCTTGTCATCCACAAACTGATGGTCAAACTGAAGTTGTTAATAGGACATTGTCTCAACTGCTTAGGACTGTGATTCAAAAGAACTTGAAAAATTGGGAAGATTGCCTGCCATTCATTGAATTTGCATATAATAGGAGTGTGCATTCATCTACTGATTATTCTCCTTTTGAGATAGTTTATGGTTTTAATCCACTAACCCCTTTGGATTTAGTACCATTACCTATTGATGAAAGGGCAAGTGTTGATGGGAAGAAAAAAGCTGAAATAGTGAGGCAACTTCATGAGCGTGTGAAACAACAGATTGAAAAGAAAAATGAACAGTATGCATTCAAGGCCAATAAAGGAAGAAGGCGTGTTCTTTTTGAACCAGGAGATTGGGTGTGGGTGCACATGAGAAAAGAAAGATTCCCAACTCAAAGAAAGTCAAAATTGGCTCCAAGAGGAGATGGTCCTTTTCAAGTGCTTGAAAGAATTAATGATAATGCTTATAAGATTGATTTGCCTGGTGAATATAATGTAAGTGCTACTTTCAATGTAGCAGATTTATCTCCTTTTGATGCAGGTCAAGATTCGAGGACGAATCCTTTTGAGGAGAGAGGGAATGATGAGACCCAGCAAGAGGACAAATCAACTTCAAATGATCCTTTGAAGATTCCAAGCGGACCAATCACAAGAGCAAGATCCAAGTGCATTAAGGAGGCACTAAATGGACTAGTGCAAGAAGCATGGGCAAAGCAAATGGCAATTGGTTCAACAATTGGACATAAAGATGCTGAAAACGTCACAAATGTTATTTGGGCTGAACATGGAGATGTTGATCATATTTTGGGCTCAAAGACATCAACTTAAAGGGTTTGGACCAAGAGCTACACATGGGAAGCTTCATTTGGGCTTAAATAATGTAATTTTGGGCTTTAAACACTTGTTAATTTTGGCCCATTATTTTTGTGCGAATTTTAGGTTAAACTTTGCTTCTTTGTAACCTTTAAATACCTTGTAAGCCTCTTTTGAAGGCAGACTGGAATTTGAGAATAGAAGTTGCTTTATGCACTTTGTTGAGAGGGTTTCTCTCTAGGGTTCTTCATTGAACTAACAGACTTATCAAGGATTGATCAACCTTGTGGCGTCTTCCAACACTTCGGGTCCTTGTTCTTCCGTGCTCAAGGGTTCAAGTGGATCGTTTCTAACCTTTGTTTAGCTTTCTTGGGGTTGTGTTCATCTTAGATTGTTGTGGGTCCGGGTTTATCCCTGGTGGGTTCGCATCATGTTGTATTGTTGTATCTTGTGAAAGCATGCTATATGAGTGAAAAATAAAAGATGGCTGAGAGCCACAAGTGAGGAAAAGAAAGGAAAAGTGGCCAAATGCCAAGAAAAAAAAAATGAAAGAAAAAAAATAAGGCCAAAGGCCTATCAAAAGAAAAAAAAAAGCACAAAGTGCTTGAGTATGCCAAAGGCATTTGAGTGAAAAGAAAAAAAATGTGAGAAGCACAAAGTGCTTGAAAAATTATGTGGCCGAGAGTAGCATGTTTTATTGGACTTGGACTCTTTGTATTGTAGGTATATGTGGTAGCTACTTATTCATATTATTGGTCATTGACTACTTTCCATCATTCACCATTCATTATTAGCCTTCCATTCAACCCCTAAGTCCCCTAGATTTGGTTGTGTCATGCATAATAATGGCTGGAGAACTTAGAGCTATTACAAGCCTATGGTGATGGTCAAGTGTATTGAGCCAAAGAGTGATCACAAGTCCCTAGTTAGGCATTCTTCCTAACTTGAGTGAATGAGTTAAACACTTTATCCGGTGAGGAAAAATCTCAATTGGCACTCCTCCTTATGTTTAGTTGCTTGTTAAACTTGTATTCACTTTGTATTCTTAGATTTGGCCCATGCGATGCTTTAGGGAAAGGTTCAAGAAGATCAACTTATATGCTATGACAATTCCAATTGCCTTCACTATGCTTAAGTTAGTCTTTTTATATGACTTTGCCCAGAGTGCAAAGATTAAGTGTGGGGGATTTGATTGAACCAAATTTCATACCTTTAAGCATGTGCATTTGAGCTTAATTAGTGGGAATTAATTGATATATTTGATCATTATTGGTATATTTTTATGCGCATGCTTATGTGTAAATATTTGAAGAATAATAGCCTTATTACTTGCATTTTATGAAACCAAGGGCATTTTGGTCATTTTGACTATGTGATGATATTTTATTGTAGGGGGTCCCAAGTGGGCCCCACACACCCTTGTTGGAGCTTCAGTGGAGATAACTTGGCAAGGAGGAAGGCTAGATGACTTGTACTCAAAGTCACATCCGGATGCAGGTTCACATCCGGAAGCATACTCACATCAGGATGCAAGTTCACATCCGGAAGCTGAGCCACTTGAGGAAGGGAACTTACATCCGGAAGCGGATGCACATCCGGAAGTGAATGCTCTTGAGCTTGCTCTTGGCATTCTGAAGCTTAAGCCCATCCGCCAGCGAGTACAAGAGTCAGACTGCACAATGTTCAGAAATGTCAGCTACTTTTCAGAAGTCTCTTGTGCAGAGTAAATTTAAGGCAAAGTCAGCCCTGGAGCTTGAAGGTACTTGGGGAGCATCTTTCCAAATGAGGAAAAATTGGCGCCAAGGTCAAATTCAAGTCTGGAGGCCTCATTAAGGGCAATTTTGGAAGCACAATCACTTGGAGAAAAAGGAGGAACCTTTAGAAATGCATGGAGATGAGATCTAGTCCACATTCATCCTCACCTTTTACCAAATACCAAAAATACCCTTCCTTCCATTTGACCTTACACCTCTCGGCCATAACCCTTTATAATCACCAAAAATATCTTTTGACAGCTCACTAATTCCACTTGCCAGCTCATCATCTAACTAACTCACCTACTTAATCCCTAACTAACTCCATTTGAATGAATCCATCACATTCTCTCACTTTTCACTTTCTCTCTCTTCTAAGAAACTCTCTCTCAACTCCATCTTCATCTTCTTCATCTTCTTCACTTCGCAATCCTCCGCCATGACCAGAACCTTACACCTACCTTCATCCGCCTCTATCTCCATGTCAGGCTAGATCGCCTAGCCTTCTTCTTCAAGGAAATGTGCTTGTAGAATCAACATTTGGCTTCATATGCTTGTAATTTGCTCTTTTAGGTTTCAAGCTAGATGTATATTTTTGCCTATGTAATGACCTTGATTAAGGCTTGTATAGGTTAGAACACCTTGAATTAGGTGTTTTACTTCATTTTAGCTTGAAATCTCTCTTTTATGTTAAGGACATGAAAACCGAGGCTTAATTCTTGTAGTTTCATGTATGTACATGTGTGCGATTAGCTTCCTTGTATGAATGTGAAATGAATTTGTTTCCTAAATGCTAGATCTAGTGTTTAGAGTTGCTGATGGTATGTTCTTAGCTTGAAAGAGCTTAAGCCTTAATTAAATTAGTTAAACTCTTGTAGATTTCTTTGATTAAAGAGATCTTGAGAATTTAACTAGTTTATATTAAGAAGAACAAGTATATGAAGTCCGATTTAACATAAGCACGGAGTACTTGGAGAAGGAGGTACCTTCTATTCCATACTTTCACACGTTTAATTCTGATTAGTTGTAGCTTTTACTAGTTTTAATTAGTTTTAGATATAAAGCTTGCACACAACCTGTTTGATAATTTGCTTAACTTGTGATTATTTGACCTAAGCAAGAGATAAAACCAAACTGTGAATTGACCTAGGACTTGCTGCTAACTACTGTAGTTTAATTCTAGTTTTATTTGCTTTAGCTCTTTTTAGACGACGAAAAAGAGCCAAATCACATTTGACGAACCTTTCGTGTTTGTTGACCAAAAGTACCACACTTGAGATACTTAGGCGCTAAAACACAAAAAGGATAACAAAGATCGAAAACCAAACTTGCGTTCCATAAGTTGCTAAAACGAGAAATTGGGCTTAAAACTTGTTTTGGTGGGGCATTTGACCAACTTTTGGTGTTTGTTGACCAAAAGTACCACACTTGAGATTCTTTTGGCGCTAAAACACAAAAAGGATAGTACAAAGATCGAAAACCAAACGTGCGTTCCATAAGTTGCTAAAACGAGCAATTGGGCTTAAAACTTGTTTTGGTGGGGCATTTGACCAACGTTTGGTGTTTGTTGACCAAAAGTACCACACTTGAGATACTTTTGGCGCTAAAACACAAAAAGCATATTACAAAGATCAAAAACCAAACTTGCGTTCCATAAGTTGCTAAAACGAGCAATTGGGCTTAAAACTTGTTTTGATGGGGCATTTGATTAACTTTTGGTGTTTGTTGACCAAAAGTACCACACTTGAGATTCTTTTGGCGCTAAAACACAAAAAGGATATTACAAAGATCGAAAACCAAACGTGCGTTCCATATGTTGCTAAAACGAGCAATTGGGCTTAAAACTTGTTTTGGTGGGGCATTTGACCAACGTTTGGTGTTTGTTCACCAAAAGTACCACACTTGAGATACTTTTGGCGCTAAAACACAAAAAGCATATTACAATGATCGAAAACCAAACTTGTGTTCCATAAGTTGCTAAAACGAGCAATTGGGCTTAAAACTTGTTTTGGTGGGGCATTTGACCAACTTTTGGTGTTTGTTGACCAAAAGTACCACACTTGAGATACTTTTGGCTCTAAAACACAAAAAGAATATTACAAAGATCGAAAACCAAACTTGCGTTCCATAAGTTGCTAAAACGAGCAATTGGGCTTAAAACTTGTTTTGGGTGGGGCATTTGACCAAATTTGTGTGTTTGTTACCCAAAAGTACCACACTTGAGATACTTTTGTCTCTAAAGCACAAAAAGCATATTACAAAGATCAAAATCCAAACTTGCGTTCCATAAGTTGCTAAAACGAGCAATTGGGCTTAAAACTTGTTTTGGTGGGGCATTTGACGAAATTTTGGTGTTTGTTGACCAAAAGTACTACACTTGAGATACTTTAGGCGCTAAAACACAAAAAGGATATTACAAAGATCGAAAACCAAACTTGCGTTTCAAAAATTGCTAAAACGAGAAATTGGGCTTAAAACTTGGTTTGGTGGGGCATTTGACCAACTTTTGGTGTTTGTTGACCAAAAGTACCACACTTGAGATTCTTTTGGCGCTAAAATACAAAAAGCATATTACAAAGATCGAAAACCAAACGTGCGTTCCATAAGTTGCTAAAACGAGCAATTGGGCTTAAAACTTGTTTTGGTGGGGCATTTGACCAACGTTTGGTGTTTGTTCACCAAAAGTACCACACTTGAGATACTTTTGGCGGTAAAACACAAAAAGCATATTACAATGATCGAAAACCAAACTTGTGTTCCATAAGTTGCTAAAACGAGCAATTGGGCTTAAAACTTGTTTTGGTGGGGCATTTGACCAACTTTTGGTGTTTGTTGACCAAAAGTACCACACTTGAGATACTTTTGGCGCTAAAACACAAAAAGCATATTACAATGATCGAAAACCAAACTTGTGTTCCATAAGTTGCTAAAACGAGCAATTGGGCTTAAAACTTGTTTTGGTGGGGCATTTGACCAACTTTTGGTGTTTGTTGACCAAAAGTACCACACTTGAGATACTTTTGGCGCTAAAACACAAAAAGGATATTACAAAGATCGAAAACCAAACGTGCGTTCCATATGTTGCTAAAACGAGCAATTGGGCTTAAAACTTGTTTTGGTGGGGCATTTGACCAACGTTTGGTGTTTGTTCACCAAAAGTACCACACTTGAGATACTTTTGGCGCTAAAACACAAAAAGCATATTACAATGATCGAAAACCAAACTTGTGTTCCATAAGTTGCTAAAACGAGCAATTGGGCTTAAAACTTGTTTTGGTGGGGCATTTGACCAACTTTTGGTGTTTGTTGACCAAAAGTACCACACTTGAGATACTTTTGGCTCTAAAACACAAAAAGAATATTACAAAGATCGAAAACCAAACTTGCGTTCCATAAGTTGCTAAAACGAGCAATTGGGCTTAAAACTTGTTTTGGGTGGGGCATTTGACCAAATTTGTGTGTTTGTTACCCAAAAGTACCACACTTGAGATACTTTTGTCTCTAAAGCACAAAAAGCATATTACAAAGATCAAAATCCAAACTTGCGTTCCATAAGTTGCTAAAACGAGCAATTGGGCTTAAAACTTGTTTTGGTGGGGCATTTGACGAAATTTTGGTGTTTGTTGACCAAAAGTACTACACTTGAGATACTTTAGGCGCTAAAACACAAAAAGGATATTACAAAGATCGAAAACCAAACTTGCGTTTCAAAAATTGCTAAAACGAGAAATTGGGCTTAAAACTTGGTTTGGTGGGGCATTTGACCAACTTTTGGTGTTTGTTGACCAAAAGTACCACACTTGAGATTCTTTTGGCGCTAAAATACAAAAAGCATATTACAAAGATCGAAAACCAAACGTGCGTTCCATAAGTTGCTAAAACGAGCAATTGGGCTTAAAACTTGTTTTGGTGGGGCATTTGACCAACGTTTGGTGTTTGTTCACCAAAAGTACCACACTTGAGATACTTTTGGCGGTAAAACACAAAAAGCATATTACAATGATCGAAAACCAAACTTGTGTTCCATAAGTTGCTAAAACGAGCAATTGGGCTTAAAACTTGTTTTGGTGGGGCATTTGACCAACTTTTGGTGTTTGTTGACCAAAAGTACCACACTTGAGATACTTTTGGCGCTAAAACACAAAAAGCATATTACAATGATCGAAAACCAAACTTGTGTTCCATAAGTTGCTAAAACGAGCAATTGGGCTTAAAACTTGTTTTGGTGGGGCATTTGACCAACTTTTGGTGTTTGTTGACCAAAAGTACCACACTTGAGATACTTTTGGCGCTAAAACACAAAAAGAATATTACAAAGATCGAAAACCAAACTTGCGTTCCATAAGTTGCTAAAACGAGCAATTGGGCTTAAAACTTGTTTTGGGTGGGGCATTTGACCAAATTTGTGTGTTTGTTACCCAAAAGTACCACACTTGAGATACTTTTGTCTCTAAAGCACAAAAAGCATATTACAAAGATCAAAATCCAAACTTGCGTTCCATAAGTTGCTAAAACGAGCAATTGGGCTTAAAACTTGTTTTGGTGGGGCATTTGACGAAATTTTGGTGTTTGTTGACCAAAAGTACCACACTTGAGATACTTTAGGCGCTAAAACACAAAAAGGATCTTACAAAGATCGAAAACCAAACTTGCGTTTCAAAAATTGCTAAAACGAGAAATTGGGCTTAAAACTTGGTTTGGTGGGGCATTTGACCAACTTTTGGTGTTTGTTGACCAAAAGTACCACACTTGAGATTCTTTTGGCGCTAAAATACAAAAAGCATATTACAAAGATCGAAAACCAAACGTGCGTTCCATAAGTTGCTAAAACGAGCAATTGGGCTTAAAACTTGTTTTGGTGGGGCATTTGACCAACGTTTGGTGTTTGTTCACCAAAAGTACCACACTTGAGATACTTTTGGCGGTAAAACACAAAAAGCATATTACAATGATCGAAAACCAAACTTGTGTTCCATAAGTTGCTAAAACGAGAAATTGGGCTTAAAACTTGGTTTGGTGGGGCATTTGACCAACTTTTGGTGTTTGTTGACCAAAAGTACCACACTTGAGATTCTTTTGGCGCTAAAACACAAAAAGGATATTACAAAGATCGAAAACCAAACGTGCGTTCCATATGTTGCTAAAACGAGCAATTGGGCTTAAAACTTGTTTTGGTGGGGCATTTGACCAACGTTTGGTGTTTGTTCACCAAAAGTACCACACTTGAGATACTTTTGGCGCTAAAACACAAAAAGCATATTACAATGATCGAAAACCAAACTTGTGTTCCATAAGTTGCTAAAACGAGCAATTGGGCTTAAAACTTGTTTTGGTGGGGCATTTGACCAACTTTTGGTGTTTGTTGACCAAAAGTACCACACTTGAGATACTTTTGGCTCTAAAACACAAAAAGAATATTACAAAGATCGAAAACCAAACTTGCGTTCCATAAGTTGCTAAAACGAGCAATTGGGCTTAAAACTTGTTTTGGGTGGGGCATTTGACCAAATTTGTGTGTTTGTTACCCAAAAGTACCACACTTGAGATACTTTTGTCTCTAAAGCACAAAAAGCATATTACAAAGATCAAAATCCAAACTTGCGTTCCATAAGTTGCTAAAACGAGCAATTGGGCTTAAAACTTGTTTTGGTGGGGCATTTGACGAAATTTTGGTGTTTGTTGACCAAAAGTACCACACTTGAGATACTTTAGGCGCTAAAACACAAAAAGGATATTACAAAGATCGAAAACCAAACTTGCGTTTCAAAAATTGCTAAAACGAGAAATTGGGCTTAAAACTTGGTTTGGTGGGGCATTTGACCAACTTTTGGTGTTTGTTGACCAAAAGTACCACACTTGAGATTCTTTTGGCGCTAAAATACAAAAAGCATATTACAAAGATCGAAAACCAAACGTGCGTTCCATAAGTTGCTAAAACGAGCAATTGGGCTTAAAACTTGTTTTGGTGGGGCATTTGACCAACGTTTGGTGTTTGTTCACCAAAAGTACCACACTTGAGATACTTTTGGCTGTAAAACACAAAAAGCATATTACAATGATCGAAAACCAAACTTGTGTTCCATAAGTTGCTAAAACGAGCAATTGGGCTTAAAACTTGTTTTGGTGGGGCATTTGACCAACTTTTGGTGTTTGTTGACCAAAAGTACCACACTTGAGATTCTTTTGGCGCTAAAACACAAAAAGGATATTACAAAGATCGAAAACCAAACGTGCGTTCCATATGTTGCTAAAACGAGCAATTGGGCTTAAAACTTGTTTTGGTGGGGCATTTGACCAACGTTTGGTGTTTGTTCACCAAAAGTACCACACTTGAGATACTTTTGGCGCTAAAACACAAAAAGCATATTACAAAGATCGAAAACCAAACGTGCGTTCCATATGTTGCTAAAACGAGCAATTGGGCTTAAAACTTGTTTTGGTGGGGCATTTGACCAACTTTTGGTGTTTGTTGACCAAAAGTACCACACTTGAGATACTTTTGGCTCTAAAACACAAAAAGAATATTACAAAGATCGAAAACCAAACTTGCGTTCCATAAGTTGCTAAAACGAGCAATTGGGCTTAAAACTTGTTTTGGGTGGGGCATTTGACCAAATTTGTGTGTTTGTTACCCAAAAGTACCACACTTGAGATACTTTTGTCTCTAAAGCACAAAAAGCATATTACAAAGATCAAAATCCAAACTTGCGTTCCATAAGTTGCTAAAACGAGCAATTGGGCTTAAAACTTGTTTTGGTGGGGCATTTGACGAAATTTTGGTGTTTGTTGACCAAAAGTACTACACTTGAGATACTTTAGGCGCTAAAACACAAAAAGGATATTACAAAGATCGAAAACCAAACTTGCGTTTCAAAAATTGCTAAAACGAGAAATTGGGCTTAAAACTTGGTTTGGTGGGGCATTTGACCAACTTTTGGTGTTTGTTGACCAAAAGTACCACACTTGAGATTCTTTTGGCGCTAAAACACAAAAAGCATATTACAAAGATCGAAAACCAAACCTGCGTTCCATAAGTTGCTAAAACGAGAAATTGGGCTTAAAACTTGGTTTGGTGGGGCATTTGACCAACTTTTGGTGTTTGTTGACCAAAAGTACCACACTTGAGATTCTTTTGGCGCTAAAACACAAAAAGGATATTACAAAGATCGAAAACCAAACGTGCGTTCCATATGTTGCTAAAACGAGCAATTGGGCTTAAAACTTGTTTTGGTGGGGCATTTGACCAACGTTTGGTGTTTGTTCACCAAAAGTACCACACTTGAGATACTTTTGGCGCTAAAACACAAAAAGCATATTACAATGATCGAAAACCAAACTTGTGTTCCATAAGTTGCTAAAACGAGCAATTGGGCTTAAAACTTGTTTTGGTGGGGCATTTGACCAACTTTTGGTGTTTGTTGACCAAAAGTACCACACTTGAGATACTTTTGGCTCTAAAACACAAAAAGAATATTACAAAGATCGAAAACCAAACTTGCGTTCCATAAGTTGCTAAAACGAGCAATTGGGCTTAAAACTTGTTTTGGGTGGGGCATTTGACCAAATTTGTGTGTTTGTTACCCAAAAGTACCACACTTGAGATACTTTTGTCTCTAAAGCACAAAAAGCATATTACAAAGATCAAAATCCAAACTTGCGTTCCATAAGTTGCTAAAACGAGCAATTGGGCTTAAAACTTGTTTTGGTGGGGCATTTGACGAAATTTTGGTGTTTGTTGACCAAAAGTACCACACTTGAGATACTTTAGGCGCTAAAACACAAAAAGGATATTACAAAGATCGAAAACCAAACTTGCGTTTCAAAAATTGCTAAAACGAGAAATTGGGCTTAAAACTTGGTTTGGTGGGGCATTTGACCAACTTTTGGTGTTTGTTGACCAAAAGTACCACACTTGAGATTCTTTTGGCGCTAAAATACAAAAAGCATATTACAAAGATCGAAAACCAAACGTGCGTTCCATAAGTTGCTAAAACGAGCAATTGGGCTTAAAACTTGTTTTGGTGGGGCATTTGACCAACGTTTGGTGTTTGTTCACCAAAAGTACCACACTTGAGATACTTTTGGCGGTAAAACACAAAAAGCATATTACAATGATCGAAAACCAAACTTGTGTTCCATAAGTTGCTAAAACGAGCAATTGGGCTTAAAACTTGTTTTGGTGGGGCATTTGACCAACTTTTGATGTTTGTTGTACCAAAAGTACCACACTTGAGATTACTTTTGGCGCTAAAACACAAAAAGGATATTACAAAGATCGAAAACCAAACGTGCGTTCCATATGTTGCTAAAACGAGCAATTGGGCTTAAAACTTGTTTTGGTGGGGCATTTGACCAACGTTTGGTGTTTGTTCACCAAAAGTACCACACTTGAGATACTTTTGGCGCTAAAACACAAAAAGCATATTACAATGATCGAAAACCAAACTTGTGTTCCATAAGTTGCTAAAACGAGCAATTGGGCTTAAAACTTGTTTTGGTGGGGCATTTGACCAACTTTTGGTGTTTGTTGACCAAAAGTACCACACTTGAGATACTTTTGGCTCTAAAACACAAAAAGAATATTACAAAGATCGAAAACCAAACTTGCGTTCCATAAGTTGCTAAAACGAGCAATTGGGCTTAAAACTTGTTTTGGGTGGGGCATTTGACCAAATTTGTGTGTTTGTTACCCAAAAGTACCACACTTGAGATACTTTTGGCTCTAAAGCACAAAAAGCATATTACAAAGATCAAAATCCAAACTTGCGTTCCATAAGTTGCTAAAACGAGCAATTGGGCTTAAAACTTGTTTTGGTGGGGCATTTGACGAAATTTTGGTGTTTGTTGACCAAAAGTACTACACTTGAGATACTTTAGGCGCTAAAACACAAAAAGGATATTACAAAGATCGAAAACCAAACTTGCGTTTCAAAAATTGCTAAAACGAGAAATTGGGCTTAAAACTTGGTTTGGTGGGGCATTTGACCAACTTTTGGTGTTTGTTGACCAAAAGTACCACACTTGAGATTCTTTTGGCGCTAAAATACAAAAAGCATATTACAAAGATCGAAAACCAAACGTGCGTTCCATAAGTTGCTAAAACGAGCAATTGGGCTTAAAACTTGTTTTGGTGGGGCATTTGACCAACGTTTGGTGTTTGTTCACCAAAAGTACCACACTTGAGATACTTTTGGCGGTAAAACACAAAAAGCATATTACAATGATCGAAAAACAAACTTGTGTTCCATAAGTTGCTAAAACGAGCAATTGGGCTTAAAACTTGTTTTGGTGGGGCATTTGACCAACTTTTGGTGTTTGTTGACCAAAAGTACCACACTTGAGATACTTTTGGCGCTAAAACACAAAAAGCATATTACAATGATCGAAAACCAAACTTGTGTTCCATAAGTTGCTAAAACGAGCAATTGGGCTTAAAACTTGTTTTGGTGGGGCATTTGACCAACTTTTGGTGTTTGTTGACCAAAAGTACCACACTTGAGATACTTTTGGCGCTAAAACACAAAAAGAATATTACAAAGATCGAAAACCAAACTTGCGTTCCATAAGTTGCTAAAACGAGCAATTGGGCTTAAAACTTGTTTTGGGTGGGGCATTTGACCAAATTTGTGTGTTTGTTACCCAAAAGTACCACACTTGAGATACTTTTGTCTCTAAAGCACAAAAAGCATATTACAAAGATCAAAATCCAAACTTGCGTTCCATAAGTTGCTAAAACGAGCAATTGGGCTTAAAACTTGTTTTGGTGGGGCATTTGACGAAATTTTGGTGTTTGTTGACCAAAAGTACCACACTTGAGATACTTTAGGCGCTAAAACACAAAAAGGATATTACAAAGATCGAAAACCAAACTTGCGTTCAAAAATTGCTAAAACGAGAAATTGGGCTTAAAACTTGGTTTGGTGGGGCATTTGACCAACTTTTGGTGTTTGTTGACCAAAAGTACCACACTTGAGATTCTTTTGGCGCTAAAATACAAAAAGCATATTACAAAGATCGAAAACCAAACGTGCGTTCCATAAGTTGCTAAAACGAGCAATTGGGCTTAAAACTTGTTTTGGTGGGGCATTTGACCAACGTTTGGTGTTTGTTCACCAAAAGTACCACACTTGAGATACTTTTGGCGCTAAAACACAAAAAGCATATTACAATGATCGAAAACCAAACTTGTGTTCCATAAGTTGCTAAAACGAGAAATTGGGCTTAAAACTTGTTTTGGTGGGGCATTTGACCAACTTTTGGTGTTTGTTGACCAAAAGTACCACACTTGAGATTCTTTTGGCGCTAAAACACAAAAAGGATATTACAAAGATCGAAAACCAAACGTGCGTTCCATAATGTTGCTAAAACGAGCAATTGGGCTTAAAACTTGTTTTGGTGGGGCATTTGACCAACGTTTGGTGTTTGTTCACCAAAAGTACCACACTTGAGATACTTTTGGCGCTAAAACACAAAAAGCATATTACAATGATCGAAAACCAAACTTGCGTTCCATAAGTTGCTAAAACGAGCAATTGGGCTTAAAACTTGTTTTGGTGGGGCATTTGACCAACTTTTGGTGTTTGTTGACCAAAAGTACCACACTTGAGATACTTTTGGCTCTAAAACACAAAAAGAATATTACAAAGATCGAAAACCAAACTTGCGTTCCATAAGTTGCTAAAACGAGCAATTGGGCTTAAAACTTGTTTTGGGTGGGGCATTTGACCAAATTTGTGTGTTTGTTACCCAAAAGTACCACACTTGAGATACTTTTGTCTCTAAAGCACAAAAAGCATATTACAAAGATCAAAATCCAAACTTGCGTTCCATAAGTTGCTAAAACGAGCAATTGGGCTTAAAACTTGTTTTGGTGGGGCATTTGACGAAATTTTGGTGTTTGTTGACCAAAAGTACCACACTTGAGATACTTTAGGCGCTAAAACACAAAAAGGATATTACAAAGATCGAAAACCAAACTTGCGTTTCAAAAATTGATAAAACGAGAAATTGGGCTTAAAACTTGGTTTGGTGGGGCATTTGACCAACTTTTGGTGTTTGTTGACCAAAAGTACCACACTTGAGATTCTTTTGGCGCTAAAATACAAAAAGCATATTACAAAGATCGAAAACCAAACGTGCGTTCCATAAGTTGCTAAAACGAGCAATTGGGCTTAAAACTTGTTTTGGTGGGGCATTTGACCAACGTTTGGTGTTTGTTCACCAAAAGTACCACACTTGAGATACTTTTGGCGCTAAAACACAAAAAGCATATTACAATGATCGAAAACCAAACTTGTGTTCCATAAGTTGCTAAAACGAGAAATTGGGCTTAAAACTTGGTTTGGTGGGGCATTTGACCAACTTTTGGTGTTTGTTGACCAAAAGTACCACACTTGAGATTACTTTTGGCGCTAAAACACAAAAAGGATATTACAAAGATCGAAAACCAAACGTGCGTTCCATATGTTGCTAAAACGAGCAATTGGGCTTAAAACTTGTTTTGGTGGGGCATTTGACCAACGTTTGGTGTTTGTTCACCAAAAGTACCACACTTGAGATACTTTTGGCGCTAAAACACAAAAAGCATATTACAATGATCGAAAACCAAACTTGTGTTCCATAAGTTGCTAAAACGAGCAATTGGGCTTAAAACTTGTTTTGGTGGGGCATTTGACCAACTTTTGGTGTTTGTTGACCAAAAGTACCACACTTGAGATACTTTTGGCTCTAAAACACAAAAAGAATATTACAAAGATCGAAAACCAAACTTGCGTTCCATAAGTTGCTAAAACGAGCAATTGGGCTTAAAACTTGTTTTGGGTGGGGCATTTGACCAAATTTGTGTGTTTGTTACCCAAAAGTACCACACTTGAGATACTTTTGTCTCTAAAGCACAAAAAGCATATTACAAAGATCAAAATCCAAACTTGCGTTCCATAAGTTGCTAAAACGAGCAATTGGGCTTAAAACTTGTTTTGGTGGGGCATTTGACGAAATTTTGGTGTTTGTTGACCAAAAGTACCACACTTGAGATACTTTAGGCGCTAAAACACAAAAAGGATATTACAAAGATCGAAAACCAAACTTGCGTTCATAAATTGCTAAAACGAGAAATTGGGCTTAAAACTTGGTTTGGTGGGGCATTTGACCAACTTTTGGTGTTTGTTGACCAAAAGTACCACACTTGAGATTCTTTTGGCGCTAAAATACAAAAAGCATATTACAAAGATCGAAAACCAAACGTGCGTTCCATAAGTTGCTAAAACGAGCAATTGGGCTTAAAACTTGTTTTGGTGGGGCATTTGACCAACGTTTGGTGTTTGTTCACCAAAAGTACCACACTTGAGATACTTTTGGCGGCTAAAACACAAAAAGCATATTACAAATGATCGAAAACCAAACTTGTGTTCCATAAGTTGCTAAAACGAGCAATTGGGCATTAAAACTTGTTTTGGTGGGGCATTTGACCAACTTTTGGTGTTTGTTGACCAAAAGTACCACACTTGAGATACTTTTGGCGCTAAAACACAAAAAGCATATTACAATGATCGAAAACCAAACTTGTGTTCCATAAGTTGCTAAAACGAGCAATTGGGCTTAAAACTTGTTTTGGTGGGGCATTTGACCAACTTTTGGTGTTTGTTGACCAAAAGTACCACACTTGAGATACATTTGGCGCTAAAACACAAAAAGAATATTACAAAGATCGAAAACCAAACTTGCTGTTCCATAAGTTGCTAAAACGAGCAATTGGGCTTAAAACTTGTTTTGGGTGGGGCATTTGACCAAATTTGTGTGTTTGTTACCCAAAAGTACCACACTTGAGATACTTTTGGCTCTAAAGCACAAAAAGCATATTACAAAGATCAAAATCCAAACTTGCGTTCCATAAGTTGCTAAAACGAGCAATTGGGCTTAAAACTTGTTTTGGTGGGGCATTTGACGAAATTTTGGTGTTTGTTGACCAAAAGTACCACACTTGAGATACTTTAGGCGCTAAAACACAAAAAGGATATTACAAAGATCGAAAACCAAACTTGCGTTCCATAAATTGCTAAAACGAGAAATTGGGCTTAAAACTTGTTTTGGTGGGGCATTTGACCAACTTTTGGTGTTTGTTGACCAAAAGTACCACACTTGAGATTCTTTTGGCGCTAAAATACAAAAAGCATATTACAAAGATCGAAAACCAAACGTGCGTTCCATAAGTTGCTAAAACGAGCAATTGGGCTTAAAACTTGTTTTGGTGGGGCATTTGACCAACGTTTGGTGTTTGTTCACCAAAAGTACCACACTTGAGATACTTTTGGCGCTAAAACACAAAAAGCATATTACAATGATCGAAAACCAAACTTGTGTTCCATAAGTTGCTAAAACGAGAAATTGGGCTTAAAACTTGGTTTGGTGGGGCATTTGACCAACTTTTGGTGTTTGTTGACCAAAAGTACCACACTTGAGATTCTTTTGGCGCTAAAACACAAAAAGGATATTACAAAGATCGAAAACCAAACGTGCGTTCCATATGTTGCTAAAACGAGCAATTGGGCTTAAAACTTGTTTTGGTGGGGCATTTGACCAACGTTTGGTGTTTGTTCACCAAAAGTACCACACTTGAGATACTTTTGGCGCTAAAACACAAAAAGCATATTACAATGATCGAAAACCAAACTTGTGTTCCATAAGTTGCTAAAACGAGCAATTGGGCTTAAAACTTGTTTTGGTGGGGCATTTGACCAACTTTTGGTGTTTGTTGACCAAAAGTACCACACTTGAGATACTTTTGGCTCTAAAACACAAAAAGAATATTACAAAGATCGAAAACCAAACTTGTGTTCCATAAGTTGCTAAAACGAGCAATTGGGCTTAAAACTTGTTTTGGGTGGGGCATTTGACCAAATTTGTGTGTTTGTTACCCAAAAGTACCACACTTGAGATACTTTTGTCTCTAAAGCACAAAAAGCATATTACAAAGATCAAAATCCAAACTTGCGTTCCATAAGTTGCTAAAACGAGCAATTGGGCTTAAAACTTGTTTTGGTGGGGCATTTGACGAAATTTTGGTGTTTGTTGACCAAAAGTACCACACTTGAGATACTTTAGGCGCTAAAACACAAAAAGGATATTACAAAGATCGAAAACCAAACTTGCGTTTCATAAATTGCTAAAACGAGAAATTGGGCTTAAAACTTGGTTTGGTGGGGCATTTGACCAACTTTTGGTGTTTGTTGACCAAAAGTACCACACTTGAGATTCTTTTGGCGCTAAAATACAAAAAGCATATTACAAAGATCGAAAACCAAACGTGCGTTCCATAAGTTGCTAAAACGAGCAATTGGGCTTAAAACTTGTTTTGGTGGGGCATTTGACCAACGTTTGGTGTTTGTTCACCAAAAGTACCACACTTGAGATACTTTTGGCGCTAAAACACAAAAAGCATATTACAATGATCGAAAACCAAACTTGTGTTCCATAAGTTGCTAAAACGAGCAATTGGGCATTAAAACTTGTTTTGGTGGGGCATTTGACCAACTTTTGGTGTTTGTTGACCAAAAGTACCACACTTGAGATACTTTTGGCGCTAAAACACAAAAAGCATATTACAAATGATCGAAAACCAAACTTGTGTTCCATAAGTTGCTAAAACGAGCAATTGGGCTTAAAACTTGTTTTGGTGGGGCATTTGACCAACTTTTGGTGTTTGTTGACCAAAAGTACCACACTTGAGATACTTTTGGCGCTAAAACACAAAAAGAATATTACAAAGATCGAAAACCAAACTTGCGTTCCATAAGTTGCTAAAACGAGCAATTGGGCTTAAAACTTGTTTTGGGTGGGGCATTTGACCAAATTTGTGTGTTTGTTACCCAAAAGTACCACACTTGAGATAATTTTGTCTCTAAAGCACAAAAAGCATATTACAAAGATCAAAATCCAAACTTGCGTTTCATAAGTTGCTAAAACGAGCAATTGGGCTTAAAACTTGTTTTGGTGGGGCATTTGACGAAATTTTGGTGTTTGTTGACCAAAAGTACCACACTTGAGATACTTTAGGCGCTAAAACACAAAAAGGATCTTACAAAGATCGAAAACCAAACTTGCGTTTCAAAAATTGCTAAAACGAGAAATTGGGCTTAAAACTTGGTTTGGTGGGGCATTTGACCAACTTTTGGTGTTTGTTGACCAAAAGTACCACACTTGAGATTCTTTTGGCGCTAAAATACAAAAAGCATATTACAAAGATCGAAAACCAAACGTGCGTTCCATAAGTTGCTAAAACGAGCAATTGGGCTTAAAACTTGTTTTGGTGGGGCATTTGACCAACGTTTGGTGTTTGTTCACCAAAAGTACCACACTTGAGATACTTTTGGCGCTAAAACACAAAAAGCATATTACAATGATCGAAAACCAAACTTGCGTTCCATAAGTTGCTAAAACGAGCAATTGGGCATTAAAACTTGTTTTGGTGGGGCATTTGACCAACTTTTGGTGTTTGTTGACCAAAAGTACCACACTTGAGATACTTTTGGCGCTAAAACACAAAAAGCATATTACAATGATCGAAAACCAAACTTGTGTTCCATAAGTTGCTAAAACGAGCAATTGGGCTTAAAACTTGTTTTGGTGGGGCATTTGACCAACTTTTGGTGTTTGTTGACCAAAAGTACCACACTTGAGATACATTTGGCGCTAAAACACAAAAAGAATATTACAAAGATCGAAAACCAAACTTGCGTTCCATAAGTTGCTAAAACGAGCAATTGGGCTTAAAACTTGTTTTGGGTGGGGCATTTGACCAAATTTGTGTGTTTGTTACCCAAAAGTACCACACTTGAGATACTTTTGTCTCTAAAGCACAAAAAGCATATTACAAAGATCAAAATCCAAACTTGCGTTCCATAAGTTGCTAAAACGAGCAATTGGGCTTAAAACTTGTTTTGGTGGGGCATTTGACGAAATTTTGGTGTTTGTTGACCAAAAGTACCACACTTGAGATACTTTAGGCGCTAAAACACAAAAAGGATCTTACAAAGATCGAAAACCAAACTTGCGTTTCAAAAATTGCTAAAACGAGAAATTGGGCTTAAAACTTGGTTTGGTGGGGCATTTGACCAACTTTTGGTGTTTGTTGACCAAAAGTACCACACTTGAGATTCTTTTGGCGCTAAAATACAAAAAGCATATTACAAAGATCGAAAACCAAACGTGCGTTCCATAAGTTGCTAAAACGAGCAATTGGGCTTAAAACTTGTTTTGGTGGGGCATTTGACCAACGTTTGGTGTTTGTTCACCAAAAGTACCACACTTGAGATACTTTTGGCGGTAAAACACAAAAAGCATATTACAATGATCGAAAACCAAACTTGTGTTCCATAAGTTGCTAAAACGAGAAATTGGGCTTAAAACTTGGTTTGGTGGGGCATTTGACCAACTTTTGGTGTTTGTTGACCAAAAGTACCACACTTGAGATTCTTTTGGCGCTAAAACACAAAAAGGATATTACAAAGATCGAAAACCAAACGTGCGTTCCATATGTTGCTAAAACGAGCAATTGGGCTTAAAACTTGTTTTGGTGGGGCATTTGACCAACGTTTGGTGTTTGTTCACCAAAAGTACCACACTTGAGATACTTTTGGCGCTAAAACACAAAAAGCATATTACAATGATCGAAAACCAAACTTGTGTTCCATAAGTTGCTAAAACGAGCAATTGGGCTTAAAACTTGTTTTGGTGGGGCATTTGACCAACTTTTGGTGTTTGTTGACCAAAAGTACCACACTTGAGATACTTTTGGCTCTAAAACACAAAAAGAATATTACAAAGATCGAAAACCAAACTTGCGTTCCATAAGTTGCTAAAACGAGCAATTGGGCTTAAAACTTGTTTTGGGTGGGGCATTTGACCAAATTTGTGTGTTTGTTACCCAAAAGTACCACACTTGAGATACTTTTGGCTCTAAAGCACAAAAAGCATATTACAAAGATCAAAATCCAAACTTGCGTTCCATAAGTTGCTAAAACGAGCAATTGGGCTTAAAACTTGTTTTGGTGGGGCATTTGACGAAATTTTGGTGTTTGTTGACCAAAAGTACCACACTTGAGATACTTTAGGCGCTAAAACACAAAAAGGATATTACAAAGATCGAAAACCAAACTTGTGTTTCAAAAATTGCTAAAACGAGAAATTGGGCTTAAAACTTGGTTTGGTGGGGCATTTGACCAACTTTTGGTGTTTGTTGACCAAAAGTACCACACTTGAGATTCTTTTGGCGCTAAAATACAAAAAGCATATTACAAAGATCGAAAACCAAACGTGCGTTCCATAAGTTGCTAAAACGAGCAATTGGGCTTAAAACTTGTTTTGGTGGGGCATTTGACCAACGTTTGGTGTTTGTTCACCAAAAGTACCACACTTGAGATACTTTTGGCGGTAAAACACAAAAAGCATATTACAAAGATCGAAAACCAAACTTGTGTTCCATAAGTTGCTAAAACGAGCAATTGGGCTTAAAACTTGTTTTGGTGGGGCATTTGACCAACTTTTGGTGTTTGTTGACCAAAAGTACCACACTTGAGATACTTTTGGCGCTAAAACACAAAAAGCATATTACAAAGATCGAAAACCAAACTTGCGTTCCATAAGTTGCTAAAACGAGCAATTGGGCTTAAAACTTGTTTTGGTGGGGCATTTGACCAACTTTTGGTGTTTGTTGACCAAAAGTACCACACTTGAGATACTTTTGGCGCTAAAACACAAAAAGAATATTACAAAGATCGAAAACCAAACTTGCGTTCCATAAGTTGCTAAAACGAGCAATTGGGCTTAAAACTTGTTTTGGGTGGGGCATTTGACCAAATTTGTGTGTTTGTTACCAAAAGTACCACACTTGAGATACTTTTGTCGCTAAAACACAAAAAGCATATTACAAAGATCAAAATCCAAACTTGCGTTCCATAAGTTGCTAAAACGAGCAATTGGGCTTAAAACTTGTTTTGGTGGGGCATTTGACGAAATTTTGGTGTTTGTTGACCAAAAGTACCACACTTGAGATACTTTAGGCGCTAAAACACAAAAAGGATCTTACAAAGATCGAAAACCAAACTTGCGTTTCAAAAATTGCTAAAACGAGAATTGGGCTTAAAACTTGGTTTGGTGGGGCATTTGACCAACTTTTGGTGTTTGTTGACCAAAAGTACCACACTTGAGATTCTTTTGGCGCTAAAATACAAAAAGCATATTACAAAGATCGAAAACCAAACGTGCGTTCCATAAGTTGCTAAAACGAGCAATTGGGCTTAAAACTTGTTTTGGTGGGGCATTTGACCAACGTTTGATGTTTGTTCACCAAAAGTACCACACTTGAGATACTTTTGGCGCTAAAACACAAAAAGCATATTACAATGATCGAAAACCAAACTTGTGTTCCATAAGTTGCTAAAACGAGCAATTGGGCTTAAAACTTGTTTTGGTGGGGCATTTGACCAACTTTTGGTGTTTGTTGACCAAAAGTACCACACTTGAGATACTTTTGGCGCTAAAACACAAAAAGAATATTACAAAGATCGAAAACCAAACTTGCGTTCCATAAGTTGCTAAAACGAGCAATTGGGCTTAAAACTTGTTTTGGGTGGGGCATTTGACCAAATTTGTGTGTTTGTTACCCAAAAGTACCACACTTGAGATACTTTTGTATCTAAAGCACAAAAAGCATATTACAAAGATCAAAATCCAAACTTGCGTTCCATAAGTTGCTAAAACGAGCAATTGGGCTTAAAACTTGTTTTGGTGGGGCATTTGACGAAATTTTGGTGTTTGTTGACCAAAAGTACCACACTTGAGATACTTTAGGCGCTAAAACACAAAAAGGATCTTACAAAGATCGAAAACCAAACTTGCGTTTCAAAAATTGCTAAAACGAGAAATTGGGCTTAAAACTTGGTTTGGTGGGGCATTTGACCAACGTTTGATGTTTGTTCACCAAAAGTACCACACTTGAGATACTTTTGGCGCTAAAACACAAAAAGCATATTACAATGATCGAAAACCAAACTTGCGTTCCATAAGTTGCTAAAACGAGCAATTGGGCTTAAAACTTGTTTTGGTGGGGCATTTGACCAACTTTTGGTGTTTGTTGCCCAAAAGTACCACACTTGAGATAATTTTGGCGCTAAAACAAAAAAAGCATATTACAAAGATCGAAAACCAAACTTGCGTTCCATAAGTTGCTAAAACGAGCAATTGGGCTTAAAACTTGTTTTGGTGGGGCATTTGACCAACTTTTGGTGTTTGTTGACCAAAAGTACCACACTTGAGATACTTTTGGCCTAAAACACAAAAAGGATATTACAAAGATCGAAAACCAAACTTGCGTTCCATAAGTTGCTAAAACGAGCAATTGGGCTTAAAACTTGTTTTGGTGGGGCATTTGACCAACTTTTGGTGTTTGTTACCAAAAGTACCACACTTGAGAGACTTTTGGCGCTAAAACACAAAAAGCATATTACAAAGATCAAAACCAAACTTGCGTTCCATAAGTTGCTAAAACGAGCAATTGGGCATAAAACTTTTTTGGTGGGGCATTTGACCAACTTTTGATGTTTGTTGACCAAAAGTACCACACTTGAGATACTTTTGGCGCAAAAACACAAAAAGGATATTACAAAGATCGAAAACCAAACTTGCGTTCCATAAGTTGCTAAAACGAGCAATTAGGCTTAAAACTTGTTTTGGTGGGGCATTTGACCAACTTTTGGTGTTTGTTGACCAAAAGTACCACACTTGAGATACTTTTGGCGCTAAAACACAAAAAGGATATTACAAAGATCGAAAACCAAACTTGCTTTCCATAAGTTGCTAAAACGAGCAATTGGGCTTAAAACTTGTTTTGGTGGGGCATTTGACCAACTTTTGGTGTTTGTTGACCAAAAGTACCACACTTGAGATACTTTTGGCGCTAAAACACAAAAAGAATATTACAAAGATCGAAAACCAAACTTGTGTTCCATAAGTTGCTAAAACGAGCAATTGGGCTTAAAACTTGTTTTGGTGGGGCATTTGACCAACTTTTGGTGTTTGTTGCCCAAAAGTACCACACTTGAGATACTTTTGGCGCTAAAACACAAAAAAGAATATTACAAAGATCGAAAACCAAACTTGCGTTCCATAAGTTGCTAAAACGAGCAATTGGGCTTAAAACTTGTTTTGGTGGGGCATTTGACCAACTTTTGGTGTTTGTTGCCAAAAGTACCACACTTGAGATACTTTTGGCGCTAAAACAAAAAAGCATATTACAAAGATCGAAAACCAAACTTGCGTTCCATAAGTTGCTAAAATGAGCAATTGGGCTTAAAACTTGTTTTGGTGGGGCATTTGACCAACTTTTGGTGTTTGTTGACCAAAAGTACCACACTTGAGATACTTTTGGCGCTAAAACACAAAAAGGATATTACAAAGATCGAAAACCAAACTTGCTTTCCATAAGTTGCTAAAACGAGCAATTGGGCTTAAAACTTGTTTTGGTGGGGCATTTGACGAACTTTTGGTGTTTGTTGACCAAAAGTACCACACTTGAGATACTTTTGGCGCTAAAACACAAAAAGAATATTACAAAGATCGAAAACCAAACTTGCGTTCCATAAGTTGCTAAAACGAGCAATTGGGCTTAAAACTTGTTTTGGTGGGGCATTTGACCAACTTTTGGTGTTTGTTGACCAAAAGTACCACACTTGAGATATTTTGGCGCTAAAACAAAAAAAGCATATTACAAAGATCGAAAACCAAACTTGCGTTCCATAAGTTGCTAAAACGAGCAATTGGGCTTAAAACTTGTTTTGGTGGGCATTTGACCAACTTTTGGTGTTTGTTGACCAAAGTACCACACTTGAGATACTTTTGGCCTAAAACACAAAAAGGATATTACAAAGATCGAAACCAAACTTGCGTTCCATAAGTTGCTAAAACGAGCAATTGGGCTTAAAACTTGTTTTGGTGGGGCATTTGACCAACTTTTGGTGTTTGTTGACCAAAAGTACCACACTTGAGATACTTTTGGCGCTAAAACACAAAAAGCATATTACAAAGATCAAAACCAAACTTGCGTTCCATAAGTTGCTAAAACGAGCAATTGGGCTTAAAACTTGTTTTGGTGGGGCATTTGACCAACTTTTGGTGTTTGTTGACCAAAAGTACCACACTTGAGATACTTTTGGCGCTAAAACACAAAAGGATATTACAAAGATCGAAAACCAAACTTGCGTTCCATAAGTTGCTAAAACGAGCAATTGGGCTTAAAACTTGTTTTGGTGGGGCATTTGACCAACTTTTGGTGTTTGTTGACCAAAAGTACCACACTTGAGATACTTTTGGCGCTAAAACACAAAAAGCATATTACAAAGATCAAAACCAAACTTGCGTTCCATAAGTTGCTAAAACGAGCAATTGGGCTTAAAACTTGTTTTGGTGGGGCATTTGACCAACTTTTGGTGTTTGTTGACCAAAAGTACCACACTTGAGATACTTTTGGCGCTAAAACACAAAAAGGATATTACAAAGATCGAAAACCAAACTTGCGTTCCATAAGTTGCTAAAACGAGCAATTGGGCTTAAAACTTGTTTTGGTGGGGCATTTGACGAACTTTTGGTGTTTGTTGACCAAAAGTACCACACTTGAGATACTTTTGGCGCTAAAACACAAAAAAGAATATTACAAAGATCGAAAACCAAACTTGCGTTCCATAAGTTGCTAAAACGAGCAATTGGGCTTAAAACTTGTTTTGGTGGGGCATTTGACCAACTTTTGGTGTTTGTTGCCAAAAGTACCACACTTGAGATACTTTTGGCGCTAAAACACAAAAAGAATATTACAAAGATCGAAAACCAAACTTGCGTTCCATAAGTTGCTAAAACGAGCAATTGGGCTTAAAACTTGTTTTGGTGGGGCATTTGACCAACTTTTGGTGTTTGTTGCCCAAAGTACCACACTTGAGATATTTTGGCGCTAAAACAAAAAAAGCATATTACAAAGATCGAAAACCAAACTTGCGTTCCATAAGTTGCTAAAACGAGCAATTGGGCTTAAAACTTGTTTTGGTGGGGCATTTGACCAACTTTTGGTGTTTGTTGACCAAAAGTACCACACTTGAGATACTTTTGCGCTAAAACACAAAAAGGATATTACAAAGATCGAAAACCAAACTTGCGTTCCATAAGTTGCTAAAACGAGCAATTGGGCTTAAAACTTGTTTTGGTGGGGCATTTGACCAACTTTGGTGTTTGTTGACCAAAAGTACCACACTTGAGATACTTTTGGCGCTAAAACACAAAAAGGATATTACAAAGATCGAAAACCAAACTTGCGTTCCATAAGTTGCTAAAACGAGCAATTGGGCTTAAAACTTGTTTTGGTGGGACATTTGACCAACTTTTGGTGTTTGTTGACCAAAAGTACCACACTTGAGATACTTTTGGCGCTAAAACAAAAAAGCATATTACAAAGATCGAAAACCAAACTTGCGTTCCATAAGTTGCTAAAACGAGCAATTGGGCTTAAAACTTGTTTTGGTGGGCATTTGACCAACTTTTGGTGTTTGTTGACCAAAAGTACCACACTTGAGATACTTTTGGCGCTAAAACACAAAAAGGATATTACAAAGATCGAAAACCAAACTTGCGTTCCATAAGTTGCTAAAACGAGCAATTGGGCTTAAAACTTGTTTTGGTGGGGCATTTGACAACTTTTGGTGTTTGTTACCAAAAGTACCACACTTGAGATACTTTTGGCGCTAAAACACAAAAAGCATATTACAAAGATCAAAAACCAAACTTGCGTTCCATAAGTTGCTAAAACGAGCAATTGGGCTTAAAACTTTTTTTGGTGGGGCATTTGACCAACTTTTGGTGTTTGTTGACCAAAAGTACCACACTTGAGATACTTTGGCGCTAAAACACAAAAAGGATATTACAAAGATCGAAAAACCAAACTTGCGTTCCATAAGTTGCTAAAACGAGCAATTGGGCTTAAAACTTGTTTTGGTGGGCATTTGACAACTTTTGGTGTTTGTTGACCAAAAGTACCACACTTGAGATACTTTGGCGCTAAAACACAAAAAGGATATTACAAAGATCGAAAACCAAACTTGCGTTCCATAAGTTGCTAAAACGAGCAATTGGGCTTAAAACTTGTTTTGGTGGGGCATTTGACAACTTTGGTGTTTGTTGACCAAAAGTACCACACTTGAGATACTTTTGGCCTAAAACACAAAAAGGATATTACAAAGATCGAAAACCAAACTTGCGTTCCATAAGTTGCTAAAACGAGCAATTGGGCTTAAAACTTGTTTTGGTGGGCATTTGACCAACTTTTGGTGTTTGTTGACCAAAAGTACCACACTTGAGATACTTTTGGCGCTAAAACACAAAAAGCATATTACAAAGATCAAAAACCAAACTTGCGTTCCATAAGTTGCTAAAACGAGCAATTGGGCTTAAAACTTGTTTTGGTGGGGCATTTGACCAACTTTTGGTGTTTGTTGACCAAAAGTACCACACTTGAGATACTTTTGGCGCTAAAACACAAAAAGGATATTACAAAGATCGAAACCAAACTTGCGTTCCATAAGTTGCTAAAACGAGCAATTGGGCTTAAAACTTGTTTTGTGGGGCATTTGACCAACTTTTGGTGTTTGTTGACCAAAAGTACCACACTTGAGATACTTTTGGCGCTAAAACACAAAAAGCATATTACAAAGATAAAACCAAACTTGCGTTCCATAAGTTGCTAAAACGAGCAATTGGGCTTAAAACTTGTTTTGGTGGGGCATTTGACCAACTTTTGGTGTTTGTTGACCAAAAGTACCACACTTGAGATATTTTGGCGCTAAAACACAAAAAGCATATTACAAAGATCGAAAACCAAACTTGCGTTCCATAAGTTGCTAAAACGAGCAATTGGGCTTAAAACTTGTTTTGGTGGGCATTTGACCAACTTTGGTGTTTGTTGACCAAAAGTACCACACTTGAGATACTTTTGGCGCTAAAACACAAAAAGGATATTACAAAGATCGAAAACCAAACTTGCGTTCCATAAGTTGCTAAAACGAGCAATTGGGCTTAAAACTTGTTTTGGTGGGGCATTTGACCAACTTTTGGTGTTTGTTGACCAAAAGTACCACACTTGAGATACTTTTGGCGCTAAAACACAAAAAGCATATTACAAAGATCAAAACCAAACTTGCGTTCCATAAGTTGCTAAAACGAGCAATTGGGCTTAAAACTTTTTTGGTGGGGCATTTGACCAACTTTTGGTGTTTGTTGACCAAAAGTACCACACTTGAGATACTTTTGGCGCTAAAACACAAAAAGGATATTACAAAGATCGAAAACCAAACTTGCGTTCCATAAGTTGCTAAAACGAGCAATTGGGCTTAAAACTTGTTTTGGTGGGCATTTGACCAACTTTTGGTGTTTGTTGACCAAAAGTACCACACTTGAGATACTTTTGGCGCTAAAACACAAAAAGGATATTACAAAGATCGAAAACCAAACTTGCTTCCATAAGTTGCTAAAACGAGCAATTGGGCTTAAAACTTGTTTTGGTGGGGCATTTGACGAACTTTGGTGTTTGTTGACCAAAAGTACCACACTTGAGATACTTTTGGCGCTAAAACACAAAAAGGATATTACAAAGATCGAAAACCAAACTTGCGTTCCATAAGTTGCTAAAACGAGCAATTGGGCTTAAAACTTGTTTTGGTGGGGCATTTGACCAACTTTTGGTGTTTGTTGACCAAAAGTACCACACTTGAGATACTTTTGGCGCTAAAACACAAAAGGATATTACAAAGATCAAAAACCAAACTTGCGTTCCATAAGTTGCTAAAACGAGCAATTGGGCTTAAAACTTTTTTGGTGGGGCATTTGACCAACTTTTGGTGTTTGTTGACCAAAGTACCACACTTGAGATACTTTTGGCGCTAAAACACAAAAAGGATATTACAAAGATCGAAAACCAAACTTGCGTTCCATAAGTTGCTAAAACGAGCAATTGGGCTTAAAACTTGTTTTGGTGGGGCATTTGACCAACTTTTGGTGTTTGTTGACCAAAAGTACCACACTTGAGATACTTTTGGCGCTAAAACACAAAAAGCATATTACAAAGATCAAAACCAAACTTGCGTTCCATAAGTTGCTAAAACGAGCAATTGGGCTTAAAACTTGTTTTGGTGGGGCATTTGACCAACTTTGGTGTTTGTTGACCAAAAGTACCACACTTGAGATACTTTTGGCGCTAAAACACAAAAAGGATATTACAAAGATCGAAAACCAAACTTGCGTTCCATAAGTTGCTAAAACGAGCAATTGGGCTTAAAACTTGTTTTGTGGGGCATTTGACCAACTTTGGTGTTTGTTGACCAAAAGTACCACACTTGAGATACTTTTGGCGCTAAAACACAAAAAGGATATTACAAAGATCGAAAACCAAACTTGCGTTCCATAAGTTGCTAAAACGAGCAATTGGGCTTAAAACTTGTTTTGGTGGGGCATTTGACCAACTTTTGGTGTTTGTTGACCAAAAGTACCACACTTGAGATACTTTTGGCGCTAAAACACAAAAGGATATTACAAAGATCGAAAACCAAACTTGCGTTCCATAAGTTGCTAAAACGAGCAATTGGGCTTAAAACTTGTTTTGGTGGGGCATTTGACCAACTTTGGTGTTTGTTGCCCAAAAGTACCACACTTGAGATATTTTGGCGCTAAAACAAAAAAAGCATATTACAAAGATCGAAAACCAAACTTGCGTTCCATAAGTTGCTAAAACGAGCAATTGGGCTTAAAACTTGTTTTGGTGGGGCATTTGACCAACTTTTGGTGTTTGTTGACCAAAAGTACCACACTTGAGATACTTTTGGCGCTAAAACACAAAAAGCATATTACAAAGATCAAAAACCAAACTTGCGTTCCATAAGTTGCTAAAACGAGCAATTGGGCTTAAAACTTGTTTTGGTGGGGCATTTGACCAACTTTTGGTGTTTGTTGACCAAAAGTACCACACTTGAGATACTTTTGGCGCTAAAACACAAAAAGGATATTACAAAGATCGAAAACCAAACTTGCGTTCCAAAAATTGCTAAACGAGCAATTGGGCTTAAAACTTGTTTTGGTGGGGCATTTGACCAACTTTTGGTGTTTGTTGACCAAAAGTACCACACTTGAGATACTTTGGCGCTAAAAAACAAAAAGCATATTACAAAGATCGAAAACCAACTTGCGTTCCATAAGTTGCTAAAACGAGCAATTGGGCTTAAAACTTGTTTTGGTGGGGCATTTGACCAACTTTTGGTGTTTGTTGACCAAAAGTACCACACTTGAGAGACTTTTGGCGCTAAAACACAAAAAGCATATTACAAAGATCAAAAACCAAACTTGCGTTCCATAAGTTGCTAAAACGAGCAATTGGGCTTAAAACTTTTTTTGGTGGGCATTTGACCAACTTTGGTGTTTGTTGACCAAAAGTACCACACTTGAGATACTTTTGGCGCTAAAAACACAAAAAGGATATTACAAAGATCGAAAACCAAACTTGCGTTCCATAAGTTGCTAAAACGAGCAATTGGGCTTAAAACTTGTTTTGGTGGGGCATTTGACCAACTTTTGGTGTTTGTTGACCAAAAGTACCACACTTGAGATACTTTTGGCGCTAAAACACAAAAAGCATATTACAAAGATCAAAAACCAAACTTGCGTTCCATAAGTTGCTAAAACGAGCAATTGGGCTTAAAACTTGTTTTGGTGGGGCATTTGACGAACTTTGGTGTTTGTTGACCAAAAGTACCACACTTGAGATACTTTTGGCGCTAAAACACAAAAAGGATATTACAAAGATCCAAAACCAAACTTGCGTTCCATAAGTTGCTAAAACGAGCAATTGGGCTTAAAACTTGTTTTGGTGGGGCATTTGACAACTTTTGGTGTTTGTTGACCAAAAGTACCACACTTGAGATACTTTTGGCGCTAAAACACAAAAAGGATATTACAAAGATCGAAAACCAAACTTGCTTTCCATAAGTTGCTAAAACGAGCAATTGGGATAAAACTTGTTTTGGTGGGGCATTTGACCAACTTTTGGTGTTGACCCAAAGTACCACACTTGAGATACTTTTGGCGCTCTAAAACACAAAAAGCATATTACAAAGATCGAAAAAAACTTGCGTTCCATAAGTTGCTAAAACGAGCAATTGGGCTTAAAACTTGTTTTGGTGGGGCATTTGACCAACTTTTGGTGTTTGTTGACCAAAAGTACCACACTTGAGATACTTTTGGCGCTAAAACACAAAAAGCATATTACAAAGATCAAAAACCAAACTTGCGTTCCATAAGTTGCTAAAACGAGCAATGGGCTTAAAACTTGTTTTGGTGGGGCATTTGACCAACTTTTGGTGTTTGTTGACCAAAAGTACCACACTTGAGATACTTTTGGCGCTAAAACACAAAAAAGAATATTACAAAGATCAAAAACCAAACTTGCGTTCCATAAGTTGCTAAAACGAGCAATTGGCTTAAAACTTGTTTTGGTGGGGCATTTGACCAACTTTTGGTGTTTGTTGACCAAAAGTACCACACTTGAGATACTTTTGGCGCTAAAACAAAAAAAGCATATTACAAAGATCAAAAACCAAACTTGCGTTCCATAAGTTGCTAAAACGAGCAATTGGGCTTAAAACTTGTTTTGGTGGGGCATTTGACCAACTTTTGTGTTTGTTGACCAAAAGTACCACACTTGAGATACTTTTGGCGCTAAAACACAAAAAGGATATTACAAAGATCGAAAACCAAACTTGCGTTCCATAAGTTGCTAAAACGAGCAATTGGGCTTAAAACTTGTTTTGGTGGGGCATTTGACCAACTTTGGGTTTGTTGACCAAAAGTACCACACTTGAGATACTTTTGGCGCTAAAACACAAAAAAGGATATTACAAAGATCAAAACCAAACTTGCGTTCCATAAGTTGCTAAAACGAGCAATTGGGCTTAAAACTTGTTTTGGTGGGGCATTTGACCAACTTTTGGTGTTTGTTGACCAAAAGTACCACACTTGAGATACTTTTGGCGCTAAAACAAAAAAAGCATATTACAAAGATCAAAAACCAAACTTGCGTTCCATAAGTTGCTAAAACGAGCAATTGGCTTAAAACTTGTTTTGGTGGGGCATTTGACCAACTTTTGTGTTTGTTGACCAAAAGTACCACACTTGAGATACTTTTGGCGCTAAAACACAAAAAGGATATTACAAAGATCGAAACCAAACTTGCGTTCCATAAGTTGCTAAACGAGCAATTGGGCTTAAAACTTGTTTTGGTGGGGCATTTGACAACTTTTGGTGTTTGTTGACCAAAAGTACCACACTTGAGATACTTTTGGCGCTAAAACAAAAAAGGATATTACAAAGATCAAAAACCAAACTTGCGTTCCATAAGTTGCTAAAACGAGCAATGGGCTTAAAACTTGTTTTGGTGGGGCATTTGACCAACTTTTGGTGTTTGTTGACCAAAAGTACCACACTTGAGATACTTTTGGCGCTTAAAACACAAAGGATATTACAAAGATCAAAAACCAAACTTGCGTTCCATAAGTTGCTAAAACGAGCAATTGGGCTTAAAACTTGTTTTGGTGGGGCATTTGACCAACTTTTGGTGTTTGTTGACCAAAAGTACCACACTTGAGATACTTTTGGCGCTAAAACACAAAAGCATATTACAAAGATCGAAAACCAAACTTGCGTTCCATAAGTTGCTAAAACGAGCAATTGGGCTTAAAACTTGTTTTGGTGGGGCATTTGACAACTTTTGGTGTTTGTTGACCAAAAGTACCACACTTGAGATACTTTTGGCGCTAAAACACAAAAAGGATATTACAAAGATCGAAAACCAAACTTGCGTTCCATAAGTTGCTAAAACGAGCAATTGGGCTTAAAACTTGTTTTGGTGGGGCATTTGACCAACTTTGGTGTTTGTTGACCAAAAGTACCACACTTGAGATACTTTTGGCGCTAAAACACAAAAAGGATATTACAAAGATCAAAAACCAAACTTGCGTTCCATAAGTTGCTAAAACGAGCAATTGGGCTTAAAACTTGTTTTGGTGGGCATTTGACCAACTTTTGGTGTTTGTTGACCAAAGTACCACACTTGAGATACTTTTGGCGCTAAAACCAAAAAAGGATATTACAAAGATCGAAAAACAAACTTGCGTTCCATAAGTTGCTAAAACGAGCAATTGGGCTTAAACTTGTTTTGGTGGGGCATTTGACCAACTTTGGTGTTTGTTGACCAAAAGTACCACACTTGAGATACTTTGGCGCTAAAACACAAAAAGGATATTACAAAGATCGAAAACCAAACTTGCGTTCCATAAGTTGCTAAAACGAGCAATTGGGCTTAAAACTTGTTTTGGTGGGGCATTGACCAACTTTTGGTGTTTGTTGACCAAAAGTACCACACTTGAGATACTTTTGGCGCTAAAACACAAAAAGAATATTACAAAGATCAAAAACCAAACTTGCGTTCCATAAGTTGCTAAAACGAGCAATTGGGCTTAAAACTTGTTTTGGTGGGGCATTTGACCAACTTTGGTGTTTGTTGACCAAAAGTACCACACTTGAGATACTTTTGGCGCTAAAACACAAAAAGGATATTACAAAGATCGAAAACCAAACTTGCGTTCCATAAGTTGCTAAAACGAGCAATTGGGCTTAAAACTTGTTTTGGTGGGGCATTTGACCAACTTTTGGTGTTTGTTGACCAAAAGTACCACACTTGAGATACTTTTGGCGCTAAAACACAAAAAAGGATATTACAAAGATCGAAAACCAAACTTGCGTTCCATAAGTTGCTAAAACGAGCAATTGGGCTTAAAACTTGTTTTGGTGGGGCATTTGACCAACTTTTGGTGTTTGTTGACCAAAAGTACCACACTTGAGATACTTTTGGCGCTAAAACACAAAAAGCATATTACAAAGATCAAAAACCAAACTTGCGTTCCATAAGTTGCTAAAACGAGCAATTGGGCTTAAAACTTGTTTTGGTGGGGCATTTGACAACTTTTGGTGTTTGTTGACCAAAAGTACCACACTTGAGATACTTTTGGCGCTAAAACACAAAAAGGATATTACAAAGATCGAAAACCAAACTTGCGTTCCATAAGTTGCTAAAACGAGCAATTGGGCTTAAAACTTGTTTTGGTGGGGCATTTGACCAACTTTGGTGTTTGTTGACCAAAAGTACCACACTTGAGATACTTTTGGCGCTAAAACAAAAAAAGCATATTACAAAGATCAAAAACCAAACTTGCGTTCCATAAGTTGCTAAAACGAGCAATTGGGCTTAAAACTTGTTTTGGTGGGGCATTTGACCAACTTTTGGTGTTTGTTGACCAAAAGTACCACACTTGAGATACTTTTGGCGCTAAAACACAAAAAGGTATTACAAAGATCGAAAACCAAACTGCGTTCCAAAAGTGCTAAAACGAGCAATTGGGCTTAAAACTTGTTTTGGTGGGGCATTTGACCAACTTTTGGTGTTTGTTGACCAAAAGTACCACACTTGAGATACTTTTGGCGCTAAAACACAAAAGGATATTACAAAGATCGAAAACCAAACTTGCGTTCCATAAGTTGCTAAAACGAGCAATTGGGCTTAAAACTTGTTTTGGTGGGCATTTGACGAACTTTTGGTGTTTGTTGACCAAAAGTACCACACTTGAGATACTTTTGGCGCTAAAAAACAAAAAAGGATATTACAAAGATCGAAAACCAAACTTGCGTTCCATAAGTGGCTAAAACGAGCAATTGGGCTTAAAACTTGTTTGGTGGGGCATTTGACCAAATTTTGGTGTTTGTTGACCAAAAGTACCACACTTGAGATTTTTGGCGCTAAAACACAAAAAGGATATTACAAAGATCAAAACCAAACTTGCGTTCCATAAGTTGCTAAAACGAGCAATTGGGCTTAAAACTTGTTTTGGTGGGCATTTGACCAACTTTTGGTGTTTGTTGACCAAAAGTACCACACTTGAGATACTTTTGGCGCTAAAACACAAAAAGAATATACAAAGATCAAAACCAAACTTGCGTTCCATAAGTTGCTAAAACGAGCAATTGGGCTTAAAACTTGTTTTGGTGGGGCATTTGACCAACTTTTGGTGTTTGTTGACCAAAAGTACCACACTTGAGATACTTTTGGCGCTAAAACACAAAAAGGATATTACAAAGATCAAAACCAAACTTGCGTTCCATAATTGCTAAAACGAGCAATTGGGCTTAAAACTTGTTTTGGTGGGGCATTTGACCAACTTTGGTGTTTGTTGACCAAAAGTACCACACTTGAGATACTTTTGGCGCTAAAAACAAAAAAGATATTACAAAGATCGAAAACCAAACTTGCGTTCCATAAGTTGCTAAAACGAGCAATTGGGCTTAAAACTGTTTTGGTGGGGCATTTGACCAACTTTTGGTGTTTGTTGACCAAAAGTACCACACTTGAGATACTTTTGGCGCTAAAACACAAAAAGGATATTACAAAGATCGAAAACCAAACTTGCGTTCCATAAGTTGCTAAAACGAGCAATTGGGCTTAAAACTTGTTTTGGTGGGGCATTTGACGAACTTTTGGTGTTTGTTGACCAAAAGTACCACACTTGAGATACTTTTGGCGCTAAAACACAAAAAGCATATTACAAAGATCAAAACCAAACTTGCGTTCCATAAGTTGCTAAAACGAGCAATTGGGCTTAAACTTGTTTTGGTGGGCATTTGACCAACTTTTGGTGTTTGTTGACCAAAAGTACCACACTTGAGATACTTTTGGCGCTAAAAACACAAAAAAGCATATTACAAAGATCGAAAACCAAACTTGCGTTCCATAAGTTGCTAAAACGAGCAATTGGGCTAAAACTTGTTTTGGTGGGGCATTTGACGAACTTTTGGTGTTTGTTGACCAAAAGTACCACACTTGAGATACTTTTGGCGCTAAAACACAAAAAAGGATATTACAAAGATCGAAAACCAAACTTGCGTTCCATAAGTTGCTAAAACGAGCAATTGGGCTTAAAACTTGTTTTGGTGGGCATTTGACAAATTTTGGTGTTTGTTGACCAAAAGTACCACACTTGAGATACTTTTGGCGCTAAACACAAAAAAGCATATTACAAAGATCAAAAACCAAACTTGCGTTCCATAAGTTGCTAAAACGAGCATTGGGCTTAAAACTTGTTTTGGTGGGGCATTTGACCAACTTTTGGTGTTTGTTGACCAAAAGTACCACACTTGAGATACTTTTGGCGCTAAAACACAAAAAAGAATATTACAAAGATCAAAAACCAAACTTGCGTTCCATAAGTTGCTAAAACGAGCAATGGGCTTAAAACTTGTTTTGGTGGGGCATTTGACCAACTTTTGGTGTTTGTTGACCAAAAGTACCACACTTGAGATACTTTGGCGCTAAAACACAAAAAGCATATTACAAAGATCAAAAAACCAAACTTGCGTTCCATAAGTTGCTAAAACGAGCAATTGGGCTTAAACTTGTTTTGTGGGGCATTTGACCAACTTTTGGTGTTTGTTGACCAAAAGTACCACACTTGAGATACTTTTGGCGCTAAAACACAAAAAGGATATTACAAAGATCGAAAACCAAACTTGCGTTCCATAATTGCTAAAACGAGCAATTGGGCTTAAAACTTGTTTTGGTGGGGCATTTGACCAACTTTTGGTGTTGTTGACCAAAAGTACCACACTTGAGATACTTTTGGCGCTAAAACACAAAAAGCATATTACAAAGATCGAAAACCAAACTTGCGTTCCATAAGTTGCTAAAACGAGCAATTGGGCTTAAAACTTGTTTTGGTGGGGCATTTGACACTTTTGGTGTTGTTGACCAAAAGTACCCACTTGAGATACTTTGGCGCTAAAACACAAAAAGAATATTACAAAGATCGAAAACCAAACTTGCGTTCCATAAGTTGCTAAAACGAGCAATGGGCTTAAAACTTGTTTTTGGTGGGGCATTTGACCAACTTTTGGTGTTTGTTGACCAAAAGTACCACACTTGAGATACTTTTGGCGCTAAAACACAAAAGGATATTACAAAGATCGAAAACCAAACTTGCGTTCCATAAGTTGCTAAAACGAGCAATTGGGCTTAAAACTTGTTTTGGTGGGGCATTTGACGAAACTTTGGTGTTTGTTGACCAAAAGTACCACACTTGAGATACTTTAGGCGCTAAAACACAAAAAGATATTACAAAGATCGAAAACCAAACTTGCGTTCCATAAGTTGCTAAAACGAGCAATTGGGCTTTAAAACTTGTTTTGGTGGGGCATTTGACCAACTTTTGGTGTTTGTTGACCAAAAGTACCACACTTGAGATACTTTTGGCGCTAAAACACAAAAGGAATTACAAAGATCGAAAACCAAACTTGCGTTCCATAAGTTGCTAAAACGAGCAATTGGGCTTAAAACTTGGTTTGGTGGGGCATTTGACCAACTTTTGGGTTTGTTGACCAAAAGTACCACACTTGAGATACTTTTGGCGCTAAAACACAAAAAAGCATATTACAAAGATCGAAAACCAACTTGCGTTCCATAAGTTGCTAAAACGAGCAATTGGGCTTAAAACTTGTTTTGGTGGGGCATTTGACCAAACTTTTGGGTTTGTTGCCCAAAAGTACCACACTTGAG